>CM061541.1:13250121-13850121 GCA_030864215.1 Capsicum pubescens | reverse complement strand
GATACTCCTGCACATCATCCGACCTTGGATATAATAAAACTTACAGATATGTCTCAAATTGATAGTCTTTGGGTAATACTGCACATAATCGATCTTGGATATGATGCGGCTTATAGAGAACCCTTGGACATTATCAATGTGATAACCTTGCATATTCTCCGGTAAGGATTTAGCTGGGACTTATGGATAGCCTTTGAACTATCGATTTTTGGGTTACCTTGCACACTATCCGGTTAGGATGTTGTTGCGGCTTATGGATACCCTATGAGCTGCATTTTCATAGGCAATCTTGCGTTCTATCCTATTTCAAATAATATAACTTCTAGATGACCCGCAAATTGTTAATTTCCAGGAAATCTTATATGTCACTTGCCTTTAGATACCGACTTAGAGGCATCCCTTCAAATCGTGTGCTCTTGATGCATTCAGATGCTGATTAATAAAATGATGAGATATCCTCTATGCCAGCGTTTATGTCTTGCATGTCAACAGATATAAAATGATGATGATATCCTCAACGCCAGCGTTGTCACTAGCGCATCAATAGATATTGAATGATGATGATATCCTCGACGCCAGTGTTGTGTCTTGCATGTCAACAGATATATTAAATGATGATGATATCCTCGACGCCAGTGTTGTGTCTTGCGTGTCAACAGATATATTGAATACTGATGATATCCTCGATGCAGTGTTGCGTCTAGCGCATCAACAGATATTGAATAATGATGATATCCTCGATGCCAACGTTGTGTCTTGCGTGTCAACAGATATAAAATGGCCCTCTCGACAAATGATATGAATGACCCTTTTGGCAATGATATGAAATGTCCCTCTTGGCAATGATATGCAATGGCCCTCTTAGCAATGATATGCAATGGCCCTTGCGGCAATGATATGTGATGGCCCTTGCGGCAATGTTATACAATGGCCCTTGCGGCAATGATGTGCAATGGCCCTTTCGACAATGATGTGTAATGGCCCTTGCAGCAATGATATGCAATGGCCCTTGCGACAATGATATGTAATGTCCCTTACGACAATGATATGTAATGGACCTTGTGGCAATGATATGTAATGGCCCTTGCGGCAATGGTATGCGATGGCCCTTTCGGCAATGATATGCAATGGTCCTTACGACAACGATATGCAATGGCCCTTTCGGCAATGATATGTAATGGCCCTTGCGGCAATGATATGCAATGACCCTCTTGGAAAATTTTAAAATGATTTTACCTGACTTCATTTGTCAGTGTCTTGCTTTCTACATGTACCTGTACTCAAGGTAGACAATTAGTAGACACAAAGTCGCTTTTACTAGCGACTATTTTTAGGAAACTTCTAAATGCAATGTTTATGAAGAAGACAAGGCGCTTTTGTTTGTCGCCCATGATCTCAAGAAATGAGATGGACAAATCAAAAGGTCCTCTATAAATGGGTATTAAACCTATTTTTAGGGCTACCCTAAAATACCGTTCTTGGGCATTAATGCTCTGTTGTGGCTCCCAATTTGCTCGGAGATTTTTGAAAGAGACCCTCACTTTTGTGTATTGATCCCTGCATCCATAGAAAAATGATTAGTTTGAATGAAATTACTCCGTGTTGACCTTCTTCGATCCTTCATTTGCTTCTTGCAATCTCTTGGGCATTCCGCCATATTAGGACTTCCATCCTGACACTCCATCCCAAGTGATGTCTAGGCAAGTACTAAATAAGTGAGTTGTAAGATTTTTTGAAAATAGTCTTAATTTTTAGAACATAATTTCGAAAGCTTCTGTAAAACTTTAGAAAATCTCTGTCAGTCATGTCATGTACTAGCTCAACGACCATCTTTCTCTTGATTCTGACAATATCCGACATTTGACGGAGGATTGTTAGGGATTCAGCATTGTCGAGGCTCTCTACCAAAAGTTTTATCAAAGACGAGGATTCAATCTTCCTAGACTTTATCACAGGTGGTGATTCTCAAATCTCAACTTCGACCTCTAGTACTGGGGAATTTAAAATATATTCCAGTATTTGATTGAAATTTTGAGGCCTCCCTCAAAATTTCTGTCCCAGTTTAAAGTAGTCTGAGATGATATCATCTTGAGTGGATCTGAAGTCTTTGTTGATCTTCATTCTCTTTGTTGGATGTTGATCTTCTCTTGTGAATTCTTGAGATTCCTTCTTGAAAATTCTGCCCCTGTTTCTATTTCCTGGGGTTATATGACCGAGCCTTTGGGGCGCCTACGTATTCCTTTCTTGGGAATTTAGTTCATCACATAGTTCATACATAAAGGGAAAGGATAAATTTTCCTAAGAGGCTGACCGAAGCCGACATAGGCTGCCTACGTATCCCTTTTTGGGAATTCAGGTCAAACGTAGTTCGTACATAAAAGGAAGGAATAGATTTTCCTAAGGGGTTGACCGAAGTCGACATAGGCCGCCTACGTATCCCGTTCTTGGGAATTCAGGTCAAACGTAGTTCATACTTAAAAAGAATTTTCAGGGTTAAATGGCCCTGAATACTATTATCCATCTTACTAGGATATAAATAAGTACCTCTATGTATGACATGATGTTTGCATTACGTTTGTGTTGATAGAACAAACGATCAAATGCCTAATGGAGTCATCTCCTTTCTAGTTAACCACCTCGGTTTCCTCTAGATTAGGCTTCTTTGATTCTCAAACTCTTTGACTCTTCTGTTGACGGTTCTAGGGCTACCATTATTTTACTTCTTGATATGACATGACAATGGCAGGTTTTTAAGCTACTGTTATACGACGGGCGATGAGTCATGAGTGGAGTGGAGGTCCAATTCAATAATGTTTCCTCCAATTAATCTTCCATGATCCCGATTGTCTTGGAAAATTCTTCCCTCACATTTTCCCTTATTCCATCCTAGAGACTATTGCTTACAGGTTTGAAAAATGATTGGTAGAGTCCAGTTTTACTACTAGTCATTTTTCTTTTCTTGTATCAAAACTATAGTCAAGAAGGGGATATCTTATTCATTTTGATTTGGTGAAGTAGGGTCATTTTGTTCCAACACAGAGTAGTTTCTATTACCTGCAAAGTAAAAACAACTCAAACGCTGACGTGTTAGATTCCGTTAGTAATAAGTAAAGCAAGATGATAAGGTGGAAAGTAAACACATAGAGTTGTTTCTCATCTCATGCGAATTGATTCATGAAGTAATAATGACACGAGGATTTCAATGAACAGGATTTTGCTCAATGATATGGATAAGTGAAATTTGTCGGGAAGGTTCAACGCTTCTTCTTAGGACAACAAAGCTTTTGGAGATATGGGCCGGGCCGAAAGGCTGCCTACGTATCTCACGGAGGAGAAATCAGGCCCTACGTAGTTCGAAACTATAATGGCATTTTCTGATTCTAAAGTCAACTTTCCTAAAATGGTAACGATTATTTTGGAAGTTGTAAGAATGACTACGGACTTTTCTAAGAAACTTGGGAGACTTGGAGTACTTTTGGTCGGACTTTTGTATAGTGGGGTATATTTATGCCTAGAGATGTTCTATGGAAAATGGGATTGGATCAGTTCGCCTTTGATTCGAATCAACATAACACGTATAAGCACATAAACAGTTATATTACACAAACATATTGTAATAAATGTGCATCCTAATTGGGTGACCCGTTTGAGCAAAGGGTTTAGGCCTAACGAATTTTGAAGAAAATATACGCCTTTTTAAAGCGAATCCATTATCCGCCAACTTTATAGACACAAAAAGGGCATAAATGCCTATAAAAGATAACAAAAGAGGAATACAATCTTTAGGGAAAGAAAAATAACATGAAAGAAGACACGTTCCCACACAGGGGATAAAAAAAACTAATTCCTGAGTGCTTCTTCTATCAACATTCGTCTTCTTAGATTCGTCTATTTCAAATATTGGTGACATCCGTTGACATTCAAACTGTGCCTTAGATGCCAAGAAACTAACCAAATCGATCAGTTTCTTGCTTGACTTGTTTCAATTCTTTCGTCAATCGGTGATTGAGGCATCCTTATACAAAAGTGAGTAAAACAAGTCTTATCCCGACCCCCAAAGGATAATGGATTGAATTAGACAGGCATATATTTTCTTCAACACATAAATATGATTCGTCTGTAATTGACTCGGGGTCAATAGACGCAGGACAAGTTTTTTTAATGGGCCCAATACCCAGCTCGGGTATTGGGTCGTCCTAGGCTCATGCCTAAAATAGGGTTTTGGCTTCGTTCTATCCTCGGTGTCTAGAGTGGGTTTGAACACTGATTCTCAAATGGATAACTTGAGTTTGAAAATATGAACAACATCAGACGACTCACGTGCTAATAAACCGTTCGTATTTCCAACACATTATTGGAATTGAACAATAGGGGTCGGGACATCCACGAAACCCCAAAACAGTTTAAATAGTGCAGAAATATGCCATGAGATTCAATAGTTAAACTTTACAGAATCGAAACATATAAACACATAAACAATTAATCAAAAGACGGAATAAAACATTTGGTTAGAACCTAGTTAAAGATCCCCAGCAGAGTTGCCATTTCTGTTTTGCGGAAAACTTTTGACTTTTGAGAGTCGCCACTTAATTTTGAAAAGGAATTAAGAAACACTTAGAGACTTACTTCAAACGATTCAAAATAGGAAAATTATTTTAGTTAAGAGATACTAGATAAGAGGTTCCTATTAACGTTTTAGGAAGGTGTTAGGCACCTAAAACGTCCGCTAACTTGCGGTTATCCGGACTGTTTGAAAATCGTCTTTCATTAACATTGAAAAAAGTTTATTTTTTTGAAAAGAAAGCAATTTTAGAAATATTTTGACGTTTATGCAAAACTAGTTTTTAACGACTTGACTAGGGGATTAACTAGGTTCGCAAGAAACATCTAAACAAGTAAGCAAAAAGGAAAGAGGAAAGGAGAGAAGTAGTGATTTAGGCTTTTAGGCCAGAACCATCGACCCTGTCCTAATCTAGTTTTCAAGCTTTTGGCTCGAATCTCGCTCCACCTGTATTAAGTACAACTTTGGCTTCGCGGCCCAAATGAATGAATGATGAAATGAAGAAATAAATAATAATGAAGAAACGACAACAAATGAATAAATGCAAATAAAAAACTATCCCAGTTCCTTTGCTGCTTCAAGGACGATATTTTGGCTCATTCAGGTCTTACGACTCCTTGTATTCATATGCTATGTGATTGATTTTTACGTCTTCTAAAGGGCGGGCCTCAGTGGCCCGTAGTGTAATGCAATAATAAAGAGCCCGATTGGACTCCCGAGCGAGTTCATGCAAAGAAAAAGAAGATAAGGTTTAGAAATTACTCTAGTTATAACTAATTTAGAAAAGGAAAAGAAAAGGTTTTAATCGCTACATGAGCACTGCTATATAGCAACCAATAGTTCATGATATTAATTACATTCAAAAGAAACCCATCTGGATACAACAGTTGGTAGATCATTAAACATATTTGGCTTTTCGAAGTATCTCATAGCCCAACAAAGCATAAAGAAGAAGCGTGGAAAGGGAACAAGGAATAAGGCTAGACATGCAGTCATCGAACAATTAATCATTTAAAGCATCGAAACACAAATTGAGGATCAATTCATTTCTTCACAAGAAATTAGGCATGAGTACTGGCACTGGTTTTGAAATGTAATTTTTTAATCATAGCATAAAGGCACCTCACAAATCCATTAAAAATTCTTACTCCAAATAGTCATCCTAGGAAAACTACAAACTAGTGGATTAAAAGAAAACAGTTCAACAGAACATTCTCAGCTAGCGGATTAATAATCATCTACCATTACCAATTTAACTTCCTTTTAAAACAATTTTACCAACGCCAAAGCTAATCGCGTGGAAAGGCACATAACGAAGAAGAAACAGATGGGTTGGAGCTTGGGTCGGCGAGTTGTTGGGAGTGTTTCGCTGGAATTGGTGTTGTACGCGTATATGAGGGTTGGTGTGATGTTGATGATTAAAGGAGGAAGGAAAGTGGGCCGGGTTGCTGATTTTAGAGTGGGCTTGTTGGTTTTAGTGTTGGTCCTGTTTAGGAAGAAGGAAAATGGGGGTTAGTTATGGGCCTGGTTGAGACGGGTTGGGTCAGCTGATGTTGTTGGGTTGCGCAGCTGGCCCAAATTTAGTTTTTTATGGATTGGGAGATTGTTTGGGTTAAAATAAAAAGAGAATTAGTTTTTGGGCTATTTATTAAATAGCCTATAATAGGATTTAGCCAATTGTGCTTAAATTTTGACTTTATTGAGGATTAATCGGTCAATTGTGTTGCAATTGTAGCCAAATCAACTTCAATTTAATCTAATTTAACAAATTGACCAGATTGAATCAAGATTTAAAATGAATTTAGCAACTAGTTTAATCCCGGGCTTCTTTGATTTGATAAAATCAAGTAAATATTTTTCCAAATAAACCATTTTTTGAAGTAGATCATTTTCAAATCAAGATTTTAATTATTGTATTTATTTTCACAATATTCTTTAATTAAATCCGATATTTCATAGAATAAATATTTAAGTAATCAAATTGTATAATATCGCATAATTGATCACGATAATATATAATTGCTACTTAAAGTGACAAAATCACGTACAAATATGCTTTTCAAAATTCTTATTCGAATAAAATAAATATGTCGATCAAAGAAACTCAGGATTAAATTTAGCCGTGGAGGGCAAAAATTAGGTGTCAACAGAGGCTAGCCTCCACTTCATCTAACCTGCCCCAATCCGGTGGGAGATATCTTCATCAATCTCACCATTTCCCTAAATCAAGGATCCGAGATACTTAAAACTATCCCTCCTACACACCACCTGAGAGTCCAACCTAACTAACAACTCGTCATCCTGCCTCAAGTCATTAAACTTGCATTCCATATACTCTGTCTTGCTCTTACTCAACCTGAACCCTTTAGACTCAAGTATTTGTCTCCAAACCTCTAATTTATCATTAACACCTCCCCGCGTCTCATCAATCAACACTACATCATCCGCAAAAAGCATGCACCAAGGCACCTCACCTTGAATACACCGCGTTAAAACATCCATCTCCAAAGCAAACAAAAAAGGGCTAAGAGTCGATCCCTGATGCAACCATTCAGGACCGAAAAATGCTCAAAATCTCCTCCCGCTGTCCTCACCTGGGTCTTAGCTCCTTCATACATGTCCTTAATCGATCTGATGTAAGCCACCGGGACCCCACTCACCTCCAAGCATCTCCAAAGAATCTCCCTAGGAACTTTGTCGCATGCCTTCTCCAAGTCGATAAATACCATGTGGAGATCCTTTTACCTTTCCATATACTGCTCCACCATTCTCCGCACCAGGTGAATTGCCTCCGTCGTCGAGTGACCGGGCATAAAGCCAAACTGGTTCTCCGAAATAGACACTATCTTCCTCAACCTCTGCTCTACCACTCTCTTCTAAATCTTCATAGTATGACTCAACAACTTAATACCCCCGTAGTTGTTGCAACTCTGGATGTCACCCTTGTTCCTATATAGAGGAATCAAGGTGCTCCACCTCCACGCCTCAGGCATTTTTGCAGTTTTGAAAATGCCACTAAACAATTCGGTTAACCACCTACCAGCCTTGCCAGCAAACATCCAAAAGTCCACAGGGATATCGTCTGGCCCTGTCGCCCTACCCCTCCGCATTCTGCGAATAGCCTCTCTGAACTCCTCCACCTTAAAATGCCTACAATACCTGAAATCGCGACACCTCTCTGAGTGCTCCAGCTCCCCTAGCACAATGTCCCTGTCCCTCTCATTATTTAAAAGTCTGTGAAAATACGACTGTCATCTTCTCTTAATATGAGCGTCCTCCACCAGCACACTACCATCCTCCCCCTTAATGCATTTCACTTGGTCTAGGTCACGAACCTTTCTCTCCCTCGCCTTAGCAAGCCTATACAAAAAAAAATTCCCACCTCGCTCTTCCAACCCCGCATACAATCTCTCAAAAGCTGCCGTTTTAGCAGCTGTAACTGCTAACTTTACCTCTTTCTTAGCTAACTTGTACTCTTTCCTACTAGACCGCTTATCCTTTTTATCCGTACTCTCAACCAACTTAGCATACGCCCCTTCTTAGTCTCCACTTTCTTCCTTACTTCTTCATTCCACCACTAATACCTCTGTCGTTGATCGGCCCAGCCCCTCGAGACACCCAACACCTTTCTAGATGTCTCCCTGATACACCTAGCATACCTATCCCATATACCATCCATGTCGCCCCTACATTCCCACACACCCATCTCCGCCATCTTCTCCCCTATCTCCAATGCACTACCCGGAGTCAAGCCCCCCCTCTACTTAATTCTAGGACGCCCTTCCTCTCCCTTTCTCTTCTTATCCTTCTTTAAGCCCAAATCCATCACCAGAAGCCTGTGCTGGGATGAAAGGTTCTCACTCGGGATGACTTTATAGTCCTTGGACAACACCCTATCCCCGTTCCAAAACAGCAGAAAGTCAATCTGTGTCTTAGCTATTGCGCTTCGAAAGGTGACCAGGTGATCCTCCTTCTTCGAAAAGCTCGAATTCACTACTACCAACCCAAAGGCCCTCGCAAAATCCAATAAAGAAACTCCCTCATTATTCCTCTCTCCAAAATCATAACCCCCATGCACATCGTCATAGCCCTTTGGTACCACCTCGATGTGACCATTGAAATCCCCTGCTACAACAATCTTCTTAGAGCTAGGTACGCCTCTTACCACCTCATCCAAAGCCTCCCAAAATCGCTTATTCTCCTCCCCGTCCAAGCCCACCTGAGGCGCATAAACATTACACACGTTCAAAGTACACCCCCCAATGACTAACTTAATCGTCATCAGCCTATCGTTGACCCTCTTAATCTCCACTACTTTCCCTCTAAGTCTTCATCTACTAAGATGCCTACTCCATTCCTACGCCTATCACTCCCCGAGTACCAAAGCTTGTAACCATCCACATCCCTGGCCTTAGACCCTACCCACTTGGTCTCCTGAACACACGCAATATTAATCCTCCTCTTTCTAAGAATCTTCACCAGCTCTATTGACTTACCCTGAAGGGTTTCTATGCTCCAAAACCCCACCCTCACCCTATCTATATTAGTAACACGTTTACCTTTACCACCCTTCACTCCACACCCCATCCCCGACCTAACACCATACTTTGCCCCCAGTCCCAAACTAGTCCTCCCCTCTTCCCCCATCCTAACACCTGTTCCCAGGCCCAAACCCCTCGAACATGACCCTACCTTGTCATCGACGCCCAAAGCCACTCATCAAGAAAAACAAAGCAAGAAACAAAACTAAACTACGATAGAAGCAAAAGCTAAACTAAGATAGCAACAAAAACTAAATATCATGAAATATAGGGCACACGAATGGCCTAGCACCAAAGACAACAAAACCAATAATAAAAGCAGTGCAAGATAGGACAACGGATAATCCGAACAGATTAAACGCAAGTCAAGATACAAAAGATAATACAATACTTAATACGAAGAATGAAATAGCAAAGGTTAGAAGTCATCGGGTTACGTTTGTAGAACAAGTTTTCTTTTCCTGTGTGGTATGTTGGACCCCAGCAAACGGATGAAGAAACTGGTCGCCGGGGTACTATCGCCGGAGCTTCACCGGAGTGCCGCCGGAATCAGATCTGGTACCGTTGGAATCTGAGCTAGTCGAAACCAGCCTCAACTTCAGATGTGACCGCCGAAATCAGTCGCTTCTGACCGGATCTGCGTACTGCCTATGTCGCCGAAGTCGCGCGGCCGGTGACCTACCTCGGTGATATCAATCGAAGGAATGTTCGTTGAAAACCTCGCCGGTCATCAACTCCGGCGAGGATGTGATGAATTAGAGGTGAGGGAAGACGGAGACGGCGTTGGGGGTTGCTGTTTGTTGTCTGTAGGAACATTTAGTGTGTAGTAAAAATGTGTGAAGGTGTGTACGTTTTTTTCTCTTTTGCATGCATGGATATGTCACATAATAAGATTTATCATAAATACTTTCTAATTATACATAAACTAAATGTGACTTTACAATCTTTCAACATTATTAACTTTAAAAAAAAAATATGTCATTGAAAATTCAAAAAAAAAAAAAAACCAACATAATTTCAAGTCAATAAATGAATCATAAATAAAGACGTAAAGTGCGAACTATATAAAAATAACAAAATACACACACTAAATAATATGACAAATCGTTGGAACAACTTCATTCATGCTTTAATTCCAAAAATATGGTACAAGGATTGAATAACAACCTGTATGACGAATTAATTAATTAATAATTAGGATAGGATAGGATAGGATTTTCAATTTTTTTTTCTTTTTTAAAAGATAATAATAATAACAAATAAAAATAATAAATAGATAAATAAAATAATAATAATAATAACAATAAAAATAATATAATAATTAATTAATTTTATATTTAAGAAAAATACAATAAAATTTTAAAAATAGCCAAAAATAAATTTAATTAAGATAGTACTAAAACTGTTAACTTATTTATTTAAAAAGAAATATTTTTTTTAAAATTTTTATATTATTTTTTAAAAAAATTGGAATAAAATAAAATAATATCCTAAAATTAATTTCATTTAGTTATTTATTTTTTAACTAAAAAATTATTAAAAATAAAATAAGAATTAAAATAATATCGGATCAAATATAAATATTTAATATCGAAAAATATATATATTAAATTCGGGAGGGTCAAAATCACGTGTCTACAGGGTGAGCTTAAATTTTTTCTTGGAATTAAATTCTCAAGGTCACAAAAAGGAATTATTATGTGTCAAAGGAAGCATGCTCTTGAGCTGGTGTCTGAAATGGGATTGTCAGCCTGCAAGCCAGCCTCTACTCCCATTGAATTCAATCACAAGCTTACTTCATCAGAGTATGACAAATATGTTGACAACTACAACACTGATCAAGATGAGGAATTGTTTGGTTGTAGTAAGTATCAGAGGCTTGTTGGAAGGTTGTTATACTTTACTATGACAAGACCTGACATTGCATTTGTGGTACAAGTGCTAAGTTCGTTTATGCACTCACCCAAGAAATCACATATAGAAGCAGCACTCAGAGTAGTTAAATATATTAAAGGCACAACAGGACTTGATTTGTTCATGCCTAGCAACTGTTGCACTAATCTAGTAGCATTTTGTGACTCTGACTGGGGATCATATGTAGAGACTAGAAGATCAATCACTGGCTATGTTATAAAATTTGAAGATGCTGTAATTTCTTGGAAATCCAAGAAACAAAGTACAGTCTCTAGGAGTTCAGCAGAAGCAGAATTTAGGAGTAAGGCATCCACAGTTGCAGAAATAGTATGGCTGAAAGGATTATTCAGTGAACTAGGAGTTAGCCTGAAACTGCCATTACCATTATTTTGTGGTAGCAAAGCAGCTATACAAATTGCTGCTCATCCAATTTTTCATGAGAGAACCAAGCATTTTGACATTGACTGTCATTTTGTGAGGGAAAAAAATAACTGAGGGGCTGATACAAACTCAACACATAGGTACTAAAGAACAACAGGCTGATATATTGACTAAGGGGATATACAAGCCACAACATGATGTTCTAATGGGCAAACTGAGTATGAAGAAATTGTTTTAATCCTCAGCTTGAGGGAGAGTGTTGAAGAGTTGTGAGCTAAAAACTGTTGTGCATAATAAGCTAAAGACAAAAGAGAGTTGTTAGAATGTTGAGCTGTCACCAAGCTGTTTCTTTAGTAGTATTAGAAGTAGTTAGCTACTCTAATTAATATCAGTAGTAATTGTGTGTGTATATAAATAGAGAAGCAGTTATTAGAACCATGTACAATTTTTCATTTCCCACGCATCAATGGAATAGTAACCCTACTCTTTTCCTGCCTTCCTTTTTTCCTTTGATATTTCTTCTTGTAATCTCCATTAATGGAGTATTCTTAACAAAGGTCTTATCTAATTTCGAAATTATTTTATCTCTATTTCCACTATTTGTATTAAAATTGTGAGATTACTATCCATGTGAAGGTTGGGATAAAATAATCACATGATATATCCACTACATGAAATATACCTACTTATCCGATCCTGTATATCAAACGACTTAGGGGTCCTTTTGTAGCTGATTTAGATTGTATTATTTTAGATATTTTTTTTTACATTAAAATGACTTTTAAGCATTTTAAAAATATTTAGATAAAATAGAAATTTTTTTGAAGTACACTTTTTAAGTCAAAACAACAAAAATAAGTAACAATTCCATCCAAATAGACCCTTATTATGTTGTTCGAACGAATACAAATTTCTAAGCTCAAAAATCTATTAATTAATTACGAGTATTATTTTCAAAGAATTACCCTTCTATTTAATGAATTTTTTCCATCTATCTGAAGCTTCAAAAAGAGTTTGAGACAAATTAAATTATAATATTGATACTTTATTCTTTTAGTAATTAAATTTCTTAAAATGAATATCGCACTCAAAGAAATTATTTATTTTGAACCGAAGCGAGCATCGTATAACAAAATTTTGAAAACAAAAAGATTCTCTTCAACTGTTGTCAACACTAGGAGATATCAAAGTTCATAAATAAAGCAAAAGATAATGGGAAGATACTTTTCTTCCCCTAAAGTACACTCATTCCATATAATAATACCTGGGACAGAATTCTTATTTAATACTCCTCCAATATAATGTTATGTATTACGTCGATCCATATGGACCACACTGTGGATAGCCAATTGTTTGTTGGGCATATGTTCTAATGATCATATTTGGCACTTGTTGATATGATTAGAACTCAATCCTTAGCTATACTACTACATCATTGTTATGCCTTAAATTTACTTATTGGGGTTTAATATATAGACCTTATAATAATTTTTATAGCCTTCATGACGAGTTGTATTCACATTGTCCACAAACTAATTGGGGTCTAATGTGACTTTTTCTTCAAAAAGAGGTATTCGATCCCATGATTTTTTCCCCACTAGTTCAAATCACTTAAAACCAATGATAAACTCAACTATGGTCTTCATTTATTTTCTCCAAATTCCTATTCGAGAGTTGATGAGAAATTGGACTTTGGATGTAATTCGATTTCAAAAGATTGCTCAAATTATACAAGAAAATAAACTGTCATCTCACGTATAGAGATGAGACTATTAACAACTCCGTATGCCTAGGCTTGACAATTATTGCGTGGACAAAATAATAGAGAAATCCAACATTAGGTGAAATAAAAACTAGGCGACCTAACTCTAATATATCATAATAAAAAAATGAATATTGTATTAATCTAACTGACTCGAACCTAAAGGCTTAAGCTGTTATGAGAACCTAAAACTACATAAGTAGACAAATTATAAACTAAAAACAAACTATTGCAAAATAAAGGACTCGATTCAAGAAAATTATGTACACACTCATTTTCTTTAGGGGCAAAAAATACAAGGCTCTTGTTAAATGAAGGTAACTAAACCAAGATTGTATACCATTCATTAGATAATAACTAGCATAAGATTGTAGAACTTTAAGTTAGTTTTACCTAGTGTTTTATCTAACTCACAAGAGATCTATGATATAATTAAACAAATATGATTATTTCTCTTCATGACATAGCAAATTAAGGGGTTGTTAGGTTGGAAACAAGCTATTTAGAAATTAACTATTTCGAAATTATTAATTTCACTTTTAAGTTGGATAAAAATAACACTATAATTACGAGATACTTAATTCATGGATGGATTATTTTATACATTTTGTTTCAACCAAATTTAAAACTAATCTCAAAATTAGTTATTCCTTATATAAATGAATGAGTTGTAGAAAAATGTAAGAATCTAAGGGTGTGTTTGGTATGATGAAAAATATTTTTCATGCAAAATGTTTTCTTGGAAAATAAGTTGATTTTCTACTTATTTTCTCATGTTTGGTTGATGAGTGGAAAATATTTTTCGAAAAATATTTTATGGTGTTAGGTTGGTGAGTAGAAAATATTTTTTAGAATTTTTTTTTTTTGTGTTTGATTGGTGAGTGAAAAAATATTTTTTAGAAAATACTACTAACTGTTAACTAGTATATCAGTGTCTCTAGCAACTCAACAATTTGTAAGAACTAATTTAAGCATAGAAAGTAATATTAATATCGAATACTAAAATATTACAATCACTAAATTTAAGAAACTATTAATTAGCAAATATAGGAGACACTTTTCAACATTTTGTCAGGACAATCTCAAGATACTACAACCAATAGAAATATAACGGAACGACAAGCTTATTCAACCTTATGAAACAAGTTACATCGATGACAAAATGAAATACGCAATTAGCAAAAGTAACATAGGTAAATCTTCCTCTATGCATATGAAAATAACAATACATTTAACGAACATTGAAAAGGGAAAAAATTCGAGCTTCACTAGTTTTATTTTTTATTTCAAACAGTGAAAAATTAAAACAAAGCACAGTGAAATATTTTTGAGTAATGTAAATTTTTGAAAAATGTGAATTTTTTGAGTCATGTAAATACGAGAGTTGTTGGGGTGGGGAAAAGGGGAGAGGGTGGAGGGATAAAGTCACATTTGTCATTTTCCAAAAAATAACTTTTCTTGGTCCATGAGGAAAATCATTTTTCCTCACATAGAGAAAAATGAGTTCTCTTAAAAAATATTTTCCCAATGATTTACTGCAACCAAACAAGAAAAAATCAGAAAACATTTTCCATCATACCAAACACACCCTAAAGAGAAAAGTAAATGCATTAGATTCAGTGACCTAACAAAACCTTAATGACAACCTTAACCTTATGGAATAACTAATGAAGTAAATCATCGTTTCTAATGTAGTAAGTAGTATTAATATTAATTAATGGTTACTTCTCCAATAGCTAATCTACATTATTTTATTTTTTTCTCTTAGATGAATTATTGGTGTCACTTCACCAAAACCCAAAGCCATAAAAAATGGCGCCGAATTCCCTCCAGGACAGACAGTTGTGAATATGTGTGGGACCCATATTGGTGCCACGTAGGCACCCGCTCCCTTGATGACCCAACGCCCGACATGGTACAGCCTCGAATCATGACTTCTATTTTGACACGTCACGAGTTTGTTAGTTGGGACCCACAGTGTTTGACAAGTCAATTTGTCAGTTTGCTAGTGACGTGTGCAACTCTCTTTAACTAGCCTAACTGCAACTGTTTAATATACTCCCTCCCTTCATCCTTCTGTTAATATCTTTTTTGGTATTTGGTACCGTATTAAAAGTCGATTAATTTAAATTAACTTCGGATAGAGTCTCATTCGAGGTAGTGCTCCCTACAGAATTTTCTTCATGTCCAAGATCAAATCGTCGACCTCTGATTAAGGATGAAGTAACCCCCATCCACTGCACCACAACCCATGTTGGTCATCCTTTTGTTTCGTTCATAGAATTTTACAGAATCAAAGTATAAATTATTTGTTTTATTTTATTTTTGCTTAATCATAAATATAAATAGATATTAATATAATACTAAATAAGAAAATAATAAATAAAAATAATTTAATCAATTTAATATATAGTTAATACTTTATACAGAAAGTGCATATAAAAATGATCACAACAATTTATCAATATAGAGAGTATTTATTTATTCACTTTTATTCATAATGTTATGTTTATAGTCGATGATGGAGCCAGAATTTTTATCAAGAGAGTTCACAAGTAAATATACGAACTAATCAAAGGGTGTTCGATATCTTCTATATATGCGCAAAAAATAATTCAACCATCTATATATAGTATAATTTTTTGTCGAAGGGGGTTCAACTTATCCTAAGTGTAGCTCTGCCCTGCTTATAGTTGATTTAGTTTTTTGAAGCCTTTAACAGGAATGATTGCAATTGAAACTCTCGTTATATATGGAGTTTTTTTATTAATCATATGAAATTTTGTTTTATATTTTTGTTAGAAGTCATTTTCATAAATTGAATTTGTATCGTCCTTATCGCATTAATAAATAAAATATCAATTAATTTTTTTGTAATTTGACTTAAAATAAGGAGGGACAATAAAAATTTTAGAAGAGTTATAGAAGTAATTTTTTTTAACCACTAAAGTTGGCATGGTGGTTCAGGATCATGTTCCTTAAATAAGAGGTCGGGGGTTCGATCCCCGCCTGTGACGAATGGAACAAACTGTGTGGCCAGTTCCCTACCGCTTAATGCGCTGACAGATGAACGGAGGATTAGTCTCATGGCTGTCGCTTAGTGTCAGTTTCCTACAGCTTAATGCTCTGACAGATGAACGGAGGATTAGTCTCATGGCTGTCCAGGCCAGTTCTTTATCGCTTAGTGCGCTGACAGAGGAATGGAGGATTAATCTCACGACTGCCGACTGTGAAAATACTGGGAAAATAAAAAAATAATTGTTTTTTGGAAAAAAAAAAATGACGTCCCATGTTATACTCTTTGCCAGCTATAACCCACTTCTTTCACGAGTTCCCATAAATGCATTTTTTTGCTCTGTTTGTTTATTGTTTTTATTTATTCTCTTTTCAATTTGTTTGAATGGTGGGGTCCGCAGACCATTAAAAAACATACGATTCTCCGCTGCATGCAGCCCTTATTGTACCATAACGTACCACCTACAGTACTACTTTTTATTCCTTTTCCTTAGCGCCTCAATGCTCTCCTTTATCCTTTTTGAAATTATATACTAGTATAATATTCTAGATATTTTCCACTTTATTTGAAATTATATATATAGTTGAAGTAAGATAAATTATAGTAGTATTTGATTATTATTTAGGGTAATATTCATGTTTGAATATATTTAAAGTTGAAAGTGAGTTGTTAAAATACTGTTTCAACTTGGTAAAAAATTATTTGAAACAAATGAATAATTTTTATGACTTACATTGTCCTTTTTATTTAGCAAGAGAGTTATTTAAGTCTTTATAATATTACTTATAATTTAGAAAGTCATTTATTGGCCAAAAAGAAAAAGAAAGTGGTCTTGTCGAGCTTTATTGAAGGAGCGTTTATTTATTATCATCATCTTTAGTTGTAAAAGAAAGTGGAAGGGAACTTTTATTTAATTGAATAACTATAGCTTTATTTTATGGTTAGTGAAAAGAATAGTTGGAAACGATTTTTTTTTTGTTTTCATCCGATGTTCGGTATCCACATTGGAGTCCGATTAATTTGGATTTGAGCCGCGTAAGGCCCTATTTGGGGGAAAGTGCTGCCTACCAAGAATTTTTTCATACTCAGGACTCAAACCCAAGATCTCTAGTTAAGGGAAAAACAACTTCATCCGTTGCACCACATTTTGTAGTTGGAAAGGAACTTTTAATTGTTCTAAAGTGAATTCAATTTTGAATGGAGAGTAGGTGAAACAGTGGGAGTAAAAAAGTTGGAAGATATGCACTATTAGTTGGAAATTGGAATACTTATCGACACACTTTTCATTTCTTACATGAGAAGCAAAAGCTCATGAAATTAATTAACCACTAAAGATTTTTATGTATCCCCCATAGTCGATGTCAAGGGACAATAATGCCAACATTGATTTTCCTTATGTAAGTCAATTTCTAAAAACTCGAACTTCATATATGTAGGCTAATGATGGAGAAATTTGTACAACATTTCTAGCACTTCAATTTTCAAAAGCAAACGACTCATTGAATAGAATAACACTTTTTAGTTTCGATTGTAGGCTTTAGATATCAGAGGTCCTTCTCATTAAAAATTTGGGAATATTGTGCATGGCATTATGAAAGACTTTTCTTTTTTTATAGTAAAGCTTTATGTTCCAAAAGCTTATCTACTCTCCTATTTGTTTTTTTACTGCTGGCTAATCTTTTTAAATGTTATCGTCAAATACATATTCATCATAAAAGAAAAAAAAGTTTTTTTGTTCCCTATTTGTGTTTGTCTAGTTCTAACATTTTGTTCCTACTCGTTTGTTATTAATGTCTTCCTCTTTTCCTTTCATTTTACTGCTAATTTCTTGTTGTCCATCTCAAAAAAGTCATCTTTAGTTTATGCCATTTTGATTCTAATAATTCGTATTATAAAATTTAAAGACCCAATAGGAAAAAAAAAGTAATAACTTGAAGATAAGTGTGGCAATTTGTAATTGTTTATTGGAGGTCGACTCTTAATCACATTTATATAAAATTACAAGGGAAAAAAAGCAACATGAGGGCATTTGGTCTAGTGGTATGATTCTCGCTTTGGGTGCGAGAGGTCCCGAGTTCGATTCTCGGAATGCCCCTAAACTTGTTTTTAAATTTGGTTTATGCATTGTGTTTATCCATTTTTAAGTCTAGCTTCCCTTTTTCATTTTTTAAAAGCTTAATATATAAGCTACGAAATTTTATTTTAGACACCCGATGTTAAAAAGTTTATGTGCGTGTTTTCATTCGAGTATTAAATAACCACTTAGATATGTCATTTCCATTAGTTATAAACATCAACCTCAAGTTGAAAATGATAAGTATTAAGGCTTATCGAGGAAAATGTGTTTAATTAAAGAATATAGTAGTATATTTTATGTGAGTAATTTAACTATTAATATATGAAAATTTTCTTTTTCTGCAAAATTTGAACAAAAAAATATCTAATTAGAACACTTTGCATTAGTTAAAATGTTTAACAAAAAAAAAAACACTTAGTTTGAATATTTAAATAAAACATCTTTATAAATTTAAGAGGCTGATTTGTGTCGAGCCTTTTTAAAAGGATGTTGAGCCAACCTATTTACGAAAGTGACATGCAGAAATGTGTGTGAATGGCATGCTTCTCGTGGGATAATTGCCTTTTTAGCTTTTCCCAATTCTACAATTAATATTCTTAGAAAAAAAATAATACAAATTGGGTCCATATTCCATAAATTATATTAATGTTATCTTAATTTTATTTACGAAATCAAAAGAAAACCCTCCCAAGAAACGGCTGTAGTTGACGGAATCCGCCGTTCACAGCCGCAAGCATATATTTTATTTGTATTTTTTTATAATCATAATGAGCATACCAGTTTGCGTGCACCTCAATTAATTTCACAAAATACTTGTCATTTTTCATCAACAATTCATCAATAAAAAGTATCAGATAACTCCGTCTACTACTAATTTAGAACAAATGGAAGTATGACCTAGTGTTTTGTCTCGATATACCTAAAACCTCATAGTACATAATCTACGTCATTAATCACTAGGCTAAGTTATTTTAGTTACATCCTTTCCGTCTTTTACTAGCTTATCCCTTGTGGCCTCTAAAAAAAGGAATTTTGATTAATTTATGTACCATGCATGAGTAGAAAAAAATATATAAAGTCAACAAAGTGTGTTACAACTAGCAAGAGTTCAAGTGGGATTTTTTAAAGATTACATATCTTAACAAAAGATTGTGAATATTTTAATGATTTGATGGAAACAAACAAAGTTAGATGCATCACAATCTTTTGTTTAAAAATATTAGAAGTAGCTTAGCAAAGGAAAGGTTCTATTCTTGTTCATGCCTTATTGGATTTAATAGAATGTACAAACATGAGGTGTCTATTTGATTTTTTAAGTATAAAATCGTCTTGTTAAAAAGTAAAGCGTTTTACTCCATAACATAAAAAAATTTCAACACAAATCTAAATTTAATAAATAAATTAAGTACTTCTTTCAATATTTTATCTAAGAAGGTTTGATAATATTGGATTGTAGGTTTGATCATTTAAATTGGAAATTACTGAGAAGCAATAAAGCAAAATGGAAGGCAAACGTGTTGTTGTGAAAAACTACGTGTTTGACTTGGTCACACTTGGCTTCTCATAGTGGTAGTAGTTGGGTTGGGCCACTAGATATTTTACTCGACGAGTAAAGAAATAATAGTAATACTACAATTAACTTTGATTAATTTTAAATCAAGACACGTAAAATTTGACAACTTATTAAAAGTCTAAGTAAGACTATTTTTCATTTGAGCCCATGATATATAAGACACGCAACCTCTCTATCTCGTAATGGAAGACCAAGTTGTCTGGACTCTTCAAAAATGTCTATAGGTGTGTGTTGGATCCTCCAAAAATAGTATATTTTCGAAGAATCTGACACGAGTGCAGTAACATTTTTAAAGAGTCCTAACAACTTAATTAGATGGAAGATAACGTCTGCATATATACTATTTTGCTAGACCTTACTTGCGGGTTACATTAGATTTTTTTTTTTCGTTACATATTAAAGTAAGACCACAAAAGATAGCGGAAGCGACAAGAGATTTGGGTTATGTGCCCCTAGAATGCAGTCTCCTTTATTAGGTCCAGCAGGAAGCGACATCATTTGATCATATATCAAATTGATAGCAATCTTTTTTTTTGTCTAAGAAGATCTCACAAGAGCGTCATCTACATTTAATAATCAGTCATGAACTAGATCAGAATCATTTTCAACAAGTCTAAATCGTTTCATTCCTAGATAGAAACTTTTAGCATAAATTCTAATTAATCAGATCACAAAGCGGATAAGGAATATGAGATGTTAAATCACAAAACAAGAAGGCATTTAGCTCAATGTGTCTTACATATAAATTCTATTTAAGTATGAATTTATCTGCAATGTTTGCTGATTGTGTGGGATACTATAACTATAGACAAGACGAAGAGAAATAATATCTACTGCGAACAAACTTGTCTAAATAAGATATTAAGACTAAGGTCTAAATATATAGAAGTCTCAATTACTACTGTCTTACCTAATTTAGAGATGTTTCTAATATTGTGCTAATGTTATCATCCTTAGTGAGTATCTCTTTCTTTCTTCTTTATCATATAAGGTATAAACAGCGGCGGAGGGTTTAAAATCGAAAAAGTAACCGCACGGAACTAGTCGAAGGGGCACAACATCAATTATATATATATATATATATATATATATATAAAAGATAATTTTAACCAAGTATAAATAGGATAATTTTCCGTCTCCGGGAGTTCGAATGACCCCCTAGTCATAAGGTGGCTCCGCCCCGTATAAACTTGAGCCGAGGGTCTATCGGAAACAATTGCTTTCAGTACAAGAAAATTGTACGGGATATATTGTGTTATATATATATATAATGTTTAACAGGATACCCAAGTTACTTTGAAAATCATTGTCTCTTTTAAAAATTGACAAAGTAGGTCACAATCTAACTGAATAAATATATAGCTTGATACACTATGTAGTATGTACTAAACAGGATCAACGTTGTAAGAATTTTCGGGACACTCGTTATAGATCATCTCAACTTCTTTACTATAGGTATAGTTACACTAACATGCACTAGTCAACTCAAGATTTAGGGGTCGTGGATGCTCGGAGAGGTTCGACTAAAGCTTTAAGGTTCCGCTCGAAAATCAAGACACTCAACTATCTTCTTAATTTCAAGGGTGCTTTTTTCCATTACATACCGGTACATTTCTTATATAATTATGTTATAATTAATGTGCGTTGGGTTTAACGAGTACCAAAGCTCCAGATATTTGCACTTAGGTCCACCCCTGCTAAAATGTATATGAATTTATCATGCCTGAATATATGAAGAGATATGTCAATTTCCTACATAATATATGTTAATAAGTGCTTTTCATTTCTTATTGATTTAGTATAAACAGTGGACGTGTACTAATTTATTTTTGGAAATGGTCACACATGAGGTAATTGGAGAACTAATTTGGGACAAAAAATGGGCCTTGAGTTAGTAAGATTAGAATGGGAAGTGACATTGATATGTTGAATTTTTTGAAAAATTTAGCAAATCGTGAATTTGACAGTTTAAAAGGGACTAAAAGCCTTATCATCTTGCGTCACATATTTCCAGATATTAATTCTTTTGGAGGCAAATGGATATTGACTTTTCAAGGCTTTAGAGCAAAGTAGGTTTAGTAAATTTTGTTGTTTTGTTTTCCATTTCTAGAGAATGGGCCATCTGGTTATAATATTATTGTCCATTCATGAAAGACAAGTTCAGAAATAACAAATATTTGGGCAATAAATGAGACGTTATTATTAATGTTTGCCTAGTTACAAGACGTAGCTATAGTTTAAAAGCTAAATATATTTATAAATTACATACAAATCAGTAGCGGAGTCAGGATTTTCACTAAGGAGTTCAGAAATAAACATACGAACAAATCGAAGGAGGTTCAACATCTATTATATACACATAAAAATAATTTTAACCATATATGAATATTATAATTTTTCATCAAATGAGATTCGAATGAACTCCTCGCCAAAGAATAGCTCCGGCCCCGATACAAATATAAATTCGCTTTAAAGATTAGCATCTTTGGTTGTTCTACTATAATTTTTATTGTTTTGTTTTGCATTTCTTGAGAATGGGCCATCTGGTTGTAATATTGTCCATTCATGAAATCCTTCACACCAACTATTCTCTTTTAAAGGGCTCAAAACATTTAAGGGGCCCACAAAAATGACCCAATTTGTTTTCATTGACAAAATTGGATGTATATAAAGCTGGTTAAGATATTGGTGTTTCTAACTTTCAACAGATGGCGTCCATTAATTTCCTAATGATTTTTCCTTTGGAATGATAGGCACCGGCCCTTTAATTGACTCCACCTTTTTGTATTTTCCTTCGGGTGGTTTATGTGATATCAGGGGTGTAGAGAGTTCCTAGACTTTATTCATATTAAGTAGCGGACTTAGGATTTACGGGTGAGGGTGCTCGGGAGGTTGAACACGCATATTTACATCCAAAGCTTTAAGGTTTTGTCGGGAAATCAAAGCACCCACCAATCTTCTTGATTTCAAGGATACTTTTTTTTTCATCTTATACCAATTTTTATATGCTACCGATATAATTATACCTATTATGCCTAGATTTAACGAATGTCGGAGTGCCATAAATTTGAATCTATGTCCACCCCTATTCATATCCATTGTGAGGAAAAATGCTTTCAATAGATTTTTGATTAAAAAAAAGTGTGTTAAAAAATAATTTTGAAAAGTAGAAGGGTGAAGTAACAATGATGAAAATGCTAAGGAAAAGAAAAGTATCTAAAGAAAAAATAGTAAGATTATCAAAGACCAATTCTCACTTATGAAACTACACTGAATAACGTTAAGCCATAATCGTAAAATTTTCTTTCTCGATTGAATAACATAGGCTGATTCATGGGCACAACTGCTATCCTTATTAATAATTGAGAAAATGTCTTCTTGTTGTGTTGGCCCAACAGCTTTTGACACCATAACAGATCAGTCATGGTAAAGTAAAATACAAAATCTATTAGTAATAGTTGTTCTTGAATGCTATAAATAACTCAGTAGAATAAAATATTTTAATAAGGAGATATTATACGTAAGACTTAAATCAGGACAAAATAGTCAAAATCCCATCCTCATTAATATTTTTTCTCAAGAGCATGTAAAAAAAAACAATGGTAGATAATTTGAAATATGTGAGTGCATTCTAAAAGATGATAAATCCAATGAATCCGCTCTAGTATAAGCTTTTAATATCTTTACCTTACCCCACTGTTTAACTAAAAAATGTTAATCAAATTTTGCTATTAATAGTATTTGACAGAATAATCAATAGCAATTCAATGGTTAATTCCTTTTTAAGGGAAATTTTAAGGCTATGCATTTCATTCACCCATTACTCATATAAGTGATGAGATTAAGTGCATTTCCTAAAAGAAGGAAGTATACATAGAACATGTGCACATTTCCAATCCTCCTAAACAAAAGAGTACTACATTTGTTTGATCATTTCAATTTCACATCCAAAAAAGTCATTACAACATGTCCAAGCCCAAAACTGATGAAATTATTTTGATCCTAACATTTCTTTTACTTGTCTCAAACATATGTTGGTTAATGAGTCCAAAAAGAGTGAAGGAATGCAACACTACTAGTAGTACTAGCAAGAAAAATGTACAAATTTTCCTACTAGCAGGGCAGAGCAACATGTCAGGACGCGGCGGCATCAAGATAAAAGTTGTTGGAGGAAATGCTACTGAAATCTGGGATGGTTTCGTCCTGAAGAATGTAAGCCAAATCGAAAAATTATACGATTTAACGCAGCTCTAAAATGGGAAGATGCACATGAGCCTCTAAATTATGGGATTCATTGTTTAGTAAGTTGTGGACTTGGTCCTGGAATGACATTTTCTAATGAAATTCTTAAAAAGGACCCAAACTTTGGGGTGATTGGTTTAGTACCTTGTTCTAGAGGAGGGACTGGTATGTATAGATGGATTCGTGGATCTTATGCTTATGATGATTTAATTATGAGAGCAAAATATGCTATAAAAGATGGAGGAAAATTTAGGGGGTTACTATGGTATCATGGTGAGGGTGATACAATAACTAATAATGGATCAAGTTCATACAAGACCAAATTTGTGAAATTTGTTCATGACTTGCGTATTGATTTGAATTCTCCTAATCTCCCCATCTTACTGGTAAGTATCTCTCTAATTTTCTGTGATCGCACGTATCTTGACTACTTTCACGGGATATCTACTATCTTCCACCAACACAAGTATAGATAACACTATCCACCCATTAGGTTTAGATAAATGGGAAGTCTTTGTTGGAAATTGATACATTTGTTAGGTTTAGATAACACTATCCACCCATGATTCTCGATCCATCTCGTTTATCACTATGTCACATCCTTTAGTGGTTGATCATACGAGGTTAATCTAAAGTTTTTTACCCTATTAGTCACATGGTTTGAATAGTACTTTTTGGTTAGTTACTAGTATGTTTTATCAAGACACCAATGAATAATAGTTATCATTTCAGATTTACCTGTGATTACTGTATGAATATGTGAATTTTACTTAGCTGGACTCAACCTTCTATAACCAAAGACATAAAGGCAATGAAACTGTGAACCAATAGAGTGAATCCATGGGAGAGTTATAGAGATAGAAGAAGAAGTAAAGCGAGGAAGAGATAAGAAAACTGAACAATTGAGAAATTTCTATTCTATTAACTACTCATTGATTTATTCTGTTATACACACATTGCTATTTATACACAGTAAATTGTAACTTCCCTTGACAGCTGTAGGACTTAGCTGACTCAGCATTTTACTAACCACTAACTATGACAGCTCCACTAACTCTTAACCACCTCACAACTTGCATTCTTTCACACTCCTTCTCAAGCTATAGGATGTAAAATGTTAAGAACTCCAAGCTTGCTCAGTAGATAGCTATGTTGTGCATATTCAAGTCATTTAGTTAGTAAATCAGCTTGTTAATATTTAGTACAAACGTACTCTGCATGAATCTTCCCTTCCTTTATCTTATCTCTCACAAAGTGACAATCTATTTTTATGTGTTTAGTTCTCTCATGGAATATAGGATTTGCCGCAATTTGTAGTGCTGCTTTGTTATCACAATATACATTAACTGGAGTTGTAACATTAACTCCTAATTCTTCAAACAGGCCTAGTAACCAAGTTACTTCTGATGTAGTTGTTGCAAGGCTCCTGTATTCTGCTTTAGCAGTATTCCTTGACACTGTTTGCTGCTTTTTTTATTATGAGATCAAAGATTCACCAAATTTTATTATATAGCCGGTCACTGACCTTCTAGTGTTTGGGCAAGATGCCCAAACTGTATCACAAAAAACTGTCAAGTGATCTCCACCTTTGCTGCTTAATAAAACTCCCATTCGTAGACTTTGTTTGATATATCTCACAACTCTTATTGTTGCATCCTAGTGAGACTTTTTTGGTGTTTGCATAAATTGACTTACTGTTTACACAACAAATACAATGTCTGATCTTGTAGCTGCTAAGTAGATCAACCTTCCAATTAATCTTTGGTACTCTGTGACATCTTCTAGGACTGGATCATCTGTTACCCCAGCATGTTTATCATGTTCCTCTAAAATGAATTTTTGTTTCAGATCTATAGGAGTGATTGTTGGCTTGGCACCTCCTAATCCTAAATCTGAAATTAATTGGAGTGCATACTTCCTTTGATTCAAGAGGACTCCCTTACTTGACCTTAATACTTCTATCCCCAAGAAATATCTCAATTCACCTAGGTCCTTCACCTTAAATTTCTGCTTCAGCACCCTTTTTGTTTCCTTTATGAATTCTTTATTATTTTCAGTGATCAACAAGTCATCTACATAACCAAGACTGCTACAAACTCGTGTCCTTGTTGCTTGGTGAATAAAGAATAATCATATAGACTTTGCTTGTATCTAGCCTCTGTAAAAGCCTCGGTTAACTTGATATTCCACTTTTTTTATGCTTGTTTCAAACCATATAATGATTTCTATTCTCCTTCTGCCTTCTGAATTTCTGTGGTAATTTCATGTATACTTCTTCATATAGATCATCTTGTAAGAAGACATTATACACATCCATTTGACACACATTCCAACCTCTCATAGCAGCTAATGCAATCAATGATCTCACTGTAACCATTTTTGCAATTGGAGAGAAGATTTCATGGTAATCAAGTCCTTCCTTTTAATTGTATCACTTTGCAACCAATCTTGTCTTGAATCTTTCTACTTCTCCATTATCCTTATACTTGATCTTGTATACCCATTTTGAGCCAATGACAGTTTTTTATTTTTGGAAGATATACTACTTACCAAGTGTTGTTGTTTTCCAAGGATTTAACCTCCAAACTCATTGCTTTAATCCACCTTTATTCCTTAGAAGCCTAAGAAAAACTGCTAGGTTCTGTAAGAGCTGAAATATTGGCCAAGAATACTTTACATTTTTGGGAAATCCCATCATAAGAAAGATGGCCTGACAGGGAATATTTCACTGTTCCATTGGCCCTTTTCTTGGTGAAAACATAATCTTGATGCCATAGTGGCTCCTTAGTTCTTCTTATAGATCTTCTGAGTTTTACTGATGAGTTGAGGTGTAGCAATGAGTGTTTCCATCTTCTCTGCAGTAGGTCCTGTCTCTGTTGTAATGAAGTCAACACTTTGATCTGGAATTGTCTCCATGTGCTCAACCAAGTCATTTGAGTTATCCATTGATTCTCTGTGATACTCAGTGCCTCTATTATTGTTGTCAGATCCTTTATAACCTACTCCATGACCTTCTGTCGTTGCTATATCAAATTCTTCATTTTCTACCGCTATATCAGGCCTTGGTAATGACAAGTGAAGTGACTCAAAATCATGACTACTCACATCAATCCCCCTGTCATGAGCTATATGAGATACTTTAACAGTGGTAGAATCAACAACAAATGAAAATATATGTTCCTTGAATATTACATCCCTGTAAACACAAAATTGGTTAAAGGAAATGTCTAGCAGCTTATATCCCTTTTGTGTTTTTGAGTAACCCATGAATACACAAGACTTTGCTCTAGGTGAAAATTTGTCCATGGTGTTAAGTGTTGTTGCATATCACAAACACCCAAACACTCTCAGATGAGCAACAAATGGTGGTTTATTGTACAACATCTCATATGGTGTCTTGCCTTTCAATACTTCAGAGGTTTGTTAATGATGTATACTAAAGTTAGCACACATTATCCCTAAAATATTGTTGGGCTTGAAACTTCAAAGCTCTTGCAATATCCAACACATGACTGTGTTTTCTTTCAGCTATTCCATTCTGTGGAGAGGTATAAACATAACTACTTTGATGAATTACACCATATTCATTAAGCAATTCATCAGTTTTTCTGTTAAAGAACTCAGTTCCATTATCTGTTCTTATGGTTTTACCAGAACATATAAACTGTGTTCTAAAAAATAAAAGAAACTTCTTCAAGATAACAATCACACCACTTTTGGATTGCAACAAATGTATCCAAGTGTATCTTAAATTATCATCTACAATTGTTAAGAAGTAATGTTTTTTGTCATATATAGGGTGCTTATATAGACTCCATACATCCATGTGTAATAGATTGAGAGGACTTTTACTTCTGGTGATACTTCTAGGAAACATGAGTCTACTTTGTTTAACTATAGGCCAGACAAGACAATCAGTATTTACAGCTATGTCTAACTCCTTATTTTGGAGGTATTTTACATTCTTCATGGTGCTAACAAATGCATGTCTTAGACTTTTATGCCACAGGCTTCCATCTACTACTGTCTGCTCTCTGGTTGTTGTATTTAAGATGACCTTTTTGGTCTCCTCATCTTTGTTATCCTTGATGATATACAAGCCTTCATTCTCCTTACCAATCCTCTTCACCCTGCCACTGTAAAGATCCTGAAATACACAGAAATCAGGAAAAAAATTGACAGAGCAGGAGAGTTCTTTTGTCAATTTTGATACTGATAGGAGATTATACTTGAACTCAGGGACATGGAGGACATTTTTAACTTTCAAACCACCTAATAATGGTGCATTACCAATGTATAATTGCAATTTTTCTTCTAGTAGGCATACATACTTGATCATCTTTGTCAGAATACAACTGTTTTATACTATTTAGAGTATCTATGTTTGCAAAAATATGATATGAAGCTCCTGAATCAATTATCTATTCTACACAAGATAATTCTGTCATTAGTGATACTGATTTACCTGTCATGTTCACATGTTTATCTTTCAAATTTTGCTCTACTACTGCATTTCCTTTGTTCAGTCGCTCCAGAATTTGCTTATACTGATCCTCTATAAAATGGTTGTTCTAGACTTCCTCAGATGATCTTTTTGTATCTCCTCCAAGCATTCCTGCATAATTTATTGTGTATTGTTTCTTTCCACCTTGATCAGATGGATACCCAACTATCTTCTAGCATTGGCTCTTTATGTGCTCCTTCTTATGGCAAAAATCACACTGCATGAAAGGTTTTTTTACCTTTGTATGTTTGTCCTCTTCCTACTTGCATAGCCATTGGATTTAGATCACCTCCTCCCCATAGCTTAAAACCAGGTTTTGCTCGAGCAGTCAATGCTGGATAAGGATTTGATCTTTGACTCTCATCATCAATAATTATTGCATATGCTTGGTTCAAGGTTGGTTCTGTGGTTTTTATGAGAATCTGTCTCCTAGATTGATTATAAACCTCATTCAATCCACTAAGAAACTGAAGTAATCTCTGTCGTTGTAAATAATCAACATACTATTTCGCCTTAGCACATCCCCAATCAGGTGAAGGAGTCATTGCATCAAATTCAGCCTACAATTCCTTTAATTTTGTGAAAAACAAAGTGATACAAAATCATTTCCTTGTGATATTGTTGCGATCTCCCTATGTAGCTGGAAAACTCAAATTCTACTCACTTTATCAAAACTTTCGCGCAAATCCTCCCACACATGGTGTGCATTTGAAGCATAAACAATGCTACGGACCAGATCCTTTGATACAATGTTGATAATCCATGAAAAAACTATCGCATTGCAAGTTCACATTGCTTGTGCAGCTCATTTTGATGGTTTTTTTTTCTGCAATCTCCTGTCACGAACCCTAGCTTCCTCTTAGCTTGCAGAGCCAGTTTCATGGATCTTCTCCACAATTCATAGTTTTTTGGTCCTTTAAGCTGCACTGGTACTAAGATAGAACCAGGTGTATCTGACGGATGCAAATACAATGGATGTGTATGATCCATCCTTTCTTTTGCCATAGTTTCATACCTTGAAGTGGATTCTTCCCTCTCTGATACCATGTGAATTTTACTCAGCTGGACTTAACTTTCTAAAACTAAAGACATAAAGGCAACAAAACCGTGAACCACTAGAGTGAATCAATGGGAGAGTAATAGAGGTAGAAGAAGAAGTAAAGTGAGGAAGAGATAGAAAAACTGAACAAGTGAGAAATTTCTATTTCATTAACTGCTCATTGATTTATTCTGTTATACTCACATTTCTATTTATACACAGTACAACTGTAACTTCCCTTGACAGCTGTAGGACTTAGCTGACTCAACATTTTACTAACCACTAACTGTGACAGCTCCACTGACTCTTAACCACCTCACACCTTGCATTCTTTCACAAAATAATTTATTTATATGTTATTTTTTTATAACGTCAGTGTATATATGTTAAATTTATTTTTTAATTATATGACAGGGCGTCATACCATACCTAAAAATACCATTTGAAGGGCCATATATAGAGGTGGTGAGGGCAGCTCAATGGGGAATCAACATCTCAAATGTTATAAAGTTTGATACAAAGGGACTAGAACTTGGTAGAGATGGCCTTCATCTTACTACTCCAGCAGAAGTTCAACTTGGTCATATGTTTGCTCATGCTTTTTTGAGCCTAAACAAGTTCACAACTTTTAGTTTCTTTAATTTTTTCCCTTTTAATATATTCTCTTAGATTTTATGTTGGTCCTTATATTAACTAGGTCTTATATAAACTTTCACAACACGTTCATAGATATATATGTCTGGCTTTTAATTTTATTGAGCCATTTCTTATTAATATTTCATACTGAACGATTGTTTGGTTATAAGTCATAGAATTATATCAAACTAACGACGATATATACATTAGTTTAAATTCTGAATCCATTGATGTTAATATTGTTGAGGAGAATAGCGTCAATTGCAAGTAGCAACAACGAATTTTCTTTTATGTGAATTTGTTGCACTTGAGCCGAGGATCTTTCAAAAATAGTCCATCTACCTCTCTGGGGTAGTGGGCCTGCGTACGCTCTATCCTCCCCAAACCCCACTTGTGGAATTTCACTAGATATGTAATTGTTGCGAGTAGCAATGAACCTAAATATTTCATTTGGACGATAGAAAATTCATCTTTCCTTTCTTCGCGAAAAATTGAGATAATCATTAAATCAATTGAGAAATGTTATAATACATATATATAACTTTTGATATAATCAATGATTCGAAGAAAATGGATAGATCCCCTATAAAAAGTAAAACCTAAGTTAAATTATATAGATTGCTCTGTCTACTGATAGATAAATCAAAGCAAGGGAGGATTAATTATCTTTTATAGAAGTATCACTTAATGGGGCCAGAGTTAGGTAGGATCAAGGGGTTCATCTGAACTTTCATCAAACGAAAAATTACATTATTTATATATTGTTATTTTTTAAATGTATATATAATAGATTTTGAATTTTCTTTGATTCCTTCGTGTGTTTATTTCGAACCTTCTTAATGAAAATTCTTATTAATTTATTCTCATATCTTTCGATTGGATAAAGTATGTTAATACATGCATTAATTCTTATATGATTAGTCCTCCTAAATTTTTCTTTTTAATGGGATCGTTTAATTATCCTATATTTTAGTAAAAGTAAATTAATATTTTAGTAGAAGTAAATTACAGATGATAAGGATACTTTACCCTGCGGAAGAAACGAGTGAAATAGACAAGAATAAATGTACTCAAAAGTCAAAATATACAAATGTGCTTGTGATAATTTCCCTATGCAGGCAACAACCAACATATTGAAGTATTTCCTAGCCAAATTTATATTTTTATAAATAAGTCAAACTAATCATTTGGTTTTCATGTCAATACGCAATCAAAAAATGTTGTTTCTAGCGGAATCTTTCGAGATGACTAGAAAAAACTTTCTTAGATACTTAGGACAATAAGACCACAAATTAAATATATGTTGACACTATAGATCATTGTGGAGTGGTCTAGTCCATTTATCATTACATTTGTACATATTTTACTTTGACCCAACTGATGCATTGGCCCATTTTTTATTTATCCGGATTTGTCTATTTTTGGGTGTTGTATATATAGTTTGTAGGCCCATGTGTATAAACAGAGAGAAACATTTTTTGTACACACAATTACATGAATGAGATATTTTCTCTCTAGCTTCTTCGAGAAGTTTCGTTTCTCTTCAAACATTTTCTTCGAAGTTGGCAGATTTGAGCTTCTAACATGGTATCAGAGCTTATATCCTTGTAGATCAGCTCCTTAGCTCTCTTCCGATCCTACCGTCGAGGTATTTTGGTGATATTTTTTTCGACGAAGTCCAGCGACAGTTGTTTTTTTGTTTTTCGCCGAATTTTTGGTTGTTTGTTTGATTTTCTCGACGCACTCTGTGAATCCATCATGGTTCTTCCTCGACGTTTTGGATTGGTGGTTATTCAATGGTTATGTTTGCAATTTTGATGGACTCGAGCGGGCTAGTTCATTTGTCGTAAGCTGCTCAAGGTCGTCTTCTTCCGATTGCGAATGTGTTGGTAACTGTAATTTGTCTGCTTCTTCTTACACCTAGTATTTGTGTTTTTATATGAAGTGGTTATGTTAACAACAGTAGGTCCATTGGGTTCCACGGGTTCTAGTCGTACTGCTTTTCACAGTGAGGACTATACTCACCCATGTCATCCTTTATATGTTCATCCTTCTGATGTGTTGGGTACTTCTCTTGTCTCATGTCCCTTCGACGGGACTGGGATTGGTAGTTGGCGCAGGACCATTTTGGTAGCCTTATCTGACAGAAATAAGATTGATTTCTTCAATGGTTCGTCGTCTAAACTCCCTTACTCCTCCCCTTTATCCCAGCAATGGCAGCGGTGTAATGATCTTGTAGTTTCCTGGCTGCTTAACTCCTTGTCCAAGGACATTGCTCGTAGTATTGATTTTTTTGCATATTCTAGGGTTATTTGGGTCGAGTTAGAAGAGAGATATGGTAAGGCAGATGGGGTTCGCATTTTTTAGATTCGTAAAGAGTTAGCTCATATTTCTCAAGGTCCTTTAGACATTGCGTCTTATTTTAATAAAATCAAACAACTCTGGGATGAGCTTGCTTCCCTATCTGCTCATAGTAACGTTGCATGCATTTATGGTGGTATTAATACCTTCGATGATGAACAAAAGATTTACCAGTTTTTTATGGGTCTCAATGATACTTACATATAAGTGCGCAACAACATTCTCATGATGAAGCCTCTTCCCTCCATTGGTACTGTTTACAGTGTTCTCTTAGCTGATGAGAAACAAAGGAGTGTGTCCTCCAGTTCTTCTTTCTCCCAACAGTCTGCTTCTTTCCTAGCTGGGGTTTCAAGACCATCTGCAACTCCAAAAATAAATTTCGAATCTACCAAGACACTTTCTCTGGTTTGCAAGTATTGTAAGAAACCAGGTCATACTATTGAAAATGCTATAAACTTCATGTTTTTCCTCCGAACTTTAAGTTCTCTAAGCCTCCACCTACAAGAACAGTTGCTCATGTTGAACTTAGCAATTCTGGCCAAAAGGTTAATATTCATGGGAATAATGATTCTGTTTTTAACCCTGAACTTCTTCAACCTTCTGACATCCCTGGTCTCAACAACGGGGAGTTTTCTAAGTTGTTTGTCTTATTGCAAAAAGCTCAGCTCCCTGACATGTCTACAACCTGCCCATCTTTAGTTTCTGCTAATTTTGTTGGTAAGCTGCCTCATACATGTTTGATGACCAAAATAGATAGGACCATTTGGATTATATACTCTGGAGCATCTGATCATATGACTTCTGATCTTTCACTTCTGTTTAATGTCCATTCTCTTTCAATTCTCTATCTGGTTTCTCTACCGAATGGATATAAAGTCAAGGTTACCAATATTGGTTCCTTAGCTTTATTTCCTGACTTTGTCCTGCACAATGTTCTGTATATTCCGAGTTTTCAGTATAACTTGATTTCTGTGTCCAAATTAGTTGACCATCCTGGCTTTACCTTATAATTCACCAAGTCTTCTTGCACCTTACCGGACCCTTCTCTGAAGAAGCCAGTGGTGCTTGGTAAGCTTGATTGTGGTCTCTACAAGTTTCTCCGGTCATCAGATTCTTTGGGTGGTCCTATGTTTTCTTTTACTACATCTGGCATTTCTGATATGTCCCCTATTATCCCATCTACCCCTTTTATTCCTGCTTCATTTCTTCCTTGTTCCCCTGTAACTACTGACGGTTCTGTGAATAAAATTGATATTTTGTGGCACTATCGACTTGGTCATGCCCATTTCTCTAAAATGAAATGTATTTCTGATATTACTAGTAGTTTGTCCACTACATAAACTTTTACCTGTCCCATCTGTCCTTTAGCTAGACAACCTCGACTGTCTTTTAGTGTTAGTTCCTCTACCTCCTCTTTCTCTTTTGAACTAATTCATATTGATACTTGGGGTCCTTATCATTCCCCTACTTATGATGGTTTTAAATACTTTCTTACCATTGTGGATGATTACTCTAGAGCTACCTGGACTCACCTCATGGGTGCTAAAAGCAATGTTTTTGACCTCCTCAAAGCTTTTATCACTTTAGTGGAAATTCAGTTTCATACTCAAGTTAAAGCTGTTAGAAGTGATAATGCTTTGGAGCTTGGTTCTTCCTCATCTGGATGTCAATATTTTTCTTTCAAATGGATCATTCACCAAACTTCCTGTCCCTATACTCCTCAACAGAATGGGTTTGTTGAAAGGAAGCACAAGTTTCTCTTAGAAACTGCTAGAGCTCTCCTATTTCAATCTCATCTTTCTATTAGATTCTGGGGGGAATGTCTATTGATTGTTACCTACCTTATTAACAGGTTTTCTTCTCCTAGTCTACATCACAAGACCCCTTTTGAGCTTCTTCACAACAAAGCACCTACCTATTCTCATCTTAAAGACTTTGGTTGTCTTTTCTACTCCATAATACTCATTCTTTATAGAGATAAACTTTTCCCTCGTGTTATTCCTTGTGTCTTTGTAGGTTATCCTTTTGCTAAAAAGGTTACAAACTCTACAACCTTTTTTCCAAGTCCTGTTTTATTTCTAGGGATGTGGTATTTCATGAGACTACTTTTCCTTTCCTTCCAGGTTCTTCATCATCTCTACCTATGTGTCATTTTCCCTTCTCTTCTTTTGATGACCTAGTTTTGCCTCATCCCTCTCCTGCTGTACCTTCCTCAGTTACATTCCCCTCTTCACCTTCTCCTGTTTCCCCTGCTATAGCTCTTGTTCCTCCATCTAGAAGGTCTTCTAGGGTTTCACACCCTTCTGGATATCTCCAAGATTATGTTTGTCATTCTTTGTTTTCTTCCCTGCTCCTTCTATTCTCCTTCTTGTGCTTCTATGCTTGGTCAGGACCCTGTATGTGAGCCCCATAGGTACTCTCAGGTTGCTCTCTTTCCTTAACGGCAAGATGCCATGAGACTAGAGTTTAAGGCTTTGGAGGCTAATAATTCTTGGTCCATTGTGCCTCTTCCCTCTGGTAAAAAGCCAATTGGGTGTAAGTGGGTCTACAAAATCAAGTATAGAGCTGATCGTTCTTTAGAAAGGTATAAGGCTCGTTTGGTGGTCAGGGGTGACACTCAAGTTGAAGACATTGATTTTCATGAGACTTTTTCCCCCGTAGTCAAGATAACTACCATTAAGACTCTTGTGGTTGTTGTTGTTAAACACAATTGGTCTCTTTTTCAACTTGATGTTAACAATGTTTTTTTCCATAGGGATTTGGATGAGGAATTCTATATGAAATTTGCCCCTAGCCTTACTGTTTCAGCTTCCTCTTCTGTCCCTATGGTTTGCAAGCTTAATAAATCCCTTTATGGGCTTCGCCAGGCCTCTCGTCAGTGATATGCCAAATTGTCTCATGTTCTTCAGTCGAGGGGCTATGCGCATTCTCTTAATGACTACTCTTTGTTCATTAAAGGGGCTGGTGATTCTCTGATTATCTTGGTTGTTTATGTTGATGACATGGTTTTGACTGGTACTGACATTGAGGAGATTTTTGCTCTTAAATTGTTCTTACATGATCAATTTAAGATCAAGGATTTGAGCCTCTTACATTATTTTTTGGGCATTGAGGTTTTATACTCTGATTTTGGTGTGCTCCTGCATCAAAGTAAGTTTGTCACTGATCTGCTCTCTGATTATGCTTGTGATGTTGCTTCTCCTATGGTTTGTCCCTTGGAACTATATAAGAAATTGTATGATGATATGGGGGATCCTTTGCTCATCCTGAGGCTTATCGCGTTCTCGTAGGCAAGTTGAATTTTTTAACTCACACTCGTCCAGATCTTTCTTTTGTTGTACAACATTTGAGTCAGTACTTGCAGCATCCATGTGTGCCTCATATGCAGGCTGCTTTGCATATCTTGCGTTATCTCAAAGGCTCACCTGGTTTTGTTTTATTTTTCAGCAACTCTCCTGATTTCACTCTTCAAGTTTTTTGTGACAGTGATTGGGCTTCCTGCCCTGATAGTCGTCATTCTGTCACTGGTTTTTGTGTCTTGCTTGGTGATAGTTTGATCAGTTGGAAGTCCAAGAAACAACCTGTGGTTTCTCTTTCCTCTGCCGAATCTGAATATCGTTCCTTGAGTAAGGCTATGGGTGAAATTACCTGGTTGTCGCGTATTCTTTCTGATTTTGGTCTCCAGTTCACTATACCTGTTCCTGTGTTTTGTGATAGTCAGTCAGCCATTCATATTGCCAAGAACCCGATTTTTCATGAACGCACGAAACACATCGAGCTGGACTGTTATTTTGTTCGTGCTAAGCTTGTTGTTGGGTTAATCAGTCTTCATCACACTCCTAGTGCTTCTCAACTAGTTGATATCTTTACTAAAGCTCTTCCTGGTGCTGCTCATCATTTTCTTCTCCACAAGTTGGGCGTTATATCACCCTCCAACTTGAGGGGGGTGTTGACACTATAGATCATTGTGGAGTGGGCTAGTCCATTTATCAGTACATTTGTGCATATTTTTCTTTGGCCCAACTGTTGCATTGGCCCATTTTTTATTCTAAAAATTACACAAATACACAACTTATGTTTCCAATATTACAACTCCCTAAACATATTACAAAAATCCCAATATATGCACAAATGCTATGTATATGTCGGCTATGTTATGTATATTAATAGAGAGAGAGTAAAGTAATTAAAAAAGTGGGAGAAAGTATAATTACTTCCAAAAGGGTTGGTATTTATGTTATTTATACTTTTTTATTTATCCGACTTTGTCTATTTTCGGGTGTTGTATATATAGTTTGTAGGCCCATGTTTATAAACAGGGAAAAACATTTTCTGTACACACAATTACATGAATAATAAGATATTTTCTCTCTAGCTTCTTCGAAAAGCTTCGTTTCTCTTCAAACATTTTCTCCGAAATTGGCAGATTTGAGCTTCTAGCAATATATGCGTGAGGTGAATCGATGTATCAATTTTCTAGTAAATGAAGAACACAATCATGAAGAAGTTTTGATACTCTGGAGTTTGGAGTAATGCTCTTAAGAAGTAAGAACATGAAATAATTTCTTCTCCAAGTCCACTTTAAGCTATTTTGCTTTTGAACAATTTTTAAATATTTATTTAATGAAATTGGTCGCCGTTACCAAAAAGAAACAGATAATCTCCTAATGTTCAATAATCTACGTACTACAAGACGCTAAATGCAATGAATCCATCCTAACATTATGCTTAATATTTTCTTCGACATGATTGTAAATATTTTATTAATATCTCTTTTTCTGTCTTTAGCTTTTTAAAGAAAGTATTTAAGCTATACATTTCACTCACCCTTATTGAGGAAGTGATGAAATTAGCATTATACATAGAACGTGGCATTACATTAATCCTCCTAAACCAAGAAAAATAGAAAACAAAAGCTTCATTTATCTGTCAAAAATTTCCTCAATTATTTAAAACAGAAAGAACACTATTTGCTTAGGTTATTTCAATAGTTAACCTCCTAATAGAGTCACCACGCAATATGTTGAAGCACAAAAATGATGAAATTATTTTGATCCTAACATTTCTCTTACTTGTCTCAAACTTATGTTGGTTAATGAGTCCTAAGAGAGTGAAGGAATGTAACACTACTAGTAGTAATGGCAAGAAAAATGTACAAATTTTCCTACTAGCAGGGCAGAGCAACATGTCAGGACGCGGCGGAATCAGAAAAGAATTTGTTGGAGGAAATGTTACTGAAGTGTGGGATGGTTTCGTGCCTGAAGAATGTAAACCAAATCGAAAAATTATACGATTTAATGCAGCTCAAAAATGGGAAGAAGCACATGAGCCTCTAAATTATGGGATTGATTGTTTAGTAAGTTGTGGACTTGGTCCTGGAATGGCATTTGCTAATGAAATTCTTAAAGAAGACTCAAATTTTGGTGTCATTGGTTTAGTGCCTTGTGCTAGAGGAGGGACTGGCATGTATAGATGGAATCGTGGATCTTATGCTTATGATGATTTAATTAAAAGAGCAAAATTTGCTTTGAAAGATGGAGGAACTATTAGGGGGTTACTTTGGTATCATGGTGAAGGTGATATAAGAAAGATTAATGGATCAAGTTCATACAAGAACAAATTTGAGAAATTTGTTAATGACTTGCGTATTGATTTGAATTCTCCTAATCTCCTCATTTTGATGGTACGCATCTCTCTTATTTTCTTTTCAATAATCGTGATGTTCGAGTTAGCTTGCATGTATCCTGACTGATACACCAACATAGGTATAGGGTAATTCTGTCCATCAAGGTATAGGTAAATGGGAAGTATTTGTTGAAAATTGAAACTTGAGACCTCGTGATTCTCCTATTTCCTTGATCACTCAGTTATGTTAATATAAAGTTTTTTACCCTATGAGTAGTGATTTTGGTTTCTAACTTTAATCCAGCTACCAATTAATAGTTATCACGGAGATTTAGTACTTATTTATACGTTAATTCTTTTTTATAACATCAATATATTAGATGTTAAACTCATTTTCTTGAATTATATGACAGGCCGTCCTACCGTACCCGAAAAAGCCATTTGAAGGGCCATATATAGAAGTGGTGAGAACAGCTCAATTGGGAATTAACATCTCAAATGTAATAAAGTTTGATGCCAAGGGACTTGAAATTGGTTCAGATGGCATTCATCTAACTACCCCAGCACAAATTCAACTTGGTCATATGTTTGCTCATGCTTTTCTTAGACTAAACAAGTTCACAGCTTTTAGTTTCTTCAAGTTCTTCCCTTCTAATATATTCTCCTAGTTTTTTTTAAAAAAATTTTTTTGTATAACTAGGTCTTATATGAACTTTCATAACACGTTCATATGTACTTATAAAGCGTTTGCTTTCTTATTAATGGATTTATATTGATTTTCCCATGATTCCATCAATCTGTGGCGGATGCAGTTCATCGGTACGGATTCATCTGAACTTAATATTTTTGATACGAAAGATATATATGTGAGCTATTTACTAATACTGATCACGAGAATTACACCAGTAGCAAGAAATATACCAGTGAACCTAAATGTTTCAATTGAGAAATATGTTATATGCAAGAAGCAGTATTTGCCACACTTTTGATATGATCAATGATTAGAAGAAAAATGGAAATCAATTATAGCAAAAGAACGTACAGAGAATCAAAAATTTTAATTTATTATGATTAAATTTGGTAAGAATATACATTAATCAACTACTAAGTGATAAAGTATATTATATATATAACAGACTTTTTATCTATTTATTAGTTTGGTATATAAATAGTAGTATATAAGAGCAACTATCTTTGCTAGAGTCAGGGGCGGAGCTAGAGTACAGGTTATGAGTATAACTTTGGTCTTAACTCATGCATTTGTCTTGAAAAAATTTAATTGAACATACAAAATTATTAATTTACAACCCAATATTTTAATGAGATTTTTCTTCATCTATAATTCGATATGTTAAGTTCAATCCCTGAAGTAGAAAGATTTCTCATAGGGATTGCTTCATACTTAAATGAATCCAAATTACTTGAATCAGTGAATAGCGAATAGCGGATAATTGTATATCGTTTATAATACCCAAAAAAAAAAAAAACATGAGAAGTAGTTTTATAAATTATTGTCAGTTCACCCTAATATTTTTCTCCTATTATTTGGGTAATTTTATACAAAGCAAAGATGTACAGGATTAAACTAATGTACTTGAAATAATCTCCTCATGTTCAATAATCAACACTCTAAAAGATGATAAATGCAATGAATCCATCCTAGCCTTATGCTTAATATCCTACATGATTGCACAGATTTTCATTAATACCTCTTTCTATCTTTAACTTTCACTGCATTTTTTTAGATCAAAATGTGCATAAAAATGTAATCAACACTTCATTTCTATTGTTTATCATAAATATCAATAGTAAATTCCATTGTTTGCTTTTTAAAGAAAGTATTTAAGCTATGCATTTCATCCAGCCTTTTCCAAAGGGAAGTGATGAAATTAAGTGCATCCACTATTAGAGAAGGCAATATTATGTTGCAATTAGCATTTTACAATCAAACTCGACATTACATTAATCCTCCTAAACCAAGAAAAATAGAAAGCAAAAGCTTCATTGCACAACATGTTGAAGCACAAAAATGATGAAATTATTTTGATCCTAACATTTCTTTTACTTGTCTCAAACTTATGTTGGTTAATGAGTCCCAAGAGAGTGAAGGAATGTAACACTACTCGTAGTACTGGCAAGAAGAATATACAAGTTTTTCTGTTAGCAGGGCAAAGCAACATGGCAGGACGCGGCGGAGTCTTTAGAAAAGTTGTTGGAGGAAATGTTACCAAAGTGTGGGATGGTTTCGTGCCTGAAGAATGTAAACCAAATCGAAAAATTATACGATTTAATGCAGCACAAAAATGGGAAGAAGCGCACGAGCCTCTAAACTATGGGATCGATTGTTTATCGAGTTGTGGACTTGGTCCTGGAATGGCATTTGCTAATGAAATTCTTAAAAAAGACAGTAAATTTGGTGTCATTGGTTTAGTACCTTGTGCTAGAGGAGGAACTGGTTTGGATAAATGGAGAAATGGATCTCTACCTTATGATGAATTGGTTAATAGAGCAAAAATTGCTGAGAAAAATGATGGAATTATTAGGGGGTTATTGTGGTATCATGGTGAAAGTGATGTAAAAGGTGGGAATGGATACAAAGATTATAAGATCAATTTGGAGAAATTCATTCATGACTTGCGTAGTGATTTGAATTCTCCTAATCTCCCAATTTTGCATGTAAGTAACGCATTCTTTTATTCATTTTCTTGATGATACTATGTTGATAATAAGAGCTTGATCATAGGTTTGTGATTTGATAATTTGGATTCTAATTAACTCATGCTTTTGAAATTTGTGAAGTGTTTCGAAGTTCTATCATCTCTTCATTCTTCAACATGTCTCTTTTAGACTGACTGTTATAGATCAGATAGAGTAGTCCAACTCAAAAGACAAATCAATTGGGTGTCAGAGCTCATTTAACATTTCTTTTTACAATCAACGAAGGATAATATTGGCACATAGCACGCGCTTGGGTTGAGGACCAACGACTTTGGTGGTCATGGCTGGCATCACTCTTGTGTCTCGACCATCATTGTGAGTTGTAGCTTCAAGCCTTGATCGATTAATACTTATAATAATGTCATTAAACCAAACAAGAGAGTCTAACCCAACAAAATTAGTCTATTAAGTGGGAGATCTCACTTAGCTATAAACCTAGTTGTCTTATTAATCAGTGAAGGACAATTGGCACATGACTAGTTCTTTTTCTTTTTCATTAACTCAACACGCGAGTATTTTTTAACTATATATAATAACTGACGGTAAAATTTGAATCTTGATTCTTTGATCACTCTGATCATGTGAATTATGTGATCGTTTCATCTCAAAACTTAAATAAGTCTATATCGTATATTTGTATTCACTTTATTATTCAATTATATGACAGGTTATCCTACCATATCCAACAAAGCCATTTAAAGGGCCATACATAGAAGAAGTGAGAGCAGCTCAATTGGCAATCAACATCCCAAATGTAATAAAGATTGATGCTAAGGGACTACAAATAGGTCCAGATGGAATTCATCTAACTACACCAGCTCAAGTTCAACTTGGTCATATGTTTGCTCATGCTTTCCTTAATCTAAACAATTTTACATTGTCCAATACCTATAGTTTCTTTAAGTTTTTCCCTTCTAATATATTTTCTTAGATCTTTTTTTTTGCTAATCCTTGTATTTTTGTTTTCAAATGAACTCTGTTACCACGTTCATAAATTTTATATCCAAGAACCAATATCTGCCTAAGGCTTTGGTATATTCCAAGGTTTTCCCACCTTTTCAAAGTAGAATGTTAATAGATGAACTCTGTTAAGAATGTTAGCTCGACTAGACAAACAACAATAACATATTGAGTATAATTTTACGATATATTGGGGTTCTGGAAAGCTCAACTAAATGAATCTGATCAATAAATTTATTGAATGATGCAGAAACGTTGTGGACTTGTAAGAGGAACTGATCACCAAACAGAGAATAGGCAGAATTTGGACATTGCAATTTGGCTTTAAATTTGAAATTTTGATTGAATGTAGTATTTGCTTATGATATTTTGAAGGGAAAAAAAATTAATTTTTCACTGAAAATTTTGATTTCAAATCTGTTTTTTTTTTTTTTTTTTTGAAAAAAAACAATTTAAACAGTTGACATTTGCACTAATTTTCTTATCATAATTGTGTTTTCCTTTTAGAAAAAGGAAAACATGAATTCTCCAAATTTGGTTAATTTTTGTTCTTGTAAAAAAAAGGTTATCGACTCTATGAATAGAGACTCTCTCTTCTAGTTTGATAGCATCTGCAGTTATAAGAGCTTTGAAAGTATTGTTTGATGGGAGAATTTGTGAGATACAAATGCTACGATATTACTTGTGTAGACTTATTTTTTATTCTGAAAAAATTGTGTGAGTTTGTCTCTCTCGATGTTTTGTACTCTCGTTTATATATAAGAGAGTAGATTGTTCATCTCTTTTTATAGACATAAATTGACTGACATAACCACGTTAAAGCATTATGTCTCTTTTGATATATTTCACATTTGTTTCGTTGTTCATGATCTTTCGAAGTTTATTTTACTATCTTTCGCATGGCACTTAATTATTTCGTTCCTAACATAAACTTGAACTATGATTTTAAATTTTATAAAAAGAAGTCATTTTTATTGCAAAAATAATTACTCAAGCCGCTGGCAAGAGCTATCTCTAACAACACCATCATTTGCACAGAACTCTTCGACGATACTTTATGGAATTTGTGGTTAACTTTAATAAATTGGGAAGTTTTCGCATTTATAAAGAAAAAAAAACAAAATACAAACTTTTAAAATTCAAATTACGTATCCAAATACAATTTCAGTTTCAAATCTAACTTCTATACGATTTCAAGTTATCTAGTAACACCAACTATAAATTGACCTTAAACTATATTCCTTGAACCAACCCATGCAATTTGTGGTCGTAAAAGGATGACAATGTGCCAGGCTAATTCGTACGTGTCGAATTTCCACAATATTTTAGTAGTTCAACCAATTGTACATAGCCATTACACCACTTTAAACATATACACGTGTTATTCCCTCCTAGCATTGTCGGCCCTTTCCCTTTATCTATTTGAATTTGATCTCATCAATCATTCACCACTTGTTATCTACATCTATCCATTACATTCATAAAATTAATTCTCATTCAAGGCTAAAGGTCTACATATTGAAACACAGCAAACATGGACACCTCAAAGGTTGCATGCAAAAGCACCTACATAAACTTTGCTTTATCATATAGTACTTTGTTAGTGATTTTTGATTAATATTGATTGTGATTGTTGTTGTTGTTGTTGTTACAGGGGACAGAGAGGATACACGAGGAAGGAGATAAGGAGATTAAAGTGGATACTGTAAATTACAAGAAACCAGCAGGACATGAAGAGGAAGAGCCACAAAAAGAGGATGTAAAAATCACACATGTGCCTCTCACTTATGAGAAGAGAGGGACTGGTGATTCTTTGGCTGCCAAAGTTGCTGAAAAAATTGAATCTGCTAAGGAAACACTTGCTGGTGCTGCTGGCAGCGACACGGCAGACCATAACAAAACAGAGTGAAACAGAGTTTTCCCCGATGTTTTCTTGAATTCTTGTAACTATGTATGTATTTATATGTTTACTGTAATACAACACGAATAAGGTCTTTGTCCTAGTTCTTGCAATAGTGATGGACGGCTTTGAATAGCTTTTCAGTTTGATTTACTTGCTTTCTGTCGGAAGAGTGTTTTTGGGGGGCCGGTCGCTTTCACTGTTGCAGTCCCACATCTTATATTGTTGTTTATGCTTCAGATGTCTAGTCCTGGGGCGTGACGTGCGGGGTGTTGGAGTCCCCACATCTGTGGGTTATAGGATACTTGGTTGAGATATTATCCACGGGGTGTTGGGAGTCCCCACATCTGTGGGTTATAGGATTCTTGGTTGAGATAGTATCTGTTTAGTTTTGGGCGAGCGGGGTGTGTTGACCAAGGAGCTTATAACCCACAGGTGTGGGACTGAGAGTGTTGCTCAGCATTCAACACAGGAAATCCAGAATATGTCCAATTTTGGGCGTGCGGGGTGTTGACCAAGGAGCTTATAACCCACAGATGTGGGACTGAAGAGTGTTGCTCAGCATTCAACACAGGAAATCCAGAATTGAATGAGTTGACAGGGTCCGGAGGAGCAGAAGGTGTCAGTTAGGACTCAAAAATCTTGGTGAACTTGAAACCAGGTGGAAACACATGCAATTTATAGCATTTATTAATGCTATGGCCCAGCTTCTTATGAACTTGAAACCAGGTGGAAACACATGCAATTTGTAGCATTTATTAATGCTATGGCCTGGCTTCTTACAATACTTGCAAATCAGGTTATTAGGCATTAGTGGTGATTAAACTCAAAATTTACCTTTGGAAGGAAAAGTGGAGTTTCTTACAATACTTGCAAATCAGGTTGTTAGGCTTTAGTGGGATTAAACTCAAAATTTACCTTTGAAGGAAAAGTGGAGTTTCTTACAATACTTTACAATACTTGCAAACCAGGTTGTTAGTGCTTTAGGTGGGATTAAATTTAAAATTTATCTTTGAAGGAAAAGTGAGGAAGTGGATACTTGTCTTTGCCTCTCATTATTCAAAAGAAGCCCATAAGCTATGCCAACAGAGGGTATGAACCTCTCATTATTCAAAAGAAGCCCATAAGCTATGCTATGCCAACAGAGGGTAGAAACTTCATGAGGAGAATATTGATATCAAAGTTAGGCTCACTCAATCTATTTGTTTTTGATGTTAGGTCTCTCATTTTATATTATTCAAGTTTCAGATATTCAGTCTTGGATGTGCGGGGAGTATTAGAGTTTCACATTGGTGCGTTATAGGTCCTTGGTCTCCTTATATGGCCTATGAGCTAGCTAGCGGCCTATGAGTTAGCTAGCTTTTGAGGTTGAGTTAGGTTCAATTCATTTTTTTTATCATGGTATCAAAGTTAGAGATCAGTAGATCTGTTGGATTTCAGCTTGTGTATGGTTTTGTTTGATTCAAGTGCTATTTGAATTCTAGGGTTTGCTTGGTGGTTTTGCATTTTGTATCGCCTGGATTTTTCCATTTTTGATTACACGGAGAGCTAAATTGTCGATTCAGTGTTCATTCTTTTAATTTTGAGGTTTTTTTGGGACCACTTGTTATTACACGGAGAGCTAAATTGTCGATTCAGTGTTCATTCTTTTAATTTTGAGGGTTTTTTTCGGAGTCCACATTTGTCTTGTGTTCTTCTGGTATTCTTCTTCGCTCAGACTTTGCGTTGCATTGATATTCTGTTTAAGGACAATTTTCTGGTAGATATTACAGTTATATTGTAGTTTATTATTTTTGTTTGCTGATTTGCTTCTCTACTGGCTTTGTTCTTTGTTCTGGGTATCTGGTCATATAATAGAGGGAATACCTAATTCCTCTTCCCCTAGCAGTACCACTACTGTCTTTTCTAGAATCGAATTCCACAATGACTCCACTCATTCTTGTCACCCTTTATATGTACATCCCTCTACCCTTTATATGTACATCCCTCTGATGTGTTGGAAGGGTCACTCGTTATTGTTTTCTTCGATGGAACTGAATATCCTAGCTGGAGAAGAATCATTTTGGTGTTGTGCGTAACAAACTGGACTTTATTGATCGTAGTTTTGTCCGTCACTCTTCTGATTCCCCTTTGGCTAGACAATGGCAAAGATGTAATGACCTAGTGCTATCTTGGCTCCTTAACTCTTTAAGTAAAGAAATTAGTAGAAGTGTAGAGTATTCTCCAAGGTTTGGAGTGAACTTGAGGATAGATATGGGAAAGTGAATGGTACAAGGTTATTTGAGTTGAGAAAGGAACTTGCCCATATTTCTCAAGGTTCTATGGACATTACTTCTTATTTTAATCGTATTAAATAATTTTGGGATGAAATATCATCCATCTCTACCTAACGTGCTAAGTCCTGCACATGTGGAGCTAACAAGAGGATGAGGATGAACAAAAATTGTACTAATTTTTGTTAGGGCTGAATGACACATATGCCCTGGTGAGGAGTCATGTTCTCCTCATGAAGCCTCTACCCTCTGTTGGCACAGCTTATGGGTTTCTTTTGAATGATGAGAGGCAAAGACAAGTATCCACTTCCTCATCAGTTTCATTCCCTGCCTTCCCCCTTTCATGCTGGAGTTGTCAGACACAACTCCACTTTTCCTTCAAAGGTAAATTTTGAGCTTAATCCCACTAAACCCAACAACCTACCTGGTTTGCAAGTATTATAAGAAGCCAGGCCATGGCATTGATAAATGCTATAAATTGCATGGGTTTCCACCTGGTTTCAAGTTCACCAAGACTTTGGGTCCTAAGAAGGTTGCTGCTTACAGTGAACTGACACCTACTGCTCTTCCAATCCTGTTAACTCATCCAATTCTGAATTTCCTGGTTTGAATGCTGAGCAACACTCTCAGTTGCTATCTCTGCTCCAACAAGCTCAGATCTGCCCACCTGGACTTGGTTCTGTGCCCCAACATCTACTTATGTTGATGCTTCGACTTCTAACACTTTGGTTATATACAATTTTGTACATATAAAAAGATAAACAGTGCAGTTCGGTGCATTAAAGCGTTCAAAGTGCAGCTCGATACATTAAAGCGTCCTCTACGTGCAAACCCGAAAAAGGATTTATACACTGTAAAGATATATTATATACAGTCTTACCCTATAATTTTGTCAGTTTGTTTTCAAGACTTGAATTCGTGACCTTCGATCACATGACGACTAAAGTGCCCTGAATTCATGACCTTTAGGTCATATGTAGGGTTTGGTGAAGGGTTCGTGACGTAAAAGTCACATGCAGGGTTTGGGGAAGGGTTCATACATCACGAAGGTGCATTATAAGCCGTCTACATAACTGTTATAGTGTTCGCTATGTGCAGGTCTTAGGAAAGGGTTCATACATCACAAAGAAGTATTGTACACAGTCTTATTTAACATTTTCGTCAAAAGATTTTAACGTTCGACTATGTGATCTGGAGGTCACATGAAGAGTAATTTTATCAGTTACTTCAACGCTCGATTACATGACCTGAAGGTCACATGACGAGTAACTTTGATTACTCCAAGGCTTTCCTTCATACATATAAAAAGATACATTGAAATATATTATATATCATGAATTTACTTATTAATTTTAGTGGAAGCAATTTGGTGGGTGGTTATGTTGTTTAATTCTTCAAAATTTGAAGCTGACATATCGCAGATGCAACTGGTAAAACTTTCAATCCTTAGGTTGGTGTGACTCTACTTCAGTAAACAAATGGAGGAGGAATGAATTTGGTGCACTTCAGTCTTTATAATCAGGGCAGCTCAAACACATTGCTGGTCTAAGGCGAAAGTTAAATAGGAGGCCTTAAATTCAACAACAACAAAAAATTATATATGTTTTTATCTACAATCTATTTTTCTAGTCTTTTGACATATTATATTCTAACAAATAGTTTAAACACAATGTGCACTTTCAAATATAAAAATATAGAAAGTTAAAATGATATTACCCGATTCAAAAAATATGAAGGCTTAGTCGACGATTCCAAATATCTTTTAACCGCTTCAAAATGTGTTTTTAAATTTGAAACATGAACTATGTTCTCTTCGAAGTGAAAATCAATAAAGTAAAACTATAATATTATCAACAATGTATAGATTTTGAAATATCTTTTAACCGCTTCAAAATGTGTTTTTAAATTTGAAACATGAACTATGTTCTCTTCGAAGTGAAAATCAATAAAGTAAAACTATAATATTATCAACAATGTATAGATTTTGTTGTTAACTTTTTGAGACTTTGAACTTAAAAAAACTGAATAAAGAAGAATAGAAGAAAGAGAGGAGAGAACCTGAGTAAGAGAGAAAAGGTGAGAAAAGTGGGTAAAAAAAAAAGGTAACTAAAAGATTAAAGGGAAAGAAAACGTTTTTTAGGGGAAAAGTAAAAATAGATGTCAATTGAATAATAAATTACTAATCTGTTGATTGTAACAAAAATCTCTTATTTTAAATAAAATTTTAATCTAATTCTATTTTTTAACTATTCACCACCTTAAAAAAAACTTTTTATAATTTTTTTACACTACAAATATAAAAAGTGATAGAAAATGAGGCCGTTCATAAATGGAGACCTTAGCCAACCGCCTAAAATTTTTTCATTACCAACGGGCCCTGTTTATAATAGAGCATTAAAAGGGTGACGTTACAGAGTTACGGTGAATGAAATCAAAATTAATCTTCGACCAACAATGCAGAGGAGATTAGAAGATGGAATCGAATCCTCATTTACAGGTAAAACTAACCAACTGATGTACTCAAATTTTCCGAGAATGGTAAATGAGATTCGAGAAATAAAGTTAATTTTGACCAGGAATATTGGAAGCTGATTTCTATGTAATTTCTAAGAACGGTAAATGAGATTCGAAAAGTAAATTTTGTCGATCGTCACTCAATTTAACAATTATCTAGTAAAGTCAACTACCTCTGGTGATGCACCAATGCTGACACTTTTCCAAACTTGGTTGATTGGCAGCAGATGAAAATCATATTCACAAAACATTGTTTGAGCAATCCCAAAACTACTGAATCGAATACATTTGTACAGAAATATTAAGTGCATACTAGACATATAATAAATACTCTCCCCGTTTTAAAAAGAATGAATACTTTTCTTTTTAGTCTGTTTCAAAGAGAATGATTCCTTTTCTTTTTTGGTAATACTTTAATTTCAACTTTACACATGACATGTTTAGGACCACAAGATTAAAGGGCATTTTGGTACATTTGACACAACTTTAATTTAAGGTCACAAGATTCAAAAGTCTTATTTATTTTCTTAAACTTTGTGTTAAGTTAAAATAGGTCATTCTTTTTTAAACGAAGGGAGTACTATATATTATACTGTATAGTTAGTTATACATACTGCCGCGTTAGGTAAGCTCCCAAAATAACACCTGTTATTCAAATAGATCTTCAAGCAGGTTATTTGAACGGTAAGTGGCCCATTAAGGAACAAAACAAGAATCGTAAACGAAATTGATTTTTAAAGACCAAATTAATGTGTACGACTAGAAATTAATTAAATTAACTATCGAAAAGAATGAAACGTGACAATTTGAAAGGAACAGAGGGAGTGAGACTAATAACATATAATGACGCATTACGAATCCCTACGCCAACCAAAATTTGGAGGTTTTCATTACTTTATGAAAGCAAAATACATGATGCCCAATACAATTAACTTAAACATTAGTGCTAATTAGCAACAAAATTATTTGTCAACCACCACTAGTTAAAACTTGAAAGTACATCAAAACATCCTAATGAACTCTCAAACACTCCCTATTCCCAAATACCAACTTCCATAAATCCATCTTCAGTAGCACACCCTCTAATTAGAAAGTTTACTCTTTTTTCCACGTTGGTGGAAGAAGAGAACTTGAAAGTGTTTATATTCAAGAACACTTACTCCACATGGTAAGTGAGGCAAGAAATAAGAGATGCCTCGCGCCGTCGTCGCTCGCTCGGTTCGGCTTCGGATTTGAATTTAGCAAATGATCGATGAGATCTATCTTTTTGGACAAACTTTATTTGAATTTCGAAGAATGCCAAGGAATAACGCAGTAAAAAATTTCTGCAGTGTTTCGGACCTTCATTTATATATATATACAGTAACAGTTGCACTGTTTCAAGTGAACTAATGTATTGTTTTCTAACTGGTGCTTCGGAAATGAGACATTGTTCAGAACTGAGGCTACAGAAGGTTGCAATGGTTCGAACTGATGCTTCAGAAGGATGTAATCCTTCAATGAAGTGACACACTGATTCATGAAATGAGATGACTGTTCAGGAAAAAATGCAATCTTTGATGAACAGACATGAACTTACAGCAAAGGTGCAACCTTTGGAGTGAGTCATTGCCTCTTTTCAGAAAAGGCATGTTATGGCTATATAAACCTGCTTTCATTCATAGGTTTTGGTACGAAATTTCAGATTAGAAAATACTCTTCTTGTCTTCAAAAATTCTATGTGATCATTCAAATTGTTGAGTGCGTTCGACGAGTTCAAATATTTGAGGTACCGCTATATTTGGATTGAAAGCCATTTTATCCTAGGAGGAAAAATTCCACAACCTCGAGTACAGTGAGGGGAACTATTTCCTTAAGGAAACTCCGCGAATTTGGACGACTTGGCCTTATTCATTTTTGTTTCATCTATTTTTCTAAAAAATAAAATACACCTCTTGAAAAGGTCATTTTGATCTTGTGTTGAGGGTATTTGATATACTTCATTGTGTTCTTGTTTATAAACTTGAACTAGTTGAAGTTGTTGTTTTGCTATACAGATTTTGTGTACCCGAGTACAACCGACAGTTAACAATCTTAAGGAAATAGTTAATTTTACAGAATCTGTAGAACTTATTTTTGGAGATTAAAGCTTTAAGCTTTCTACTCCGCTTGAATTTAACTAGTGATTAGAAGACATAAAATCTTCATCACAAGTTAAAGTTCACTCGGTTGATGATTTGAAGTTATAAAAATTTCATCGTTAATTAGAAACAAGAAGAAAAGTTGAAAAGTTATTTAACTTTATAAGTAGTATTCTGAAAATACTAAATTTTTCTGTCTTGTGTTGACAGAAAAGATGACTACTGAAAGTCAAATGCATGATGTGGCTACGACTGTGGGGGCAAACAATATTGCTTCATCAAGCCGCACAAATGCTCCGCCAACAATGGCACCGGTGGAGAAGCCCAAAAAATTTTCGGGCATTGACTTCAAGCGGTGGCAGCAAAAGATGTTCTTTTACCTTACCACTTTATGTCTGCAACGCTTCACTAGCGAAGGCGCTCCTGAGGTGCCCGAGGAAACCTCGAACAAAGACCGTTTCGTTATTGTAGAAGCTTGGAAACATTCGGACTTCCTTTGCAGGAATTATATTCTGAGTGGTCTCCAAGACGACCTCTACAATGTTTATAGTGGAACCAAGACATCAAAGGAACTGTGGGAGGCACTTGAACGGAAATATAAGACGGAGGATGCGGGAATTAAGAAATTCCTTGTTGCACGATTTCTGGACTTCAAAATGATAGATAGCAAATCTGTTGTCTCTCAAGTACAGGAGTTGAAAGTCATCATACATGATCGCCTAGCATAAGGTATATCTTTGAAAAATATCTTAGTTGAACAAATTAAAAATGTTCTTAATACTCACATAAACTGTTTTGTAGGTTTAATTGTGAATGATGTTTTCCAAGTAGCAGCGATAGTTGAGAAGCAACCACCTTTGTGGAAAGACTTCAAAAACTACTTAAAGCATAAACGCAAGGAGATGACTGTCGAAGATCTTATTGTCCAATTGCGTATTGAAGAGCATAATAAAGCTACCGAGAGAAGGTCAAAAGGGAATTCTACAATTAATGAAGCACATATTGTAGAAGATGACCAAAACAATTTGAAGAAAAGAAAGAAAGTTGAACATGGAAGCAATCAACCCAAGAAAAAGTTCAAGGGAAAATGCTTCAACTGTGGCAAGATTGGCCACAAGTCCACAGATTTTCGTGCCCCAAAGAAAGGCAAGAAAAAGGACCAAGGAAATATGACTGAGTCCAACAAAGACTGTGATGATCTGTGTGCTATGTTCTCAGAATGCAACTTGGTGGGCAATCCTCGCGAATGGTGGATGAATTCTGGTGCCACCTGCCATGTTTGTGCCAACAGAGAGTTGTTTTCATCATTTACTTTGGCTCAAGTAGAAGAAATGATCTACATGGCTAACTCCGCTACTGCTAAGGTGGAAGGAACGGGGAAAATATGCTTGACTTTGGGCAAGGTCTTGACACTTAACAATATCTTGTATGTTCCCGAATTACGTAGGAACTTAATCTCTTTTCACTTCTAGACAAGAACGGATTCAAATGTGTAACCATTTCTGGAAAAATTGTAATTAGCAAAGGAGAAATGTATGTAGGAAAAGGCTATCTCACCGAGGGCCTTTATAAGATGAATGTAATGAACGTTGAAATGAATAAAAGTTAAATTCCTCTTACTTGCTTGAGTCTTATAATTTGTGGCATGAACATTTAGTCCATGTTAATTACAAAACATTACGAAAACTGATTAACATAGAAGTTTTGCCAAACTTTGAGTGCAATAAATTTAAGTGTCAAACGTGTGTGGAATCAAAGTATGCAAAGCATCCTTATAAGTCCGTTGAAAGAAATTTCAATCCCTTAGACTTAATACACACTGACATTTGTGATATGAAGTCAATACCATCACGTGGTGGAAAAAAGTATTTCATAACTTTTATTGACGATTGCAAGATATTGTTATGTCTACTTGCTAAATAGTAAAGATAAAGCAATAGACGCGTTTAGGCAATATAAAACTGAAGTTGAAAATCAGTTAGACAAAAAGATCAAAATAATAAGAAGTGATAGGGGCGGAGAATATGAATCTCCCTTTGCGCAAATATGTGTAGAGAATGAAATAATCCATCAAACTACGGCCCCATATTCACCTCAATCTAATGGAATTGCGAAAAAGAAAGACCGAACTTTGAAGAAAATAATGAATGTCTTACTTATAAGTTCTGATTTACCGCAAAACTTATGGGGGGAGGCTATCCTTACGGCCACTCGTATACTCAACAAAGTTCCTCATAGTAAGACACAATCAATTCCTTACAAAAAATGGAAAGGAAGGAAACCCAACTTGAAATATTTCAAAGTGTGGGGGTGTCTAGCGAAGGTTCAAGTTCCTATACCTAAAAGGATTAAGATAGGGCCTAAAACGGTGGATTGCGTGTCCATAGGATATGCTAAAAATAATAAAGCATGTTGATTTTTGGTTCATAAATCCGAACATCCGAATATTAATGAAAATACGGTAATTGAATCAGACAATGCTGAATTCTTTGAAAACATTAATCCGTATAAAACTAGACATGAACAGTCTAGTGGAGGATCTAAACGACCTCGAGATGAACCAAGTGAGAATGTACATAATGAAGAAAATCCAAGATGTAGTATACGTCAAAGAACGTCAACTTCGTTTGGATCGAATTTTGTAATATTTCTCTTAGAAAATGAGCCTCAAACATTTAAAGAAGTGATGTAGTCGTCAGACTCATCCTTTTGGAAAGAGGCAGTCAATAGTGAGATAGATTCAATCTTAAGCAACCATACATGGGAATTGGTTGAGCTTCCTCCCGAAAATAAACCTTTAGGTTCTAAATGGATCTTCAAAAGAAAAATGAAGGCGTATGGTACTATTGACAAATACAAGGCAAGACTTGTAGTAAAAGGCTTCAAACAGAAGGAAGGCATTGATTACTTTGATACATACTCGCCAGTAACAAGGATAACCTCGATTCGAATCTTAATTGCCTTGGCGGCGGTATATGATCTTCAAATTCATCAAATGGATGTGAAGACTGCATTCCTAAATGGAGATTTAGAGGAAGAAATATACAAGGAACAACCTGAGGGTTTTGTGGTTCCAGGAAAAGAAAATAAGGTTTGTAAACTTGTTAAGTCACTTTATGGACTAAAACAAGCACCTAAGCAATGGCATGCAAAGTTTGACCAAACCATGTTGGCAAACGAATTCAAGATAAATAAATGTGATAAATGTGTTTACATTAAAGACACTCCAAATCACCAAGTCATTGTTTGTTTATATGTGGATGATATGTTAATCATCAGTGAGACATTTCTGACATAAATGCAACAAAACGAATGCTCGAGAACAAGTTTGATATGAAAGACCTTCGAGTTGCAGATGTGATCTTAGGTATAAGAATTCATCAAACTCCACAAGGGTTGGCATTGTCACAGTCTCATTATATCGAAAAAGTACTTGACAAGTTCAAGTATATGGAATTCGGCATTGCCAAGACTCCATTGAATGTGAACTTTGCACTTCGAAAGAATGAAGGTGAAAGTGACTCACAGTTGGAGTACGCAAGAGTATTGGGATGTTTAATGTATATAATGAACTGTACACGATCAGACATAACCTGTACTATTAGTAAATTGAGTCGGTACATGAGTAATCCCAACAAAACTCATTGGATGGCAATGAAAAGAGTTTTGTGGTATCTTAAATACACTCAAAACTATGTTTTGCATTATAATAAATATTTTGCGGTAATTGAAGGATATAGTGATGCAAATTGGATCACCGGATCGAACGAAGTAAAATCCACAAGTGGATATATATTTACTATCGGTGGAGGAGCAGTTTCTTGGAAATCATCCAAACAGACTTGTATCGCTCGCTCTACAATGGAATCTGAATTTATCGCATCAGATAAAGTCGGTGAAGAAGCAGAATGACTCCGGAATTTCTTAAAAGATATTTTGTATTGGCCCAAGCCAGTGGCACCAGTATGTATACACTGTGATAGCCAAGCGGCAATAGGTAGGGCAGGGAGCATGATGTACAATGGTAAATCTCGTCATATAAGACGAAGACATAATACCGTTAGAGAACTCCTCTTTAGTAGAATTATCACTATAGAATATGTAAAGTCAAAGGATAATGTGTTGGATCCACTTACAAAAGGCCTATCTAGAAAAGGAGTAGAAAGGACATCCAAGGGAATGGGTTTAAGGCCTAAGACGAGTCAGCATGGCGGTAACTCTACCTAGCAGACTGGAGATCCCAAGAGCTAGGTTCAAGGAGATCAAACAAAGTTGTGTCTGACAGGTTCAACATTGTTAATTACCCAACTCGTTCTCATGATGTAGACAATGTATAGTAAACTAGGATAAGACTTAAGGTGAAAAGTCTTTTAATGATTATCTAAATTTGGCAGATTTGACCAAATAGTTTAATCTACAGTAAAATCACCTATGTGAGGGCGAAGTGGAAGCCGCTTCAAAGAGAATGTTAAAAAAGGCCTATTCTCTAAGATTTCATGAAATCGGGACGTGTTCATGGCTGAAAAGAACAAAACCGTGAGAACCATAAACGGTAAAAGTCTGGTTGTGTGACATGTGTTGTCTAGGTGTACATTAAAGCTCGACGGTTCAAAGATATCAAATCTACCGATTGACCGAGTGCATCCGATACATGTTCACTACGAAAAGTTCAAAGGGAAACCCACTTATCCAGATGCAATCAGTTTTTGCTTGATGATCACATATTTGTCCGTAAAACTTTTATGAAAAATAGTCATTCCCCATTCATGTGGAGGATTGTTGGGTTCATAGTATATGAAATAAATGTAAATGGAAAATGGAGAAAAAATAGTGGAGGAGAGGAGACGCTAAAATGGAAAGTGTACTCCCAAATTAGAAAGTTTACTCTTTCTCCCACATTGGTGGAAGAAGAGAACTTGGAAGTGTTTATATTCAAGAACACTTACTCCACATAGTAAGTGAGGCAAGAAATAAGAGATGCCTCGTGTCGTCGTCATCGTCGCTCGCTCGGCTCGACTTCGAATTTGGATTTAGCAAATGATCGATGAGATCTATCTTTTTGGACAAACTTTATTTGAATTTCGAAGAATACCAAGGAAAAACGCAGTAAATTTTTCTGCAGTGTTTCGGACCTCCATTTATATATATACACAGTAACAGTTGCACTGTTTCAAGTAAACTGATGTATTATTTTTGAACAGGTGCTTCAGAAATGAGACATTGTTCATAACTGAGGCTACAGAAGGTTCCAATGGTTCGAACTGATGCTTCAGAAGGATGTAATCCTTCAATGAAGTGATACACTGATTCATGAAATGAGATACCTGTTCAGGAAAAGATGCAATCTTTGATGAACAGACATGAATTTACAGCAAAGATGCAACCTTTGGAGTGAGCCATTGCCTCTTTTCAGAAGAGGCATGTTATAGCTATATAAACCTGCTTTTATTCACAGGTTTTGGTATGAAATTTCAGATTAGAAAATACTCTTCTTGTCTTCAAAAATTTCGTGTGATCATTCAAACTGTTGAGTGAGTTCGACGAGTCCAAATATTTGAGGTACTGCTATATTTGGATTGAAGGTCATTTTATCCTAGGAGGAAAAATTCCACAACCTCGGGTACAGTGAGGGGAACTATTTCCTTAAGGAGACTCCGCGAATTCGGACGACTTGGCCTTATTCATTTCTGTTTCGTCTATTTTTCTGAAAAATAAAATACAACTCTTGGAAAGGTCATTTTGATCTTGTGATGAGGGTATTTGATATACTTCATTGTGTTCTTGTTTATAAACTTGAACTAGTTGAAGTTGTTGTTCTGCTATACAGATTCTGTGTACCCGAGTACAACCGACAGTTAACAGTTTAATTCTTTAAAATCTGAAGCTGACATAGCGCAGATGCAACTGGTAAAACTTTCGATCCTTAGGTTGGTGAGACATTGCTTCAGCAAACAAATGGAGGGGAAAAGAATTTGGTGCACTTCAGTCTTTATAATAAAGCGTTAAAAGGGTGACGTTACAGAGTTACGGTACGTGAATGAAATCAAAATTAAACTTTGACCAACAATGCGGACGGAGGAGATTAGAAGATGGAATCGAATCCTCATTTACAGGTAAAACTAACCAACTGATGTACTCAAATTTTCCAAGAATGGTAAATGAGATTCGAGAAATAAAGTTAATTTTGACCAGGGATATTGGAAGCTGATTTCTATGTAATTTTTAAGAATGGTAAATGAGATTATAGTCACTGGTAAATGAGATTATAGTCACTCAATTTAACAATTATCTAGTCAAGTCAACTACCTCTGGTGATGCACCAATGCTGACATCTCTCGAAATTGGCTATCAATGCTGACACTTTTCAAACTTGGTTGATTGGCAGCAGATGAAAATGATACTCACAAAACATTGTTTGAGCAAATCCCAAAACTACTGAATCGAATGCATTTCTACGGAAATATTAAGTACATATAATAAATATTACTCCTTCCGTTTCATAATAAATGAATTGTTGAATTTTGACACAGGAAAAAACATTAAAGACATAAATTTAACACAATTTTCTATTTTTATTCTTAAAAAAGAAAAAGTTGACCTTGTAATACTTTTTCAAAAGTTAATTGATTGTAAAATCATAAGGGCAAATTTGGAAAAAAATTCAATGATTCACTTATTTTGAAACACCAATAAATACTCCAACAATTCACTTATTCCGAAACAGAGGGAGTATATATTATACCGTATAAGTTATACATACTGCCGCGTTAGGTAAGCTCCCAAAATAACACCTGTTATTCAAATAGATCTTCAAGCAGGTTATTTGAACGGTAAGTGGCCCATTAAGGAACAAAACAAGAATCGTAAACGAAATTGATTTTTAAAGACCAAATTAATGTGTACGACTAGAAATTAATTAAATTAACTATCGAAAAGAATGAAACGTGACAATTTGAAAGGAACAGAGGGAGTGAGACTAATAACATATAATGACGCATTACGAATCCCTACGCCAACCAAAATTTGGAGGTTTTCATTACTTTATGAAAGCAAAATACATGATGCCCAATACAATTAACTTAAACATTAGTGCTAATTAGCAACAAAATTATTTGTCAAGCACCACTAGTTAAAACTTGAAAGTACATCAAAACATCCTAATGAACTCTCAAACACACTCCCTATTCCCAAATACCAACTTCCATAAATCCATCTTCAGTAGCACACCCTCTAAACATTCCATTACAATTAAACCCATATGCCACTTCCCCTTTATTGGACACAGCAATAAGCCCAGCAAACCCTTTATCCAATCTCTTCTTAATCACATAGTCCACTGCATCTTGAAGGCCCAATTCTTTATACTCCATAACTGCTGCCACGTCACGTGCTAGGGTTCCACGTATGATGGCTTCTCCTTCACCTGTACATGACACCCCACATAGTTCACCTGCGTAGGTCCCAGCACCAATCAATGGTGAGTCACCGATTCTACCGGTCATTTTGTTCATCAAACCACCGGTTGACGTGGCGGCGGCGCACCTCCCTTGACCATCAACCACCACACACCCAACAGTCTCCGGGGCGTAAACGTTTATTGGTAAACCATTCATGTGAATTGGACTCTCTACAGATGCTGCACAGGATTCCAATCCAGTTATTGGAATTCTGTAATCATACTGTATCAGAAGAAACATGAAAAATTTGTCAATACATCAATTTACGTTACACGTTTATAAGTCATGGTAATATGGTGACGTGTTTCACGTTACACGTTTCTAGCCATAGAAATGTCGTTACATGTGTTACGTACCAAAATGGTGTTAGCCTCTTTGGCTAGTTTCAGCATTCCAACATTGTCCTCGGTGATGAAATAGTCATTGTCCACCATCTCAACACCCTAATAGAACCATAATTTCATAATTAGACTAATGTTTTCATGGATGATAAATTATCAAAAATCGAACAATAGTGTTTTTTAACCTGCTGTTTGGCGAATTCTTCGGCGCCGGAGAAAGCGAGGTAGGAATGAGGGGATTTGTCCATGACGAGACGAGCAAGAGAGATGGGATTTTTCACGGTGGATATACCAGAAACGGCGCCGCATCGTCTACCGTCGCCGTCCATAATGCTCGCCTCCATTTCCACTGTTCCATTTGCAGTTAATGCAGATCCACGACCCGAATTGAATAAAGGATCACTTTCCAATTCCCTCACCTATACACAACCATAAACCAAAAACCCATAAATTGAAAGAGTCTCTGAAAACTGATATATATATATATATATATATATATATATATATATATACCAAACGGAAGAGCTCAATCCAAAAGACTACTCCGATTGGTGAAAAAATTGATTTAGTCTATAAATTCATTAGCATTTCTCTATTTAGGCGATCCATGCAAAAAGCATTTGGCCATTTTCTTAACAAATATTTCTGAAATTCAACAATGAAAGCGAGAAAGGGCTGAATCTGAGTGCATCCTGAAACTAACAGAGAATAGAGAATGATAACGTACGACGAGTTCAACGACATCAATGGCGGGGAGAGAAGAGCGAAGAGCAGAGATTCCAATATTAAGACAACGAGTAAGGAGTTGTTTGGCTTCTTCTTGACGTTCAGCAGGTAGATTTGGATCCACACCAGCGCCACCGTGCACCGCTATAGCCCAACCACCCATTCTTCTACAATTAATAACTCCTCTTTTGCTGATTTAACTCTCCCTCTTTCTCTCTCTCTCTATTATGTTAATGGCTTTGATGGGTTGTAAAATGGTGGGTTTGCTTCTATATATAGCCACAAAAATCTCTATTGGGTTTGAGTCTTTTTTTATATTATTTTTTACGGAATTGAGATGTTACCCTCAACCAAATTTTGTAAATTTATTTTCAGTTCCGACAACTTGCCACCTGTCTCGCTGACGTGTGCATGTGTGTTTTCTCACGTGCAGTTCCTATTTACTTGGAGCTTAACTCAAGTGACATATGAGATCTTCAGAAAAACAGTTTGGTCTTTATAAATTTTCCATTTAAAAAGTGAAAAATTGATGGGTATTTTGACTGGGACTCTTTTTTTTTTTTTTGAATTGTAACTGTAATGGTAATTTAACTAAATATAATTGCCAAAATGCTTGGAATTAGGGAACTGAACTCTATATATAGTGGTATTAATTGTGTCATATACTCCTCAATATGCAAATTTTAATTTTAAAATATTAATTTAATTTTAAAAATTAGTTAAATTGACTCTATAAGTAAAATGTGACAATTATTTTGAAATAAGAGAGTAATAATAAAATGTTTGAAGAAACATGAGTGATTTTTTTAATTCTAAGCTAATGTCATTCTAACTCGTCTCAATTTAATATATTCATATAAGAATGAATAATACAATTGAACTTTCTTCAATTTTTTGTAAAATTATTCTGCGTATTATGTTAAAATTAACATAATTTCATAAATACAATATAATTAAGTACAACTCAATACTATATTATGTATAATACTTAATTATATTGTATTAAATTAGAGTATTAGATAACTCTGAAACATAAAGCTGTAATGTTTCTGAGTTATCTAAATTATATTTTCTTAAACTGTAGGGGGTTTTTTGGGGGTTAGTGTTAGGGGTAGGATGTGACTCAAGTACACGTTGCAATTTTTCACAAGTAAATGTACTCAAACTGTGTTTCCTTAATGCTACAGTTTTGTGTACCTTGTATTCAGCGTACCAAGAAATATCTGGTGATTTACAATTACTACCTTATTTTTAGTTGATTCTCCTTATAAAAATATTTTTTCCCAATTAATTATTGCTTATAAAATTTTAAGAATATATGTTATTTTTTAAATATTATTCTTATCATTAACTGATTAAATAAAGTGTATATATTTAAATTCATATTTTTAAAACATAATTAATAATTTTAATTTAATAAATAAATCCTAATAAATATGTTTGTAAGAAAAATATTGGATTAACAAGAATCAACTATATTTTAAAATGGAGGGGGTATAACTTAAAATACTCTATTAATCAGCCAATGTAACGTTAAGTTTGAAAAGGAAAATTGTGATAAGTGAAAAGAAACGGAGGAAATATAACACAAGTCCTTCTTTTTTTTTTGGTTACTTGATGTCAAAAGGAATCAACTTTATAAAGAATCTTTGTTGGAATAGAGAATCTAGTTGTATTCATTCTGCTACTCCAGCAGATTCTTTAACAAAGATATTGCTAAATAAAGTTTTCAACAGTTTGCATTTTTTATTCTTAGGACCGATTGGCTAAAATTAGCATTTAAACTGTCTTTTGAGTCTCGTCTCGAGATATGAAAACACAATGTATTTTAATAGGTGTAAGATGAAATACAATATCGAAATATATTGTTCAGATACTTACTGTCTATTTGTGTACAAAAATCAGGATGAAATATGATATTTTATCTTGTTTGGTGAGCACATGAATTGTCCCATTAGGATTTGTTTAATCAGACAAAGACCTAAGTTCAAAATTTTTTTCGGTAATTGATCATATAATTAATCAGTTACGTATGATAATATTTTTCTCTTTAAGACTTCAAAGAGAAGGAAGCGTGATGGAAAAATCAATGGATAGATTTGCATATGATATTTACATCAGTAAAATAACTATTTATCATGTAGTACATTATATTGTCTAAGCCATAACAAATTGGTATGTATTCTTAATTTCTTATGTTAATTTTTAATTATCAAATATAATTGATACATATTTTATTTAATTTTACCTACCCCTTTCCTTCTCCTTTCCCATACACCAAATTGCCCTCCCTCAAATTATTAAAAAAAACGCAAGTGTACGTAACTAGTGAAGGTGGTCATGTTGGTCAATGGAAATATTAAATTGGCCACTTTTTGCAAATTCAAAGTAGGGTTCTTTCTCCTAAAGTTGACAGGGCGGCTCCCTCATGTAGAAGCTGAATTCCAAAGATATATTAATAATTATTCCTTTAGAGAAACACTTGCTAAAAAATAATGTATTAATTACTTTCGCTTCATATTATTTAATCATTTTATTAAGATTTTGAGCACGTCTTTTACTGTAATAATAATGGCAGATTGACAGTAATAAAATATTTGTCAACTACTACGCATACTATTTACCTCTTCTTAAATAATTCACTTATTTGCAACTCCACTTACTGAAATTTGATGGTAAATATTTTGTCGCAATAATAAAAGTCTCATATTTTAAGAAGATTTACAAGATGATATCATATAAATGATCTAATAGTATAAACAAACTTTACACTAATGACACATTTAACTTAAGCTCTTGAAAATTAAGGGAGGAATATCTGAAAGAGTGCAATTAATAATACAATATTTATTTTGAATTGTTTTAACCTGATTCAGCAATTGATAAGGATGATGATTGGCTGAATTTGCTATGGTTGATGAGTAAGCTGCAAATCAGATGGCAATTAAATTAGATGGGCTTGGAATTAGTCTTTCGTCATATATTTCAGTTACGATATCCAATTAAATTCAACATAATTGGCACGTCAGTGACACATAATCCTCAATCTTACGTGAAATTGTTCATCTATATCAAAGTCTCTAATGTTGTCTTCTTGATATGCCACCATATAGTATATCTTGTTTAAAGGTGTTTCCATAGTTATCCTTAGAAAATTGTTTATTAGCTAATTAACCATGTTGAATGAATGTCCTCAAATTCAACTTAGGAAAAGAAAAATGAAACTGATCTTGATTATTATTAGTAGGAACATTATCAAATTCAATTGTAATACCGTACCCACTATAATATCATAATAAAAAAGATTAGTATCTCTTGTCCTTCGAATTAGTTTGATCAAACCAAGAGATCTTAGTAGCTAACCAATTGATTCGTTGATCATCTAAACTTTTACTTTATAGTTCAGAGTTTGATTTTTTATCTTGTAATCTCATTCACTTACTGTATATAAAAAAGCAAGGGAAAAAATCGGTTTCAAATCGCTATCAAGAGAATTCAGAAAAAATTAAAAAAAGTATCAGACTCGTACCAACTTCTCATAGCCTCATATTAGACTTACGTGAGATCGACTTGATTAATTTTCGTGAAATCGGACATAGAATGTCCAAGTTTTTTATAATAAAACTATTTAAAGAAACAACCTAATCAGTAGATATTAACTTACAATAAAGTATATTTTAATTATTAACATAGTCTAAAGGTTTTTTTATTTATTTTTGACTCTTTCAAGAGAAACAATGCCACAAAAAGTATACTAGAAGAAGAATATTTTTTCTTATATGCAAGTTAAGCCACGTAGCATAACCTATCTCATTTATGAATTTGGTTTAATTTTCACCTCAAATTTCAATTTAGTTTCCTCATTCTCCTCCAAACAGCACCTTATTTGTCGGTACCGTCACTTGAAATGGCTATTGTTTTATAGACTTTCAATTATTGATTTGATTTAATTTTTTTTCAATTTAGTCTTCTAAAATATTATTAACGTGGCAGAAGACAAATTGGTTATGTTTAACCAATAAATTAGTGACCCAAATAAATGTACTAGAGCTGAAAAGACAGAAAGGTTGAAGGTGGAATGTGACACATATTTGCATTAGTGCAAAGTAGTACCATTCAACATTTTCCAAGTTTACCGGGGATCTTTCAATTTCAGCGAGAAAAGGCTGCTTAATACATGTAGAAAAAGTAGGGCGATACAGAAGTAGATTTAAAATTTAAATTTTATTAATTTAAATTTTATGATATTTAAAATTGAACCCGCTATATTTTTTAAGTTTTGGCTTCATATCTCTCGGCTCTAGCATTTTCAATATTTTTTACACATTCATATTTTACATCAAAGAGTATTAGATGCAGATGAACCTAACTAGTAACAAGGGGGCATCTTTTTACAGGTCCACAAGTTTATGTACTATTACTCCCCCGTTTCAAACTATGGGGTGTTTTTGTTTTTTCAAAATAAATGTTTTTACACATAATCAAAAAGGTTTTTATTAAACATAAGTTAGTAAAAACGCATTTTACTTTCTAGATTAGGAATGATTTTTTTTAAAAAACAAATATATATATATTTTTTTTAATTAAAAACATCATATGAACAAAATATAAAAGGTGAAAGCTTAGTTTCGCAGGCATGTGTTGGAATCTTGAAGATCCACTTGCCTAATGATAGGGACATATGTTCACTTTTGTCACGTGATGAAGATTCCGTATCCCCTTCAATTCTCGAGCGTCAATTTGTTGGGCAATCACATGCATATTTCGTTTTCAAAGAATATTAAGAACAAGATGCTTTTTATATTAAGAACAAGATACTTTTTTTTATATTATTTGAATATTGCGATGATGGATGTGTGGACATATCAGAAAAGATAGGTTGAGGAATGAGATTATTCGGGAGAAGGTGAAAATTATATCGGTAAAGGACAAGATGCGAAAAGTGAAATTACGTTGGTTCGGACACGTGATAAGAAAAGACTCTAGTGCTCCGATGCGGAGGTGTAAGACACTGTCTATGGATAATTTTATGCGGGATAGAGATAGACCGAAGAAATATTGGAGGGAGGTGATTAGGAATGATATGGAGCAGTTACAGCTTACGGAGGACATGACCCTTGATAGGAAGGTGTGGGAGACGCGGATTAGGGCAGAAGGTTAGGGGGTGGGAGTGCGTCGATAATAGTAGGGGAGCGTTACTTCTTTTGTGTCTGGAGTTTCTTGTTCGTGGTATTGTGGTTGTAGTATTATCTTGTGGCCAGCGGTGTTAGTTTATTTTGCATACCGTACTAGTTTATATGCACTTATCTTTTGTGTTTGTAATACTGTTAATTTATTTTACATACCGTACTAGTTTATATGCACTTATCTTTGGTGTTTGTTATACTATTAGTTTATTTTGCATACCGTACTAGTTTATATGCACTTATCTTTTGTATTTGTTATACTATTATCGGTCCTAAGCCGAGGGTCTATCGGAAACAACCTCTCTATTTTACCCGAGGTAATGGTATGATCTGCATATACTTTACTCTCTCCAGACCCCACTATATGGGAATACACTAGATATGTTGTTTTTATTATTTAAAAAAAAAAATGAAAAAAATTCATAAACTCTATCGCAATCGCTGATCTTTGGATGAGCAGTCTGCGATATCATGTTTACTCTGCAATAACTCATAAATTACACAATAAATATAAATCTTACTAACTAAGTCCTATTCCTATAGGAGAGCTCGTGACAGACACCACACATGAATGAGCCTTGGCGCAGGGTCAACTCTCATACCTATTTCTTTTGTAATAATAAGAGTCACCACGTAACATTAGTTGTTACTTTATGTGATTTTTGGGCCCCATTGGATAACACTTAATCACGAGCGGGGTCAAGTTGGTGTAATGAATTTATCGGAACCCTCTTAACGAAAATTACACAATATACTTAAGATTGATAATATTTTTTATTTTTGTTTCTTCAAGTTTTGAACTTTTTAAATAAAATTTTGAATCTGCTATGTACACCTACTCTCTGAATTAGGAGTGACAAACGGGCCGGGCCGGGTCAACCCGAAACCGACCCTTCTATTTTAATCGGATTGAGGGCCGGTTTTGGAGCTAGACGGGCCGGGCCTTACAGTAAAAAAATTAAAATCCACCCTAACCCGGCCCACTTAATTCAATCCGGTCAAACCCACTAAAATTCGGTCAAACTCGGTTAAAAAAATGGTCAAACCCGGTAAAAAATATAAAAAAAAAAAAAACTTTCATTCAATATACATTACATATAGTCATATACCCACCTATATACATCATAAATACGTTAAATAATATATATACACAATATATATAGTATATACTACATTAGAATTTAAAAAATATATACACATATACACAATTAGTCAATTACTCATATATACGCACCATTCAATGTATATATACTACAACTTATAAAATATACTACATTATACATACATTACAATATATATAGATATAGTTATATACTAATTTATAAAACATATATACATGTATACGTTAAATATACACTTCTATAGAAGATATATACACGTGTATACGCACCATTCAATGTATATATACTACTACTTATAAAATATACTACATTATATATACATTACAATATATATACTTATATACTAATTTATAAAACATATACACATGTATACGCTAAATATACACTTCTATAGAAGATATATGCACGTGTATACGCACCATTCAATGTATATATACTACTACTTATAAAATATACTACATTATATATACATTACAATATATATAGATATAGTTATATACTAATTTATAAAACATATACACATGTATACGTTAAATATACACTTCTATAGAAGATATATACACATGTATACGCACCATTCAATGTATATATACTACTACTTATAAAATATACTACATTATATATACATTACAATATATATAGATATAGTTATATACTAATTTATAAAACATATACACATGTATACGTTAAATATACACTTCTATAGAAGATATATACACAAATATACAAAACATATGCTACTTAATATAATAAATTAATAAAATTTGGTAGTAAATTAATAATATATTAGAAGTAAGTTTTTAATTCAAAGTAGAAAACTAGAAATTCAATTTAAAATTTTAAAACGTTAAATGAAAAAATATAAAAAGTAAGGACTAAGGAGTGAATGAATTTGGTGAATTTTATTGATTGCAAAATAATCCGAAATTTATAATTTACATGAATGAAAAATCTACAAATTATGCATCATTTTTTCCAATTCATTCATGTTAATATTAATAGGAACTTGCATAGGATAGTTGAAGTCAACGGGAGCAAAATCATGCATTGGACTTGATTCTGCTGAGTTCTCCCGTGAAGACATAATTTCTTCAAGTTTCAGCTCGTCGCTTGGCTCCGGTTCCATTCCTTGATTTCTTCTTTCCGCTCTAATCCAATCTCTGAGGCAAACTAGAACATTCATTGCATTGCTTTCTAATGAGTGTCGGTTGTCTCCAAGCTGTTGTCGTCCCTGACTAAAGGCGCTCTCTGATGCAACGGTTGACATTGGAATATTCAAGATATCTCTAGCTAATCTTGAAAGCACAGGATATTGTGTTTCATTACTCCTCCACCAATCCAACGTGTTGATCCGTCGTCTGCGATCCTCTGGTGCCGACCGAAGATAATATTTCAGCTCTTCCCGATAAGTTGATGTGTAAGTTCTCTCATCAACACTGTTCCAACAATTTAAATCATAAAAGGAATCAGAAAAACCACTATGTGCCGGCCTTTTAGAAGATGATGGCTCCTCGGGTAGATGAGGAGCGACAGTTGGAGTGATATTTGTAGGTGCGGCTAAATCAAATAAATCAGCATAGTGATTATATAATTTTTCTATGTAATCCTTTGAATCAACCGTAGCCGTCCACAAATTAGGTTGTACTTGTTCAGAATCATGGTTAGTATTTATTTCTAAGTTAGTATAAATAAGAGTACTAAAGTGGCACATATTATTATATTTCATGCACGGATTTAGCATAGCACCAACCAAGTAAATAGGGGGAATCGGGAAAAAATATTTTTTAAATTTCGTAAACATGGCGCCAACAACTTCTTTATAACCTTCTTTATTTTTATATTCTTTGAGCAAATCAGAAATATCGGCTATATATGTCAAAATATTACAAACAGTAGGATAATAAGCACCAAAAAATTCAAACATAGCTACATAAATTTTTTCTAAAAACTTAACAAGATCATTAATTACAACCCAATCAGAATTATGTAGCATGCAATCAGCAGAATCAGCAAATGAACCGCAATGTTGGTTAAAAGCTAGTGTAATAGGAATTCTATATTCATAACAAGTTTTTAAAAATTCATACGTAGAATTTCATCTAGTATCAATTTCCTCAGACATCAAAATCGGTGTAAGTCCATTTTCTTGACATTTAACTTTAAATTCTCTAATTCTCGATCTACGATTATTTCCTTGAATAAAACCAACGGCAAGACAAATTTTTTCAATATAAAGCTCAAAAAAATCAAGGTCATCTTTTACAATTAAATTATATATATGACATGCACACTTAATATGAAAAATTCCAGACAAGGGCGGAAATAGCGTAGATTTTAATTTTTTTATAGCAGTCTTGTTGTTAGAAGCATTATCAAAAGCAATACATAAAATTTTATTTTCGATACCATAATATCCGGCAATTTTAATAATAGAATCAGCAATAAATTGGCCAGTATGTTTACGATCTTCATCATATAAAAAAGCAAGAATACGTTTTTGCATCACGAAATTACTATCCATCCAATGATAAGTAACGGTTAAATAATCATTTTTATTTACAGCACGACCAAGATCAGAAGTTAGGGACAATCTACATTGAATATTTTTTAACAATGTTGATAAATAAAAATAATATTGTGAATGAAGTCTAAAAATATCAGACCGACAAGTAGTTCTAGGAATACCGTTAAACATAGGATTATAAATTGTTTGTATATAATGAATAAAGGCATCAGAAGAAGGAAAACTAAAAGGCAAACAACCCACAACTATCATTTTAGCTATTTCTTCTCAGTCCCTCAATTTATTATATTTTTTCGCTACGTGACCGGTTGCTGGGTCCATTCTAGTTTGCATTGGCCCACCAACATCCCCACCACCTTGTGCAATATTTAACTCTCTTTTGTGATCTTCAGCTATATGTCTCATTAACGTACCTGTACCCCCTTGCTTGCCTCCACTTCTATGCTTATATATTTATTGACAAATATTGCATTGCACCTCAATATCTGATATACGTTCAAGAAATTTTCATGCAACACTAGTTCTTTTACGAGGTCTTGGGGCACTGGGAGGACGGGGAGAGAGATTAACCGATTCAGATCTAACGTTAGCATCTCCTACTGCGGGTGTCTCAGCAATATTTTCATTATCTTCATCTAAATTAACCGCATCTACTTCATTTTCTTCTTCTATACCGTAATTTTCCTGAGCTTCTACATAATCCATATCGTGAGCACATACACATATTTCTTCCTCAAAAGGTGTACCAAGCGGTACCGGAGGCGAAGACACACGGGTATATCTACTACTTGAACTACCTCTACCGCTAGTCATTCATTTTTTACTACCACTACCGCTTCCGGGACAAAAAATTTTAACACCTTTAGTAGCGAGGTTTCTTAATTTATCCATAATATAAATTAAATTAAACTAAAAATATTCAAAATACAAAAATATAATAAAATTAGATATTAAACAATTAATACAATAAATAAAAATTAAACGTAAGAGATGGAACAACAATACCAAATTTTGGAAGTATCCGAAGGTTGCGACTTTAGAAACTTTCGCTCGTACTTTGTAAACGAAAAATTAAAAAATTAAAGTGAACACTTTAAGAAATTAAATATGTTGAATATTTGAGAATTGAGATTTGAGAGAGAATGAGATTTGAGAGAGTGAAAAATTGTGTGAAAAATAATTTGAAGTTGTAGGGTATTTATAGATTTTTTTTTGGGATTAAAAAATATTTTTTAAAGTTAAAATTTTATTTTTTTTATAAATGGGCCCAAGCTGGCCGTTTGGACCCAAAAACGGCTATATAGCCATTGGGCCAACGGCTAGTTTGGCCCAAAATCCCATTTATTTTTTTTATTTTTTTAAAAAGGTATTCGGGCCGGGCCGATTAACCGACGAGCCTGGATCGGACTTGGTCCAGGCCGGGTTAGCCGGACCCATTTTAAAAAAATAACTGGCCCGGGACCCGGAACCCTAAAGCCCTAGGGCTTACCGGACCGGATCAAACCGGACCGGATTAGTTACGAGGGTCGGGTCGGGCCAGGTCGGACCGGCCCACTTGACACCCGTCTGAATTCATATTCTATGATATTTTTAATTTTAGCTTAATCAGAGCCCCTAAAGAAATCTACCAACTTTGAAAAGTAAGAGGTGATTTACTAAATTATCCTCCATCAAAATTTCATCGTTCTAAATTGACATAGGCATCGGAATTTAGAATATTATAGTAACGAACCATTGGAAGCATATATGCCTCGAGAAAATAATACATAATGTAGTTTTCTAGGGAAAAAATACCTTCTTTGTTTTGTGAAAAACAATTATTTACTTTGAAGTTTGAACTAAGGGGTCGATTTGAGTGGGGAGTAAGGGGTTAATTCGAGCCCCGGGACGAACAATTACACAATATATTTCATATCGAATTATTTTTTATTTATATATATATATATATATAGTAAGTGTTAAATTCTTTAACTTCTTCTTATGTTTACACAATTATACATTATCTCTTAATTTTTCAAACTGAATAAATGAACGGAAGAGGGTGTATTTGATTTTCCATTAGGTTGAAATTATTGGCTATCATATCAGGAGGTGTATTATTTTATTTGTCAATAGTACTACTTACATAATTACCAAAAAAATATCAAGAGGGGTAACATTAAACACCTTACTATAAGCTAAAACTCATACTCATTATTCAAAACATGGACACCTCAAAGGTTACAAAAAACACCCACAAACGTTAACAAATGTGACCTTACGGGTGAAAAAATGAAGGGCAATCTGGTGCACTAAAGGCTAAAGTTGTCGCTATGCGCGGTGTCCGGGGAAGGGTCCTACCACAAGGGTGTATCGTACGCAGCCTTATATATCTTTCATTTCTGCCAGATGTTGTTTCCAACGCTTGAACCCTCATTTAGAAGTTAAAAGTAACCAACTGATGTGCTCAAATTTTCGAGTATGGTAAATGAGATTGGAGAAGTAAATATAATTTTGACCAGGGATATTAGAAGGTGATTTCTATGTAACTTTTGAGAATGGTAAATGAGAATCGAGAAGTAAATTTAAATCTTGCTCTCTATGTAACTTTTGAGAATGGTAAATGAGATTCGAGAAGTAAATTTCATCATGATCGCTAAATTTAACAATTATCTAGTAAAATCAATCACCTCTGGTGATGCACCAATGCTGACATCTCTCAAAATTGGCTTTCAATGCATGCTGACACTTCTCAAACTTGGTTGATTGGCAGCAGATGAAAATCATACTCACAAAACATTGTTTGAGCAAATCCCAAAACTATTGAATCCAATACATTCCTACGGATATATTAAGCATATACTATCCATATATATATATATATACTAGTTTAGTGTACGTACGTTGCACGTGTATCTCACGTCAATCAATAAACTATTTACGCAAGACGAACTACTTTATTTGAAAGTAGCAGTTGACGTTAAAATAATTGTCATATGTATTTTAAATGATACAAATAAATATTGTATCTCAAATATATCATTGTTTATACCGTGTCACTTGATCTTTTTTTTTTTACAAATACTTAATTGATATGTTCTTTTTCGTTGTGTTTGATTATTTTATTTTGATAAAGCCTTTATTACCGATATAGATAATCTTCTTCAAATTACAACATTTATCACAAAGTGGACTACCCATTAAGAAAAGTTACATTCTAACTCGTAAGGTCTTATAACCAAATTAGTATCTGTAAATCGAAAAAAATGTTGAAATTGAAATAACATTAGGTCATGCAAAAGCTAATTATCGTAAAATTTAGCGGTGATAAATTAATTGAAGAAGAAAATTAAAGCAAAAGAATCATACTTCCTTCGTCCTTCTTTACTTGTCCACTTTTCAATGTGGACAAGTAAAGATGAACAGAGGAAATAATATTTAATATGATTTTGTCAAGTGACTACATAATGAAAAACTAATATTAAAAATATAAAATTTATTGAGAGAATATCCCTCTAAATAAAACTCTTTAAAATTATATTGGGGTAAATCTTTTATTATTTGTGGAAAGAAAGATCCTTAATTTATAAAATCTAAAAAATTTCCTACGAAAATAGATTAATCAAATATAAAAGAGATTTTTCAAAAAAAATTCCATCCAACTAAATAATTCTAATTATAATATAAATTCGAGACAAATTCTAACAAAAAGGACTCCTAAATTTGAAAAAAGAACAGAAAACTACGAACTCTAAATCAAAATTTTATAACATTAAAAATAATGAATGTAACCTCAAAAATACATGTACTTTCCAATTCTATTGTGATTTGGTCACTAACGTTATGTCTCTTCTCAAACGACCTGCAATACAACACATGTAAGGTAATAATAGCAAGAAATCTATCTTTTTTTTTTTTTTTTTTTATTTCTCATCGATGTTCGGTATCTTTATTGGAGCCCCTACTAATCCGATCACACACTGCAGGGTCCATTCTGGGGATGACGCTTCCAACAGAATTTTCTCCATACCCAGGGCTCGAACCCAAGACTTCTGATTAAGGATGGAGTAGTCCCACCACTACATTACAACCCATGTTGGTAACAGCAAGAAATCTATCAATTTGAAACGAACACTAACCAAACTATTTGTCTAACACAATTGACATTTATATCAGTGGAATAATTAACAATTTAGTTATTTGCAACTAACGCTAATCAAAGTATGAGTTCGTTTGATGGAAAGAAGTATTACTGTCACGCCCCAAAATCCCATCGGGCCGGACTGGCACCCGAAGCCGAGAAGGCCCGGGAGAACCCGTTCAAATACCTGTACTTTCCCTTACATGTCACCAAAAATTTGGACAGCACTTCGTTGCATATAGAAGGATCTTATTACCTGTATCAGCACAACACGCACAAATATATATATATATATATATAATACTTGGCCGTCGGGGCCACCACATATACAGATATAACATCACTATATAAACTTTCATGACTTTACCCTTCCTTATGTCTACAAAGCCTCTAGGATATACATGACATAACTAGGGTCGGGACAAACCCCCGCCCACACATGACTCCTGTACAATAACAAAACATAAGAAACCGACTCGGAAAACTCCGAAGCAAACTGGAGCTCACCAACAATAGTTGTATGACCTGGCTCCTATCTATGCTGTGAATGAGCTGAGGTACCTGTGCCTGTAGCATGAAATGCAGGTCCCCGTGGGGGACGTCAGTACGAAATATGTACTGAGTATGTAAAGCTGTAGATAATCACATATGATATAGGAGCTCAATAGAAATCCGAAACAAGTGAATAAATCGTAATAGGAGTGGACCACACTTACTAGAACTTGTGACAACCTGTACATTGAATTTATTCAATCGCTTTACCTTCGTTCTTAACATCTTTGTAATCATTACTGTATTGTACTGTGACCATTAGGCTGCCTCCAGTACATATCAACTGGGATCGACCCATGCTAGGCTTATGCCCCTGGGATACCACCCGATAAGAGAGAACTTCCATCACTTAGTTCAATTAATCTTTGAGATTGTTATTTCGGTCGCCACCACATTTTTGATACTTTGAAACAACGATACATCAATAAGAACCAAGTAATAGACATTCTATACAATAACGACGTAATAAAGACTCATTGGTACATCAACAATGTGTTTCAGAATCATCAATATCACAACAATGAAATAGGAGTCTTTTGGTATATCAATGAAACATTTTGACACTTTATAGAATGGAAACAACTTCGTTGGTAATGTAGAACAATACATGTTTTTGGACAACCTCGGAATCTTACTTGATGGAATATTGGTGTTTTCATGCCAAAGAACATCGTTAGAGTATGCTTTACATACCTCGTTGTAGATTCGGATACCAATTCAACACAACTTCCCGCCTTTACAAATCACTTATCTACAATGAAATGTTTGGCATCTAGTATTAGCAACCCAACACCACAATTCTCTTTCATAATTCCATACAACCAATATTTGCAAAACATTCCAAAAACCAACTTGAACAATAGGTTTATGTGTATATATATATATAATCATCAATACCACATCATCACACCAAATCCCTTCACAATTCAACATAATCCAACATCATTTCCCAATCATCTTTCAACAACAATCAAATAACATACTTCTTATGCTCACATGCATATATATATACATATCCATATAAATAACACCAACATAATTTACATCCTTACCATAAAATGACCCTTTTGATTTCGAAGTCCTGTTGGCACAAATAAGGGGTGCTTCTCGAAGCCCTCGAGACGGTGAACACAACTACGGAATCAATTTGGACTTTCTACGGTTGAATCACAAGATAATTGGAGTTGAACTTAGACTAGGGTTTCTTATTCTTCAATAATTTGGATGATAACATGATGGATATGAGGCTAAGTATATGTATATAATGACCAATTTTCGTCCATGAGGTGATGGAAAATGACCATATTGCCCTTAAAAATTTAAGTAAATCCGAATCTGTCCATGGTGGACTGTTTTGATAGGCTAAAGTAAATCGACCATAACTCTTTGCTCCGATATCGGATTTGGGTGAAATTAGTATAGTTGGATAGATAATTCAAAGGTCTTTCATTTAATATAAAGTAGGCCACCCAGTTCGTCCTGTACAAGGAATTATGATCGTTTGAAGTTGACCCTAAAAATCTGTTTTGAGAGGCTGAAGTAAAACGAGTATAACTCCTTACTCAGACGTTGGATTTGGATGAAACCAATTGCATTAGAAAGAAGACTCTCGGGGATTCTCATCGATACATAGAAGCTCACACAGTTCATTTTGTACAAGGAGTTATGATCGTTTAAAGTTAACCCAAAAATCTGTTTGGCTGCAGTACTTTTGTGTGCAGAAAATTTCTGCACATTTACTGTTCATTGCGTCCACCGTTTTCAAGTTTTGAACATGCTCGCTTATATCCGATACTCATCGGTTTTCAGAAATCTTTATATCGTTGGAAAGCTAACTCGATAAACTTCGCATAGAAACTTCGACGAGCAAATTCCGGTATAAATAAAGTCGATTCTCATACATATATAATCAAACTATACACTTGAAACCATCTCAAAATAATCAATACTCATACTTAAACTCATATATACCTAACTTATGATCAATAAATATACTCTCACACATATAACCATGGCTAATGCACGTAATTAAGTACGGGGTGTTACAATTACATTACTTTTGTTGATTACTTTTCTAGGTACACTAAGGTATACCTCCTTAAGTTTAAAGATGAGGCTGAAAGCATGTTTTTAAAATTCAAAGCAGAAGTAGAAAATCAATTAGACAGGAAAATCAAGAGATTTAGATCTGACAAGGGCGGTGAATATAATACTAAAACTCTAGAAGATTTTTTTGAGAAAAATGATATTATCCATGAGTTTAGTGCTCCTTATACTCCCCAACAAAATGGTGTAGTTGAACGAAAGAATAGAACTCTTAAGGAAATGATGAATTCTATGCTTTTAAGCTCAGTTCTACCTGAATATATGTGGGGGAAAGCCGTCTTGTCTGCATGTTATATTCTTAATAGAGTCCCTCATAAAAAGTTAGACAAGACCTCATATGAGCTATGGAAAGGATTTTCTCCTAACTTGAAATTTCTGAAAGTGTGGGAGTGTTTGGCTAAAGTTGGTCTACCTGATTTTAAACGAGTAAATGTAGGTTCTAAGACCTTTGATACTGTCTTTATTGGTTATGCTCGAAATAGTGTTGCATATAGATTTATGTCATTAAATGATTATTCTATTTGTGAATCTAGAGATACAGAATTTTTTAAGCATGTTTTTCCTTTGAAAAATGATGTGTCTAGTGATGTGCAAAATAATACTTTTGTATCTATGTCTGTTAACTCTCATAGTATGCTTGCTTCTGATGATATTGTTAATGAGCATGAAAATGAATTTAGAAGGAGTAAAAGACGTAGAATTGGGACTAGTTTTGGTCCTGATTTTATCACCACCTTCCTAACTGAGGGTTTTGATGTTGATACTTTAAATGAGGAATTAGTGTTTATCTACTTAATAGAAGAAGACCCTAAAACTTATAATGAAGCAATGAGTTCAATAGATGCAATATTTTGGAAAGAGGCTATTAAAAGTGAATTAGACTCTATAGTCTCTAATCACACGTGGGACTTGTATGATTTGTCTAAAGGTTGTAAACCTATAAGTAACAAGTGGATATTTAAGAAGAAATTGAGGCCTGATGGTACAATTGATAAATATAAGGCTAGACTTGTGATTAGGGGTTTTAACTAAAAGAAAGGTGTTGATTATCTTGATACTTATTCTCCTATGACTAAAATAGAAACCATTAGAACTCTTATTGCTCTAGATGCTATTCACGATTTAGTGGTACACCAAATGGATGTCAAAACTGTATTTTTAAATGGTGAATTAGAGGAAGAGATCTATATGACTCAACCTAAGGGTTTTGTGGTCCCAGGACAAGAGGATAAAGTATGCAAATTGAGAAAGTCTTTATATGGACTTAAGCAGGCACCTAAGCAGTGGTATGAAAAATTTAATTTTACATTAATGGATAATGACTTTGTTGTTAATTCATCTGATACCTGTGTTTATTCTAAAATGATAGGATCGAATTGTGTTATTATATGTTTATATGTGGATGACATGTTAATCTTTGGCCATAATGTGAACGTTGTAAATGAGACTAAGAAATTTTTATTTTCTAAATTTGAAATGAAAGACCTTGGAGAAGCTGATGTGATTTTAGGAATAAAAATCAAAAGAGCTGTTAATGGTTTCTCTTTGTGTCAATCTCATTATATTGAAAAGATGTTGAAAAGGTTTGATTGTTTTGATCTAGTTTCAGTGAGAACTCCTTATGATTCTAGCATACACTTAAAAAAGAATAGAGATTCTAGTATTTCTCAAACTAAATATGCTAAAATAATTAGGAGTGTAATATTTCTCATGAACTATACTCGGCCTGATATAGCTTATGTTGTTAGTAGATTGAGTAGATATACTCATAGTCCCAGTAATGAACATTGGCATGCTCTTCATCGTTTGTAAAGGTACTTGAGAGGTACCATGGATTGGTGTTTGCATTTTAATAAATTTTCTATTGTTTTAGAAGGTTTTTGTGATGCAAACTGGGTGACTAACAATGATAAAGTTAGCTCGACCAGTGGCTATATGTTTACTTTGGGTGCAGGTGCTATTTAGTGGAAGTCTTCAAAGCAGACTTGTATAGCACGTTCTACCATGGAATCTGAATTCATTGCTCTCTAGTTGGCAGGGCAAGAAGCTGAGTGGCTGAGAAATCTTTTGACAGATGTGCCTTTATGGGGAAGACAAATGTCACCAGTCTCTTTACATTGTGACTCACAGGCAACAATTGAAATTGCTAAAACTAGTGTATACAACGATAAAAAAAGACATATTCGCATCAGACATGGTCCTGTTAAACAATTATTGAAATATGGTATTATTTCCTTGGAATATGTAAGATCCAAAAGAAATTTGACGGATCCTATGACCAACGGTTTGACAAGGAAAATGGTCCTTAAATCGTCGAGGGGATGGGGCTAAGGCCCATGGATTGAGGTAATATGGTGGATACCCATTTGTGGTCAAATGAAGCCATATAGGCCTTCAATAAACACTACATATCCTATCCCTATGGCGCAAGGTAGTGTATTATAAAGTTGAGCTTATTTTTGCTCTTAATGATCCATAGCCTTAAGGTGGTCTATGAGATAGACTTGATGGATCACCTACGTGAGTGTAAAAGGTTGGTCACCTTTTTATGAAAGACTTGGGTCGTATTTCTAGAGCACTCATGAAACCCAAGGTTTGTGTGCATGACCATAAAAGCACTTTAAAGTATTACGGAGGTTGCTTAAAATCAAGGATACGGTATGTGTTGTGGGGGTCTCAACCTATGTCCATCTAGTTCAAGAGTACTTCACTTTTTGGATATTTGTTGTTGCCTCATATCACTACGTGTCAATTCAAATCGAAAGATATTAACACTTAAGTACGTGTTCCTTTCTTTTGCCCAAAATTGTTCTATTCTCTATCTTTGCATTAGTGGGGGATTGAAGGATAATTCTTTCTTAATTAATGCAAAGATTAAAAACTCTCATAACTCTCTCTAATAAATTTATGTGAACATCCGTAAGTCATAAGAGTTTGTAGGATGTGAGAGTTATTACTTCATAAATGTACATTCATTCAAATGACTATTAAATGCAACTTTGTGAATGAAGAAACATTTAGAAGTCTTGAAAGTTAATAGCCTTTATGACTCTGTCATTAATTCAAGAGTAATGTTACATTACGTACATTAACTCTGTGTATCTTCTTTCGCTCTTTTGATGGATGAAACATAAATGATTACCTATTCAAGGAACATCATTTGAGAACTAAAGTAGAAGAAAATATAGAAAATAAAATACTCTTTCCCCTTCATCAATTCTCTACCGTAATCTTGACTTCCTATTCTTTGATAATTTTGGGCAACCTCCAAACTTTCAGCCACGAGTGCACGTGTTTGGAAGTAGCTGTGGAACCTTGGGGAGCAATCGGCTAGAAGGATTTGCACCAGAGTCGGGCCGAAATCACTTTCAAGGCAGTGGCTTGCCACGACACAGTGTTTATGACAACTTTCTTACTATCATTAATTTCATGTGCATATCAATATTGTAGCATTTTTTCCAACAATCTTTACCAGAAAAAAATTCTCAAAGCCGATCGACATTCATCTACCACCTGTAAACTGCAACAAAATAATACGATGATAGAGACATCAAAACAATATAATTAATTCTAACATTTACAAAAAAAAATTCCTCAAAGTCGTGTGACACTCATCTATCACATGTAAACTATTAACAAAATAATACGATAATAGAAATATCAAAATAATTAATACAACTAAATTTTACCTTTACACAAAAAAAAATTGTCAAAACAGAGATATAAAAATAATACGATTAAACCTTACCTTTATCTAAAAAAATCTCTCAAAGCCGACCAACATTCGTCTACCACCTGTAAATTCACCTACGACCTGTAAACTACAACAAAATAATACAATAGTGATCACAAAATTTAAGTAAACCATTTTTTTCTCTAGTTTAACGTGCATCTCAATATTTATAGAAGTATTTTCTCAGTATAATCCTATTTTAGGAGTATTTTCTAATTGATCATTACAAAGGAAAATATTAATTGATTCTCCTTACATATATTTTAGGAGTCTAGTTATAAATATAATAAAAATTATTAAATAATAAATTGAAAAAATAGTGAAAAGGCAAGTTTGTCTAAAGGAGGGTCATTTAATGAAAGACAAAAAGTTCAAATCACTTTTCTAAGTGGCTTCACATTTTTAATATATTATATAGATATAGATAGAGATTATAGATATAGATATACTACTCTAGATAAAACATATACTACAAGATACATACTACAATATAATGATATATATATTAAATCTGATTTTTTTTTTTTTTTTTTTAAATATTAGTTATCCAGGCCGGGTCGATTAACCGACGGATCTGAATCTATTTTGATCCGAGATGGGTTAATCGGGCCCAAAAAAATTAACCCAGCCCGGTACCCTACAGCCTGTGGGCTGAACGGGCCGGGTTTGTTTAGTTGGCTGGGTCACCCGGCCCGTTTGATAGGCGTGAATATATAACAACTTAGATTGTTGGTTTTGTTCTAATGTCTTTTTCTATCTCAAGAGTCTTGTCTATTCATGAATTTTACGTTTATGATCTCCAATATTATTGAAAATTTTCCCATAAAAAAAGATTTGTCTTTTTGTTCTTTGAGGGAATTTCAAAATATTGTTGTATACTGGAGTAAGGGTGTCAAACGGGTCGATTTTAAACGGCCCAAACCGGCCCACTAAAGAAAACCGGATCGATTTGACTCGGCCCGATAAGCCCAAGGGCTTTAAGGGCCCGGGTTCCAATCCGGTTGGGTTTTGGATTTGGGGCTGGTTAACCCAGACCGGACCCAACCTGGTTAGGGCCCGTCGGTTAATAGGCCCGGCCCGGCCTGGATAAGTTTATTTAATTTTTTTATTTTTTTTAAGATTTTGGTAAATTGGGTCAAACTAGCCGTTGGCCCAACGGCTATAAATGGCTATAACGGCTAGTTTGGGCCCAAATATAAAAAAAAAGTTTTTTTATTTATTTAAAATTATTTTTAACCCCAAAAAAATTCTATAAATACCCTACACTTTCAAATCATTTTCCACACAATTTTTCGTTCTCTCAAGTCGCAAAACTCATTCTATCTCAAATCTCATTTCTCAATTCTCAAATATTCTATATGTTTAATTTCTAAAGTGCTCACTTTAATTTTTTTAATTTTGCGATTACTAAGTACGAGTGGAAGTTTCTAAAGTCGCAACCTTCGGATACTTACAAAATTTGGTATTGTCGTTCCATCTCTTACTTTTAATTTTTAATTAGTTTATTAATTGTTGAATATTTATTTTTATTACTTTTTGTGTAGTTTGAATATTTTTTAGTTTGATTTATATTATGGATAAATTAAGAAACCTCGGTAAAAAGTGTCAAAAAATTTTGTCCCGGAAGTGGTAGTGGTAGCAAAAAGCGAATTACTAGCGGTAGAGATACTCAAGTACTAGATATACCCGTGTGTCTTCGCCTCTGATACCACTTAGTCAACCTTTTGAGAAATAAATAGGTGTAGGTGCTCACGATATGAATTATTTAGAAGTTCAGAAAAATTACGGTATAGAAGAAGAAAATGAAGTAGATGCGGTTGATTTAGATGAAGTTGATGAAAATATTGGTGAGACACCCGAAGTAGGAAATGCTAACGTTAGATCCGAATCGGTTAATCTCCCTCCCCGTCCTTCCCGTGCCCCAAGAGCTCGTAAACAAACTAGTGTTGCATGGAAATTTTTTGAACGTATATCAGATACTGAGGTGCAATGCAATATTTGTCAAAAAATATATAAGCATAAAAGAGGAGGCAATCAAGGGGGTACGGGTACGTTAATGAGACATTTAGCTGAAGACTACGAAAGAGAGTTAAAAATTGCACAAGGTGGTGAGGCTGTTTGTGGGCCCACACAAACTAGAATGGACCCAACAACCGATCACGTAACGAATAAGTATAATAAATTGAGGGACCGGGAAGAAATAGCAAAAATGGTAGTTGTAGGTTGTTTGCCTTTTAGTTTTCCTTTTCTGATGTTTTTATTCATTATATTCAAGCAATTTATAATCTTATGTTTAATGGTATTCCTAGAAGTACTTGTCGGTCTGATATTTTTAGACTTCATTCACAATATTGTTTTTATTTATCTACATTGTTAAAAAATACTCAATGTAGAATATCCCTAACTTCTAATCTTGATCGTGTTGTAAATAAAAATGATTATTTAACTGTTACTTGTCACTGGATGGATAGTAATTTTGTGATGCAAAAACGTATTCTTGCTTTTTTATATGATGAAGATCGGAAACATACTGGACAATTTATTGCTGACTCAATACATAAAGTTGCAGCATTTTATGGTATCGAAAATAAAATCTTATGTATCGCTTTTGATAACGCTTCTAACAACAAGACAACTATAACAAAGTTGAAATCTAAGTTATCACCGCCGTTACCTGAAATTTTTCATATTAAGTGTGCATGTCATATATATAATTTAATTGTAAAATATGGTCTTGAGTTTTTTTAGATTTATATTGAAAAAATCCGTCTTGTTGTTGGTTTTATACAAGGAAATAATCGTAGATCGAGAATTAAAGAATTTAAAGTTAAATGTCAAGAAAATGGACTTGCACCGATATTGATGCCTGAGGAAATTGATATTTGATGGAATTCTACGTATGATTTTTTAAAAACTTGTTATAAATATAGAGTTCCTATTACATTAGCTTTTAACCAACATTGTGGTTCATTTGCTGATTCTGCCGATTGCATGCTACTTGATTCTGATTGAGTTGTAATTAATGATCTTATTAAGTTTTTTAAAAAAAATTATGTAGCTACGGTTGAATTTTCCGGTGCTTATTATCCTACTGTTTGTAATATTTTGGGATATATAACCGATATTTCTGGTTTGCTCAAAAAATAAAGAAGGTTATGAAAATGTTGTTGGTGCCATGTTTACTAAATTTAAAAAATATTTTTTGTCGATTCTCCCTATTTTCTTGGTTGGTGCTATGCTAAATCCGTGCATTAAATACCATACTATGTGACACTTTAGTACTCTTATTTATCGTAACTTAGAAATAAATACTAACAATGATTCTAAACAAGTACAACCTGATTTGTGGACGACTACGTCTGATGCGAATGCTTACATAGGTAAATTATATAACCACTATGTTTATTTAGTTGATTTAGCTGTACCGACACATATCAGTCTAACTGTCGCTCCTCATCCTCCCGAGGTGCCATCATTTTCTAAAAGACCGGCACATTGTGGTTTTTCTGATTCCTTTTATGATTTACCCTGTTGGAACAATGTTGACGAGGGAGCTTGCACATCAACTTATCGGGAAGAGCTTAAGTATTATCTTTGATCGCCTCCAGAGGATCGCAGACGATGGATCAACACGTTGGATTGGTGGAGGAATAATGGATCACAATATCCTGTGCTTTCAAGATTAGCTAGAGATATCTTGAACGTTCTAATGTCAATAGTTGCATCAGAGAGCGCCTTTAGTCAAGGACGACAACAACTTGGAGACAACCGATACTCATTGGGAAGCAATGCAATGAATGTTCTAGTTTGCCTCAGAGATTGGATTAGAGCAGAAAGAAGAAATCAAGGAATGGAACCGGAGCCGAATGAAGAGCAGAAACTTGAAGAAATTATGACTTCGCGGGAGAACTCAGCAGAATCAAGTCCAATGCATGGGTTAGCCCCCGTTGACTTTGACTATCCTATGCAAGTTCCCGTTAATATTAACATGGATGAGTTGGAAAAAATGATGCATAATTTGTAGATTTTTTATTCATGTAAATTATAAATTTTGGATCATGTTGCAATCAATAAAATTCAACATTCATTAATTAACTATCAAGTATTATCAATTTATTATATTAAGTAGTAAATGTTTTGTATATTATTGTATATATCTTCTATACACATGTATATTTAACGTATATATTTAATGTATCCAAGTGTATATGTTTTACAAATTAGTATATAACTCTCTCTCTCTCTCTCTCTCTCTCTCTATATATATATATATATATATATATATATATATATATATATTGTAGTATATATAAATGTATATTGTAGAATAATATATATTTTATTTAAAGTAGTACATATATATTGAATGATGTGTATATATCTTCTATAGACGTATATATTTAACGTATACATGTGTATATGTTTTATAAATTAGTATAATATAACTATCTATATATTGTAATACATATATATTGTAGTATATATATACTTTATTTAAAGTAGTACATATATATTGAATGGTGTGTATATATGTGTATATATTATATCTTTTATAGACTTATATCTTTAACGTATACAAGTGTATATATTTTATAAATTAGTATATAAGTATATATATATATATGTGTGTGTGTGTGTGTGTGTGTGTGTGTATGTGTGTGTGTATGTATGTATGTATATTGTAGTATATACTTTATTTAAAGTAGTAGTACATATATATTGAATGGTGCGTATATATGTGTATATATCTTCTATAGACCTATATCTTTAACGTATACAAGTGTATATGTGCTATAAATTAGTATGTAACTATATATATATACATATTGTTGTATATATATATGTATATTGTAGTATATATTTTATTTAAAGCAGTACATATATATTGAATGGTGCGTATATATGTGTATATATCTTCTAAAGTAGTATATATTTAACGTATACAATACATGTGTATATGTTTTATAAATTAGTATATAACTATATATATATATGTATATATATATATATATATATATATTGTAGTATATGTTTTATTTAAAGTAGACAAGTAGTACATAAATATTGAATGGTGTGTATATGTGTGTATATATCTTATATAAGCGTATATATTTAACGTATATATGTGTATATGTTTTATAAATTAGTATATAACTATATATATATATATATTGTACTATTGTAGTATATGTTTTATTTAAAGTAGTATGTATTGTCATATATAATTATATATTGAATGGTACGTATATATGTGTAATTGTTTATATATTTTTAATAAATATATATTGTATAATTGTAGTGAATATAGTGTATATTGAAGTGTATATAGTGTATATAATTGTAGTGTATATAGTGTACATTGAATTTTTCATTTTTTTTTAAACGGGTTTGATTGATTTTTAATCAGGTTTGACCGGATTTAGGTGAGTTTAATCGGGTTGGATTAAATGGGCCGGTTCAGAATTGTTTTTAACATTTTTACTGTTGAACCCGAAATCGGCCCTGCCCACCTAACCCCAACCCGGACCAGAACCGGCCCACAATCCGAATAAACTAAATGGGTCAATTCCGGGTTGGACTGGCCCGGCCCACTTGACACCTTTATACTGGAGTGTCAAATTGGCGGTAGAAACTGGATTAAGTAAAATTAAATAAAATATTCAACCCACTTGTGTTTAACACGACTAGGAAAAATAAAAAATCTTAATCAGCTGATAATATGAATAATATTATTATTCATGACTTTAGAAATAGTCACATGAAAACAAACTAAAAATCAAAATAAGTTTAGATTATTAAAAAGCAAAACCTCATGAAAATAACAAGCCTACAAATGAATATGATAGTTTGGTCGATGTCCACTTTTTTCTTTTTTGTGTAGGGGAATGGGGGAAGATAACGTGGGAAATCAAACCCTCATCAATAAGGTGGAAGGTTCAGCTAACTAACCAACTAAGCGACTAAGATTTTTCGAGTTGATGTCCACATTATCCATCTGAATATTCTTTTTTAAATGAATAGTATATATGTTAGGATTATTTTTTAAAAGAAGATTAATTGCCGTACTCATATATGTCTAAAGCGTCGGATTGAATGGTCTTGTATGCGAAAAGTATTAACTAAAACTACAAATTAAATATACACACACGAAGGAATACAAATATACAATAATTGTTTAAATCTTTTCATTTGCTACTTGCTTTGCTCTGCTAGGACGGAAAATGCAGGTGCAAGCTAGCCCCCACAAGAGTTTTAACTTAGTATTATATAAATATGAGAAAATGTTCTATTACCTTCTTGAATTATACGCGAAAAGATTGAGACGCATCTGAATTTTAGGAGGATCCTATTATCCCAGGACTAATAAAATTATATTTTTGATAATCTCAGTGCCTATGTGGCACATACGTGGTACAACACACTGAAGGATCCACGTAGGCACACGTGTGTGCCACGTAGGCATTAAAGTTGTCAAAAATATAATTTTAATTAGTCCAGAGGTAATAGGACCCTCCTAAAGTTCGTATGTATCTCAATCTTTTCGCGTATAGTTCAAGGTGGTAACAAACATTTTTTCCCTATAAACATTAATAATATAAATAAATATATTAAATTATTTATTTGTTATTGCAACTATTTATCTTATTTTTAACATTATAAATTCAACTTTTTGCAGAAAACTACATCACCCATGAAAATATTTTTTAAATAATAATTTATAATTTACGGTCCTAATCTTTTTAATTATCACCATAATATAACGACACCACTCGATTTTTAATTAGTAAATGAAAGGCATATATTCCTACAAAATTTCGATCATTCTTTTTTTTTTAAAAAAAACGAAAGAGGATTTGCAACACACATGGAAGATTCTAACAGCAAAAGTGGAAATAAACGTCCGAAATATAATTCAAAAAACTTCTCTCGAAAAGGATGTGGCAGAATGATTAGAAATTTTATTAAAAAAAATCATTTAAAAGAATAAACATAATATTTACTAGTAACATTTACTACGTAAAAGAAGTAATCTAAATTTTATATATAAAATATATTTTTTAGCGAAGACCATTCGAATGAAGCCCTTTTAGTAAATGGAAAGGGCTCAAAAATACTCCTGAACTATTTGAAATGGATTAAAAATATTTTTCGTTTATTTTTTGGCTCAAAAATACCTTTTTGTTTATTTTTTTGGTTCAAAAATACCCCTCCGTTAATTTTTTGGCTCAAAAATACCCTTCTCCTGGTTAAAAATACCCCTCCGTTAATTTGTTGGCTCAAAAATACCCTTCTTCCTAAGGAATACCACCAAACACACCACATAGATAAAAAAAAAAGGTCATTTAATCAATCCATGTCACCATATACGTGAAAAATCACTTCATTTAATTCACTTAACAATCAACCCATTTTATTCTATTTAAAAATCCTATCCGATCCAGATTCAAAAAAACCCGAACCAAGAGGCAAAATTCAATTCTTCAATTTTTTTTTCTCATATCATCCCTTTCACCTCCTTATATTATATTATTTTTTTAAAGTTACGAGACTCACTCGAACAATTCTTGACCTCATCAACTTGTGGTTGTTTTACATTGTCACTAAATTTTCACTTTCTAAATTTCAATTTCATCTCTAAATTATCATTCCTCTCACTACAATCAAGTTTCTCATTAGACTAATTCAAATAGGACATCCAGTAGCAATCTGAGTTTTTGAAAATCGGGTCAACTATTTGAGGATCCAATTGTTTAGGATCGACCCGATTAAAATCCGATTCTTTCGGATCAACAATTTAAGTGCCTAATTGTTTCCTTATCTTTCGTCTTGATCAATTCGAAATATCTGAACCCATCACATAGAAAATAAATAATCAAATTCTTCAATTTTTTTCCTCTTACATCGATTTTTTTTTTCTAATATGAGTGAGGTTGGGTCTTTAAAATAAATAAATAAAATGGGTTGATGGTTAGGTTGATTAAATGGAGTGATTTTTTATTTATGTATATTGATGTGGACCGGTCAAGTGATTTTTTTTATTCAGGTGACGTGTTTGGTAACATTCCGTTTGAGAAAAGGGATTTTTGAGCCAAAAAATCAAACAAAAGAATATTTTTGAGCCAAAAATAAATAAGAAGTATTTTTAATCTATTTCAAATAGTTCAAGAGTATTTTTTATCCTTTTCCATTTAATAAATTGGCTTCATCCATGTGCAAAACACGGAAAAAGGGTGTGCGGTACCACACCAACAGTAGTTGTTCACTTTCGAGGAAAAAGATTTGTAAAAAGTACTATGAAAAACAGAGCGCTGTAATATGGAATGTTTTCTACAACATAGAAGTCTACTGATAGTGATAATTAGTAGTGTAATTTCAAAAAGAATATAATTACAAACAAAAAAACTCTTGCCTTTTAGATGAGGACACGTTAAAAAGTATAATTAAATAAATAAATATATATATATTTTCTCGAACAATTTAAATTTATAAATGAGATAGTCAAACAATTTAACAAGCGGTCTAACTTTTGTCTTTAAAACCACAAATAGGATCATTTCGTGCCGTTATACAAAATTTGGTCCAATTTAAATAAATTGTGCAAAATTGGCTTCTAGTTGAAGTTCAATACTTGGCATCTTTAAATTTTTTTAAAAAAAATTGGCAAATGTCAAAAAGATTTTTGCTTGCCACAATTCATGACAATAATGTCCTAGCAGATCACGAGCAGTATCTTATGAATGAATTTGCCATAAGTCCTGACAAATTACAAATTATGAAAAAAGCATTAGTACCACAGTACATTTGTATAGTAAATATGGTACAAATTGTTCATAAACTGTGAAAATTCGTGTTCGGAAGTAGCGAAATGAATTTTTCTACGTTTTCGCAGATAAATTAAACCACTTAGGGTTGTTTGGTTTGAAAACAAGTTATACCGGAATTAGTTATGCTGGGATAAGTTATACTGAAATTAGTTATCCTGGAATAAGTTATTCCGATATTGTTTTTTAGTAGTTTTTTGGTTTGTGGTACTAAATATAACATGTAGTGCATTGTTTGTAAAAATATATTGTTTGTTTACTAAAATACCCTTCACAATATTTAGCTTAATTATTTTTCTTCATATTAAATCATACAAAGAAATTAAAAGGTTAATAATTTTTTTTTAAACTTTATTAGTTTCTTTTTCCTAAAAATCTATATTAAGAAAATTATGTTGATATTTCTTAAATGTGTATAAAGCTCTAATATTTCATGTTAAATTACTTATTTTGTTCTAAATTCCATAAAATATTGATAATCTCATTTTTTGTCAAAAAATTTCATCATCAAAAAATGTGAAAAAGAATTACTCTCATTTTTCATTATTTAGTATCATTAATATTTGGAGAGTCAAATTGTATTTTTTTTTTTTAAATAATTTTTAAAATACTTTTAGCTAAATATAAAAATATTTTTTAATTTAATAATTAAGCATGTATTAAGTTAGGAAAAATGAAAATCTATATATGTGAAATGAAAATACAGGATTTGAAGGTACTTTTGTCATTTTATATTTAATATCAAGGTTAACTTAAGTTGGGATAATAATCCCACCATATCTATGGATAACTTATTTCGGGGCTAATTATTAGTTTTAAGATAAATTATCCCAGATATTAATAATCAAACGAGTGCATAAAATTTTTATCCCGAAATTATTATTTTATTCCAAGATTATTTACCTTGATACCGCAAACCAAACGGCCCCTTAATTCACTGGTGACAGAATTTAAATAGTGGTCTTCAGAAAAGACATGTGCGGAGGCATGACGTAGAAACATGCCGCCGTAATTAGTTAATTTTTAAAATAATTATCATTTGTATCTACATATGTACTTTTTTTGTATTGTATATTTAAGCAAATTCCGGGACTTATATACATTTCCAACCTAAAGTAACTACTTAGAGGTAGCTTTGCCTTGTAATTGCATAAACATTAGGAAAAATCACAAAGCACCGCAATTTATCTTTATCAAACTAAATAAGATTTCTATCATTTTTTTAATACCTAAATCCCTTTTTTAAAAACTGATAATATATCCACAAACACATAAATTTTTTAATACATAATTTTAATTATGTATCTACCTTTGATCTAATTAATGTATTATGTATCTCGATTAAATAGTTTCAGAAACGGATGTATTTCAATAGCCAAAATTATGTATTTCAATTTTAGAATTATGTATCCGACCAAAAATAGAGTAATTAACTGTTACATTCTTAAGTTCAAAATTATGTATCCGAATGCTAATTTTGTATCCAGAAATTGCAAAATGAGAGATTGTTTGTAATTAAGCAAAGAATAGGGATAACGAATAATTAGGGGTAAACTTATTTTGATTTATGTAAGTTTTACTAAACATTAACTCCGAGGTCCATTTATCGCCTAAATATTAGCTATTTCTGAAATGTTGGTTGAAAATGAGCAATTGGGCCAATGGACTTGCAGTTCGCTTAGCCCCGTCCAGATAGCTACTGAATTGATCTTTAGAATCATAAGGCCTACTGAGCCAATGGCCCAACTTTTAACATATGGGCTCTTTTGATCACCAGACAAGAATCATGATTACTACTTTTCATGTTTGTAAGTTCATAACAAATGAATCAGAAAACCATGTATTTCAAGATATTGAACATAAATTAATTTGGAAATAGATTGAAGAAAGTGCTAGCTAGTTTGGTGTGAAATTTATTTTTTACCAGACAAGCAATGTAGTGAGATGGAAAGGATCTCTTCGTCCTTGACTAGATGAATGAGAAAAGGTTTAGCTAATGGAGGTATTAATTCTTCCAGGAATCAATAACGTGTGAATAATATCAAATCAAGACCAATTAATACCCGAACAGAACGGATTCAAACTTGTTCTAAAATAGTTTTCGGTGCGAAATGAAGCTCATTCATTGAATACTAATGAGTCATTCAAAAGATAAATATAAATATCAGTTTTTTTCTTAGTTTTTTTTTCATTTTCCCCTTGTTATATACAAATTGTGGAGAATGGTTTTACCCCTTAGCTTTAGCTCCAAAAGTATCATTACAAAATTGGGGCTTGGTGATGGACCTACAACTGAAGACCAACCCAGATTTCCTTTTTTGTCCTTATGGTCTTATCTCAAAGAATAGAGAGAGACACATGAGGCCTATAAAAGCTTTGTGCCAAACTTGAATCTTTGTACTCCATTGGTTTGGAATGGGCAAATGACACTTGAGTAATTATGAAGAAAGGTTTTAAACTGCCATCATAGTACTAATTTGGCCCATCTAACATTTATTTCTCAGTTTGGACCACTTGCCCATCTCTTAAAAGTTGAGTACAACTAGTTTATTAGTTTTTCACCTTATCATTTTATTATCATGTCAAATAGTACTGGCACGTTTTATTAGTTTGGTTCTCTAAGTTGTGCTTTGAAACAAAAAAACAACCAATAATTGGGGTGGAGAAAAATATTTTCTAGATTATATTTTGAAAAATATATTCACAACGAAAATGAATTTTTCATTGATCAAAATAAATAATTTCTCTAATAAAAGTATTTCAAGTTGATTACTCCAACTCCGCTACCCCAACCCCAACCCAAACCCCAACCCCCAATCCAACTTTGTTATCCCCACACTGCTCCTCCCACCCTCTCCCACAACCCTCATTCTCCTCCACCCCACCCCCTCAGATTTACCTCATGTTCATCATTATAATGTTTGTCTTAATTATTTATAAGATGGCGGGTCCAAAATTATCCCTATATTTTTTAATTTGTTTAAAATTATTCTTTGTCTATCTATCGATTCTTAAATATCTGTATCGTTTTTTTTAACTTAAAAGATACCCTTACGTCTAACTATTGACATGTTGACTTAGTGAAACTATATAGAGTAGTAAAACACGTGATACTTTTTTAAGTCCAATAAGAAAAGACTCGATCCCTCTATCTATCTAATCCTCTCCATAAGCTAAGAAGAAAAAATTACTCCAGTTTTTCCCTTTAGTTACCTAATATATTTAGTAGAGGGGTATTTTGTAACACCCTTCCTAATTAATTGTACATGTATGGGCATCTCCTAACCGTTACTCTATTTTTTGTTTTAAATTTGAAGTTTTTCCAAATTTCGACCAAACTAACTCCAATTCACTACTTCAAATACTCCCAAAAAAAACATATTCTTCTTTTATTCATCTTTTTCTTCAGTATTATATTATTATTTTATTTCATAAAATAAATCCTTTCTCCTTTTTACATAATCATCCTATATAATTCATATTCTTTTCTTGTATAATAATTTAATAAAAAATTATTTTATATTCTAAACTTTTAAATAATATAAATTACAAGAAAATATTATATATTATACTTATTAATGGATAACTCAAATAAAAGAGAAATCATTGATGAATACAATCAAATAAATATAACAGCACAGTAAAATTTATTTTAATTTCTAAATAAATCTTCAATTTTCAAGATTACTACGTTGTTCTCATAAATGCTCTATTACTGCATTATGAAGTTAAAAATGAACATTTTTTTCCTAAAAATTTTTATGTCGAACTAAAAAATGTTCAAATCGGTAATTTACATTTATCACCCTTTCTAATGTTCGTGTTGGACCAGTATCTTGAGCTGATGCATTAAGATTGCGCTCATCCTCAATTATAAATTATAATAAAATTAACTTATATTTTAAATAAAAATATTATATACAAAAATTAATTTATAAGATATAACATTAATAAAAATTCTGAATACTAGGGACTTATTAATAGTCTTATAATTTATAATATGCTAATTAAAAATGTTATAGAATTAAAATAGTAATAAAATATTCAAAAGTAATTTGGAGTTGATGAATTGTCCACTCCAAATTTGAAGCAATAATAGAGTGAAATTGGAGTGCATTTCTCTCTCTCTCTCTTTTTATTTTTTATTTTTTTGCTTTAAATTTGATATTCGAAATAAAAAAAATGGAGTAGGATTGGAGTTGGTCTAATACACTGAAATTTGAATTGAAGAGTTTTTATTTTTGATTTTCATTTAGTTTATGAATAAAAGCAATAGGGTCCATAGAAGATCCAAGTATATCGGACCATAAAGGGAGTGGACCACGTTGGCCTAGTAAAGTGGATGCTACTATAAATAATGGAGCAAACACTCACTATATGAGGTCATTTGATACAAGCATAATAGTCTCGAGATAAAATTTAGATTAATTTTATCAGTTTAAACTTTTAAATATTAGTTATCTCGAAAAAAAAAAATTCTCATCATTTGTTAAAAAAAATAAATGGTGGCCTTACTAGCGTTACAATTCCATATAACAAGATAGGATAAAATAATCTCATAAAATATCTTTGTTTATCTCATTCCGGACGACTGACTCGTGTATGTCCTAAAGACAGAGAGACCCACCATTAGATCAGATTAAAAAACAAAAACTAAATGCAAGGATGTCTTTACATGAGGGCAAAGATTGAATGTTTTGTTTGGCATTTACCTTCAGATAGAGACTTCAATAGCCTGCTGCATTCTGAGAAACCACATTAGCCCACAAAGCCCATTGGATTCTCAACTTGTGATCCTCCAGTTCTTTGTCAGCCAAACATAAAATAAAACCGTAAATAGTACGTGAAATTTTCTAAAAGAGAAGTGAACAAAACAATAGGAATTAATTTAAATAGCCATTCATCGACCTGATTAAATAAAAAATTATCGTGGTGAAATGTATAATGTATATAAAATCCATGTATATCGGCTAGAAAAAATAAACAGTGAATCCAACTTAGTGAGTACCATCTAATCAACACAGCATGCATTGATAACACCTTTATCGCTTGACTCGAGCTATATATATAATTCGAGTTGAAGACAGTGAGTACATTAGTTATTGTAGTGTAAAAAAAATGTATTCGTCTATAATAACCTCCTACTTCAAATTATTTCCTCGTATAATATTAGTATTATTTTATCAAATCCAAAAAAAAATAAAAAATGTATCCCCTCAAATATTATTTTTGCTATTTTAATTATAGAGGGGTCCTTGACAATAATTCGAGTCACGTCTTGAGTGTGTATTTCTGGCAAAAAATGGTAGATTAGATGAAATGCTCCTCCCTATGACTCCAAAAGTCCAGTTCCAATCAAATCTTATTTCCTTGCAGTATATGGGCCCTTTACTTAAATTATTTTCCCTCCAGGTTGAGAAATCATTTTCCAAAGGAAAAAAAAAAAGTATATTGATATTTGGTATGGGGGTTTGACATAACTAAATTAGGAACATGTAATATATTTATAATAGTGCTGTCCGAATCATCTTGCGTATGTGGCGGAGCTATTTATGTTCAAGAGGGGTCAATCGACGTTCTTTTGCCAAAAAATTACTAGTGTAAATAAGTCAATTGTTTGATGTACATATACTTTGAGTAGAATCTCATTAGAATTATTTACATTTCGTTTGAATTACTATCAAATGATGTAGTACCGTGGATAATGATGCGTCTTCCTTAATCAGATGTCTCAATTTCGAGATCTGAATATGAAAAAAATCCTTAGTAATAAACCTTACGTAACAGAAATATATATTGTATAGTATGTAATATACTGCATTTGCGTTTTCGTAGTATAAATTCAAACTCTGCCACAACTTTATTTATCTATACTATATATTTCATCTATTAAATATCTGCTACCTCAGACCAATATAATCACTTATAATTTTTTTTTATATACTAAAGTTTGAATCGACAGGTATTGAAACAAAAGAAGTTAGAAAGCAACGTCTGCTACTTTGTCAAGTTTGAATAACACTACCCAGTGACATCAACTAATTAGGTTTGCCAAATTATTACTGTAGTACTATTATAAAAAAAATAAAAAGTAGAGACGGATCTGCTTAGTAATTTTTACAGGTAAATGTAAATTTAATACTTTTTGTTTTTGGATTGTGTATATATGCATCAAGAAAATTTTTAGTTATTAATAAATATTTAATTTTAAATTCAGTTATTATATATATATAATAGTTTAGGATCATTATAATTTATTATTTATAACATACTATAAACTTCAAATTTTGTATTCGTTTTTTAAAATAAACCAGTAGATATTTTCACGTACAGGAAGATTAGGTGAAAATAGGAACCATTGTCAAAAGCCGGTCTTGTATATACTGTCTCTCTGACTTATGTGACCTCTTATTATTACTATTATTATTATAATAATATAATTATTATGATTCTACAAATGATAGGAACTTAACTAATGAAAAAAAAAAACTTTAGTAATTTTATAAAACGCCAAAAATACACCTGTCAATGTAAAAGGTAATGGATTCATAGAAAAATTCCACTGTCAAATGTTTACAAATACATTCTAGTTGTAATAAAATTGACATATGCATTGGCTGAGGAAATAATTATTTGACAGTTGAATAATTGTCTTCTTTAGGCTGTTGTTTACTTTTCTTAAGTCATCGTTTACTTATAATTAATTACGACCACTATTTAAGATCAATGGTATTATTCTTGGTTCCATCAATTTTTGATAATTCTAACTTTGACTCTTGTAATCCTTCCTTGAGTATTTCAAATTTTCAATTATTTGAAATGAGATCTTGATCTTTTGCTTGAGAATATTCACATATTTCAGAATTATTAACTATTTTCCGATACTTGAATTATTCGATCATGCAATACATTTGAATGAAAAAAAATAAAATTATTTCAACCCCGTTGTAATTCTCAATCATTTTAGTGGCACCAGGTGTAGCTATGCGTATTATGTTAAGCTTGTATTGTTACTTTACAATTTTAAATAAAAATGGAGTGATCATCCATGCAAATAATTCACAAAATGGAGAGTACGTGGCTATGTTATTTGCCACTATAGCAATGTAGGTTATGATTTGTCATCATTAGTTTTTAACCTAATTAAGTTAATCAAAATGAATTCATAGGTTTCTACCTTTGCATTGTATGTACGATCAAAAATGTTTAAACACTGAGAATAATGTACTAAAAATGTTCACTTCATTTGATAATTGCTAATTAATGTTCATGTCTATAATTCTACTAGCTTGCCGCAAAGTACCATAAACTTTTTCATCGCCGTCGATATTAATTGTATAACACTTGTTATAAACATTTGTATTAATAACTACTGATAAATAATATATGTACCATCAATAATATTTCGGCCAACTACTTTTTTTCTCCCTTTAAACATACGTCAAAGCTAATATAAGCTATAGTATTATTCATTCATTCTCATGAATAATTAGTTAATAGTACCTAAAGTACAATCACCTCCATACTAGAGCCTAACAACACAAATTGCAAGGGGGAAAAGAGAGGAAATAAGGGAAAAGATAAAGTGATTTCTTATTTATTTTTTACGTTCGGTATGTATAAGAAATACCAATTATTTTAAAATAGAGAAGATAGTATATTATTAGTCCAAGAGTTTTAATACTAAAGTCATATTTACTTTGTTGCGGTACATAATCTATTTGTCACGATCTAATCAAGTCTATGTGAACTTGAGTTATGCGTCGAGAGTTCTTCACTTTTCTCTCCTATTTCGATGGGATTCGCTCATCTTTAGAAGTCTGTCGGCCTAGAAAACCTACTTATCCTCTCGACCCACCTTCATCAGAGCTGTCAAATTATCTTATTTCCGATATTATAAATTTCACATTTTTAAAAATTTACCTATACATATTCTTTGAATGACCTAATGATATGCAAAAATACTTTATACAAGCATTATATACATATAACCTAAACTCAAGTTTAAATTGAAAAAGGAACTAATGTGGCATAATTATTCCATAGCACTTGTTTTCTCAACATTAAATTGTTCACTAGGTCGAAAAAGGATGACAAACTAATACGAGTACATAAGGTTCTAATAAGATAATGGCCAATGCCATAAATAATCCCCTGGTTTTAATTTAACTTGATCAAAGAAAGAGAAGATGTTATCATTGTCTTTTCTTCTTTTTCTTTTATGGTTTGAAAACACACACATTAAAGTCTATTCTCTCATATGACAGCCAAAAGCATTGAACAAAAGAACCAACAAAGACATCTCATACAAAATCAAAAGATATTGTCTCCCAACTTACCCTCCCACATTCTTTCACCTTTTTCACCTTTTTGTTTGTGCCTAATTTTATTAATTTTTTTTTCTTAGGTGAATCTAATTGCATGCCATCCCAAATTGTCCTTTAATCTTCTAATATCCTCACCTTTTACACCCCTTAATACTCCTAAATCCTGATCCTTACCTTTTAGGTTGCTATTTTCATCTTTTTCTTTTTCACCTTTTTCAATTTTAATTTGTTTTTTTAAAAGTTTATATTGATTTATGTTAATTTGTCCCCACCAACTTATGAACATTAGTACAAAAGTTAGATGAGGAAATGCAACTCACATGGAGCTAGCAACTCTTTTTTACTTATGGTAAATCTTGGCAGCTGTACTTCCATTGCACTAAAGCCAAGAGAATTGCAAATAAAATAAATAACTTCTTTTTTTTCATTTTTAAACCATTTGAACTTTTAGATAATTCAACACGTACGATTTAATATTGTACAAGAAGATAGATATCCTGTGTTCAACCAAAAAAGATAAGGCAGTTCTTTTTAAAAAAAAAAAAAAAAAAGAACAGAATAAACCTAAAATTAATAAAATCAGCACAAAAAAAATAAAAATCTAACAATTTTAATGATTAGATGTGGTAGTTCATACATATTAATAATAATAAGACCTAGTTATATGCAGGGCGGAGGCACGTAGAACAATGAGTTCATGAAATCCTTCTGTAGAAACTCACTTTATATTCAAAGTTAAAATAAAATTATTTTTTAAGTACGTGTAATAGATGTTGATTTTTTTAAAAAAAATTTATAGTTTTATTTATCTTTATATTTTGAACCCAACAACAATAATATAATCATTGTAATTTTATAGGTGAAATTTGGGAAGAATAGGAAGTGCGCAAATTTTATTTTATATTGTGATGATGTAGAGAGATTGTTTCTCTAGATCCTCAGCCCAAGGAAAAATATAGTACTATTAAAGTAGATCAAAAATAAATAACGAAAGTGAAAAAATCATATCAAAATACTATAAAAGAAAAAATGATAATTATTATATCATGTGAATCCTTAGTGAAAATTTTAGCTCTGCTACTAATTGTATATCTTCTCAAAATAGGACTAAGAAATTACAGGACAGTCAGAAAATTAATATTTAATGTGACTATCGAATGCATTATCTCACAACATGGTAATGGTGGGGCAGTTGAAATTTTTTCATCCTATAGAGATTTCAGATTTGAATTTTCTTTTTACTAAAATTGATGTCTCCACAAATGAATCCCACGTACGAATTTAAATTTAATCAGACTTCAATAGAGATTTTCATTCTAGACCCCTCCCTCATTTTCCCTTTGCTACCCCTTATTCAATAATTTTTTTTTTATAAACTAGAGAATTACATTTTCCTTGCTTTAAAATACTCCTAATTGTGGGTTGATGGGTAAGTGATCAATATGTGTTTAAAAGCAATACTTTTTGTTTCACTTATTAACTTGATATAAAAATCCGGAATTTTTTTTACTTTACATTTAATTTAAGTTTTGCGCATCGTTAGTGCACAAAATATTATACACTATCAGTTAACTTGACCTGCTATTGCAGGTTACCCAATTATTTATATAAAAAAAAAATAAAAAAAAAATAGGTAATCTGCAATAACAAGTCAAGTTTATCTGATAGTGTAGAATATTTTATACACTGACGATGCACAAAACATAAATTCTATTTTTTATATAATTTCCTTACTATTATATATCTTCAATACTTGATTGGGGACCCAAAATTAAACAAAAAAAAAACACTCTACCTTTATAAAATAGATATACATTATTTTCTTCAAACCTCATTTATGAAATTTGGCGAGTTAGAATATGTTATTATATTTATTGTAGTATTTGATTTGCCTCATATATACAAAAAGAAAACACCCGTCTGCTTGTACATTGTTGTGTAGTGACTAGGTCAACATATAAAAGTATACATGAACTGTTTAATAATTTATATAAAAATAGTGTTCCGACATTCACGGTACTTCAATTCAATGAGAAAGATTGACTAAATCGATGAATTAATTTATTATTTCAGAATAAATTGCTAGAGCTTTGTGTTTAGTTTTTAAAAATATTAATTATGAAAGGAAAATTATATTTAATTAAAAGAGAAAAAAGCCAAGTCATGATTAATTCTTTATTTTAAAGTGGGTAAAGAAAGCACATGCAAGGCTTCTTGTGGATGTCTTTTCTTCCACCACAAAGTGCAAAGTAAAACTTACCTTTAATCCTTTCTTTCAAAATTAATTTTCCATACATGCACCAATGTATACATTTTTGACTGGTAAGCTAATAATTAGATCATAAATAATCATTAGCAGCTCCAAATCATTTGATTTTTAGATTCTATTATAACCACTCTTGGCTAATAAATTCTCATTTACTTTCAAACCGTTGAATTTTTGCTAGTGATTTTATTCGAACAATCGCTATCCATCATTCTTTTTTTTTCTCCTTACACCATTTTTTTGTGAATATGCAAATAGGCACGTAATGAGAATAAAATAGTGGATCCGGTTACATTTGGTGACGATCTATATAGATCCCGGCCTCAAATCAATGAGGCGACAAGGATTTAATTATATAGCTAATTTCAACTTATTTGTGTTTGAATTTATATAGCTAATTTTGAACTTATTTGAGATTGAGACAGAATTCGTAAAGTTAATTTCAAACTTAATTGAAATCGAAACGTAATTATTGATGGTGCAATTGATTTTCGTTTAAACATTCTCAATAACCTCATGTTATTGTTATCGTTAGATTATATATATGATCAAAAATTCAATAACGTTTTCCCTTTTTCATCTTTTTAATTTTCAATTGTTTTAACAAGTGTACTTCTCATAGACCTTGAAATTCAGGAAAAAAAAAAAAAAAAAGAGTAGCTCTTGTAACGAGGTCAAACAAATAAAACCTACTTGCAAATCTAACCTCTAGAAAATTGACAATGGCCGACAATATGTTCCACCCTCCATATGTGAACAAAATCCACTCTTTCCCCAAATCTTGATTATGTTTCCACACCACCCATATCTTTCTTTGTTTTGAAAAATGTAGGCACAATAGTGTACAAAATTTCAATTCATAATGGTCTATTATCTTTTATGATCACATGAGACTCGGTATTCAAAGAGGAGCATTGTCGTTTGACCAGGAGGACATGTAACATAGCAGATTCTTGTGGTCAAATCCTTACCACTAGACGCATAGCGAAAGATTTATGCACATCAAGCTATCCTTTGAGAATAGAACTCAAACAGTACATTTTATAACACTAAATGTTATAAAATCAAAAAGTTGAAAAGATATTAAAGGATGAACAAGTGGACATGAATTTACTTTTAATACTCTTTTTTTTTGTTTTTTTTATTTCCTCAGGATAAAATGCCAACCATCTTTACATACAAGGTACAAAATCTCATAGCCCCACTATAGAACAGTACACCATTAATTAAAATGGACCATTACCCAGCTAGCTGTGATAATTCTCAAAATGTAAAGATGGTAAGCAAATTAACATGTGAATAATATAACTAGAACTTAATAGTACTTAGCTAGAGACAAGTAGAGCACTGTTATTAGACATTATACATAAGACATGCGTAATAACTAAGTGGAAGATGGATTACTAAAAGTCAATTAAGGAAATATATTTAAAAGACATTTAAGAATATATCCCTCTATAGAGTTGAATTGGTCATTCTCTTGACTCCTTAGTCTTCTTGGACAATGGCTCTGGTGAAGAGGTAACTGATGATGTAGCCACTGACCATGAGTCATTGGAGTAATCTGAGCTAAATGACACATCCATTACTCCTGTTGGACTCCCTGGCAATGTCCCAAACTTTCTTTTATTTGAATGATGAAAATCAATGTTGCAAGCCACCTCTTGTATTAGCCTGTAACATTCTTCCACTTTGTCCTGTTACATTACCCAAATTTTATTAGTAAAAAAACAAAATATGCCTCGGCCTCAAACAAGTTAAGTCGACTATGTACATTTCTAAATTCCTAACCACTACCTCTATTTGCTTTGATGTACTTACCGTACTAATGACAATTTTTACTTGTTCAGTTTAAAAAACAAGTTAGCGCATAATATTAACATTTGGTTTCTAACTTGCACTTTTTATTAATTATAGTCATTAGTCAGTCTATTTATTGCTTGTTATGGGGCGTTCGAGTCGGTGCAGGACAAGCAAAAATTGACGGACATGGTAATTTAAGTCAAAGTAGAGACAATGTGATTATAAGTTCAAACCTTGACAATTCCAAGGATGCCCAAAAGTTGATCTTGGTACTTCTCACCAATGCAAGGCTGTAGCCTATCAAGAACATGTAGCACTGTGGCAGAAGCCATTGCAGAAGGCAGGTAACCAATGAATCTACCATCTGTCATTGGCAAAAGTACCAAATGCCAGTTAGAAAACAGTTCATAACACTAAAGATTGTTTGTTCATGTAACGTGACGATATAATTAAGTAACTAAGAATGTGTCTACGGACATAAACATGCTTACCAGTAATTGCATAGAGAAGCACCTTCTCACATCTCCTCAGAAATTCCAATGATAAAAAGTTCTTCAACCCAAGCCTCCTTGTAATAAAATCAAGAAATGAAAATGGGGTCACTGGATTCATCTTCCACTTTAGTGTAGACAGTACCAACAGCTCCATTCTCTGAACTGTCTTTGGCTCAAACACAAATCTTGATTCCTCAACCTGACAAAAAAAGAAACATCCAAATCAATCAAACATACTTATATCATGAAAAAAGAAAGACAACTCAATGCACTAAAGTCCCCGCTATGCACAGGAGTTGAGGAAGGGTCGGACCACAAGGGTCACAGAAACAAATTTACAAGACAAACTAATTAAGATTTTCTTGGAACATACTTGGAGGTCAAGAAGAAGAGGAACTTCAGTTTCTTCTACTTTAGCAGCAAGTGAAAGACAAGCCACAGCAACAAGTTGACTCATCCATGGCTTATGATTCTTCAACTGATCAAAGGTAAAAAGAAACCTATCAAAGTAGTTAACTGCAAGAAATGCAGTTTGTGCAGCAAAAGAGTAATAACCAGTGACTTTGAGTATCCATTCAACTGCTCCTCTTCTTGCTGAAATTAAACACTGGTTCTTTTCCAACACATTGTAGTTTATTTTACTTTCTGTTTCTTTAGTAAACAAAGTGGTAAGTTCTCCTTCTTCCCATAATAAGTCAGGTGGAAAACTTGCTATTTCTCCTTCAGTGAAAAGATCATCTTCTTCACAGTACAAAGCATCTAATGAAAATGGTATATTTTCTTGATGTTGTTGCTTGTCTTGTTCTTGATGATGATTGTGAGTCATTATCTTCTTCTGAGAAGAAGAAGGTTAGTTGTGTTTTCATTTACTTCATACTATTCAAAGAACTGAAAAAAATGAGATGAGAAAAAAAGAACTTGTTGTTGATAGTGTTGAAGAGGGAGTATATGAGGGAGAGAAGAGGAAAATGGGGAATGGGAATAAGGGAAGATGAGATGAGTTTTTATTTTGGGAATTTGGATTGTTTTTTGGTATGTTTTCTATTTTTAAAAGAAAATTAAATTTTATGGATTTATTATATTTTGTGTGTATATATAGAAGAAAATTATTATGGGATATCATGCAACATAATAACTCGACACGTGAGGTTCGTGCGTGTTACTAATATGGTTGGGGACCCCAATTATAATAGAGCGTGTAGTTTTAACATTAGTAAAAACTTTTTAGTAGAGTAATAAGTAGTATTTATTTATTTTTATAATTTTTGAGTATTAGGTATATAATTATTTCTGATAAGGAGTGTTTTATCTTTAACATAAATTTTTCTTGACACAAATTTGATTTAGATATATAGATCTTAAAATGATTATTGAGGAAACAATAATAAAGAGGTAGATTTAGCCCCAAAAAATTATCGGAAATAGCTTCTTTGTGTTTAAAATAGTGATAATGTGTGTATACGCATACACCTGTTCTTCTCAAATCTATTTTGTCGTATAATATTGAGTATATTGTTGTTGTAATAAAGAGATGGATCAATTAACTCTAAATACTCTTATTATTTTGAGTACACAATCAAATTCTTTTATAATAGTTATCTACTGCAATAATGTTTATTATAACGATCCAATTTTCTTAGATTGATTTTTCATTATATTTTCTTTACAAGGCAACTAAATAATATCGACGCCAACAATGTCATTACAAAGAGATTTGATTGTATATTTTTGTAATTTAGCTAATGTGGACGGAAAAAGTATTATTCCCTCCATATTTACATTAAATTATGATACTTTATTAATAATTAAATGATAAATTAAAATAGAATAGGCATTAATTAACTTAACAACTTAATGTTGACCTCCACCAAGCATCAATGTTAGTATTATGCAGCCAATTTTAATAATGACGAGTTACTATTCATCTTTTAATTTGTACATGCATGATCCACGCCTGATTAAAGCTCGATCCTTAATTATAAAGATCCAGATCTATTATACATGCTGCATGGACAAATTATAATATACTACAAATGATCTTATTAGAGAATTACTTAATTGGAAGTAAAAATTAAGGTCATTAACCTATACAATTAAACTAATTAATCAAGATTAACACCGACAAAATCCATTAAGAAGATAAGTGTTCACTAAGAGATCTGGTGAATATACGTATTTTTTACTATCTTATTATGCCCCTAGCAATAGTAGATTAATCTAATAATATATATGCAAAGTTTACTAAATCAACAAGTATTAAATTCTAAATCCAAAGTTTCAAAATAGTGAATTTCATGGTAAAACATAAAGGTTGACTATAAGGTATTTAAGCTACAACCAAGTAAATAAAATACGTAGTTAACGGGAAACATAAAACTATAATTAAGTAAAGGCGAAATATATCAATATCTTCATAATTTTGTGAGTATAAATCTCAAATTCTCAATCACATACTCAAATTATGATGTTTTTTTAACTAATCACGTGCATGCCCCCCCCCCCCCCGCCCCCCCCCCCCACATATATATATATATATGTCAATTGATACTTGCAAGTCAAATTTTAAAAAGAATTATGAACATATTCCCAAACATATACTCTCCCGTTTCAAAATAAGTGAATTATTGAAGTATTTATTGGTGTTTCAAAATAAGTGAATCATTGAATTTTTTTTCAAATTTGCCCTTATGATTTGACAACCAATTAATTTTTGAAAAGGTATTACAAGGTATTTTTTTTTTGGTAAAAATAAAAAATTATGTTAAATTTATGTCTTTAATATTTTTTTTTTAATATGTGTGTCAAAATCTAATAATTCATTTATTATGAAATGGAAGGAATATTACGTAGAATAAGACGTTTACTAAAATTATTTTACTAATTATATATTCAAATGCTTATCAATAAAATAAACTAAATGTATTCCACCTAAAGTAAAGCAAAGAAAACAAAAGATGAAAAAAAAAAGGGACCAAAGGGAACAGTTGACTAGTGAATGCAGGCACTGTAAAGTTTGCAGCAGAAATGACAATATTACAGCTTCAACAAAAAAAAGCTCATCTTCACATTTGCCAACTACTACTTCACTACATCATTAATTTATCATTACCCTCCCCTAATTTATGCATATTTCTCCTTTTTCAATTATTAACCAAAAATAATTTACCTCCACCGTTTCAATTTATCTGAGCTATTTTTTCTGATCTATCTAAAAAAGAATAATATTTTTTTTTAGTAATATTATAATTTTAATTTTTTACATGACTTTTTTATGATAAGAAGATTAAAAGATATTTTGATATACAATATATCATATATCTTTAATTTAATACTATATAATTGAAAAGTTAAAGGAGAATTTTGAAGTAACTGATAAAGTTGTTGTCATGTGATCGTGAGGTCATGGGTTAAAATCTTGGAAACAGCCTCTGACAAAAATATAAGGTAAGATTGTATACAATATACTCATGTGATGGGATCCTTCACCGGATTTTACACAAACCGAAAATTTTAGTGCATCAAATAATTTTTATTTTTTTAGACTTTGTATCAAGTTAAAATTGATCGATTAATTTGAGACGGAGAAAATATTTTCTTTTTTTTTTTAAAAAAAAAAAAAGGTACTAGTAGAAGAAGAAAAAGTAGTGCTAATAGTGTAAGTACTTTATGTTACTGATATTTTCAAAGCACTTTATACGATGGTGGAATAGTCATATATACCTTCAGATCTCTTCTTTTACCAAAGTGTACGTATAAAAGGAAGAAAAAACTCATATATAATACTTACATTAAAGAAAAGAGAAAAAAGCAGCCAAAAGTTGCTCTGCATGCCTATTTTAGAGTAGACTCTACCTCTCACCATCACTCCCAAAAGTCCAAACACCATTTTCGATAATACCCTAAAACTAAGGTAAAGTAAATTCCATATGCCTTTAATCCCTCACCCAACAACAACAATAATAACAATTCAACAAGAGCAATATATTATGGTGTAATTCAACAACTGAGGTTTGAAGTAAGTAATTCAAGTTTCCCTCCTTGGTCTATCAATGTGAGAATCCAACACTCATCATACCAAAGTCTAATGAGATTTTAATATAACAACAACAACAAATTCAGTGTAATTTCATAAACTGGGGTCTGAGAAGGGTAAAATGTACGCAGTCCATACCGCTATCTCCGAAGAAGTAGAGAGGTTGTTTTTGATAGACCCTCGACTCAAGATGAAGAACAGTAAACAAAGGGATGGATGGCATAATAGAGAAATCAGGAATAAGAAATAATAAATTAGACATCAGAGAAGTACGAACTACGAAACATACGGGCAACACGAAATAAGAAAAGTACTAAGACATAAGACAAAGGACACCTACCTAGTAGTAAGCTACACTAATATAACACGTCACCTATGAACACAGACCTAGGTTTACTAACCCGGCTACAAAGGAACTCACATACCTGCATGTTGCACCCCACACATACACCTTAGTCATTTACCCTTATCCGCGACCTCAACATCTTCCTAACTAGGGTCATGTCCTCAGTCAGCTGGAGCTGCTCCATGTCATGTCTAATCACCTCCCTCCAGTATTTCTTCGGCCTACATCTACTCCTCTTCAAGCCATCTAAAACTAGTCTCTCACACCTCCGAACTGGGGCATCCATGCCCCTCCTCATCACATGCCCAAACCATCTCAGTCTTCCTTCCCGCATCTTGTCCTCCACCAAAGCCACTCCCACCTGTTCCCGGATAATCTCATTCCTAACCCTGTCTCCTCTAGTAAGCCCACACATCCAACGCAACATTCTTATTTCTGTCACCTTCAATTTTTGGATGTGAGGGTATTTGACTGGCCAACACTCCGTTCCATACAATATGGTCGGACGTACCGCCACTCTATAGAATTGGCCTTTAAGCTTAAGGGGCACGTTCTTATCACACAACACTCTCGAGGCGAGCCTCCACTTCATCTAACCTGCTCCAATACTTTTAGAGACATCTCCATCAACCTCTCCATTCCCCTGAACTGTAGACCCAAGATACTTAAAACTGTCCATCAACCTCTCTATTCCCCTGAATCATAAACCCAAGATACTTAAAACTGTCTGTCTTACAAACCTCCTAGGAGTCCAACCTCACCACTCATTTGTCCTCATGTCTCAATTTACTAAACTTGCATTCCAAATGCTCTGTTTTGGACCTACTCAACCTAAGCACCTTAGACTTAAGGGTTTGCCTCCAAACCTCCAGTTTGTCATTCATATCCCCTCGCGACTCATCAATCAACACTACATCATCCGCAAATAACATACACCAAGACATCTCATCTTGAATGCTCCGCGTCAACACGTCCATCACCAAAGTAAACAGGAACGGACTAAGAGTCAATCCCTGATACAGCCCGGTCTCGACCGGGAAATGCTCTGAGTCTCCTTCCGCTGTCCTCACCCGGGTCTTTTCTCCATCGTACATGTCCTTAATAGCTCTGGTGTACGCCACCGGGACCACTCTCACCTCCAAGCATCTCCAAATAACCTCCCTCGAGACTTTATCATACGTCTTTTCCAGTTCGATGAACACCATATGTAAATCCCTCTTCCTTTCTCTATACTGCTCCACTAATCTCCTCACCAGATGGATTTCCTCTGTCGTCGAGTGACCAGGCATAAATCCAAACTGATTTTCCGAAACGGACATGACCCTCCTCAACCTCCGTTCAACTACTCTCTCCCAAATCTTTATAGTGTGACTCAACAATTTAATACTTCTATAGTTGTTGCAACTCTGAATGTTACCCTTATTTTTATATAATAGAATCATTGTACTCAATCTCCAGGCCTCAGGCATTCTCGCAGTCTTGAAAATATTGTTAAATAAAACAGTCAGCCACCTCAAGCCGGCCTCTCCAGCAAACTTCTAAAAATCCACCGGAATCTCGTCTGCCCCTGTCGCCCTACCCCTACGCATCCTACGAATGGCCTCTCTGACTTTCTCTACTGTAAAACACCTACAGTAACTGAAATCACGTCTCTCCTCCGAGTGCTTCAGCTCTCCTAACTCAATGCCTCTATCTCCCTCCTCGTTCAAAAGTCTATAAAAGTACTCCTGTCATCCCTTCTTAATGTGGACCTCCTCCACTAAAACACTATCATCCTCCCCCTTAATGCACTTCACCTGATCAAGGTCGCGACCCTTTCGCTCTCTATCCTTAGCAAGCCTATACAACCTCTTATCTCCACCTTTCTCTTCTAGCCCCGCATACAAGCTCTCAAACGCTGCCGACTTAGCAGCCATAACTGCTAACTTAGCCTCTTTTCTAGCTACTTTGTAAGCCTCCCTATTCACTCTTTTCTCCTCCTCATTTTTACTCTCGATCAACTTCGCATACGCCTTTTTCTTAATCTTTACTTTCTTCTTCACTTCTTCATTCCACCACCAGTCCCCCTTATGACGACCTGCCCGACCCCTTGAAGCATCCAACACTTCTCTAACACTCTCCGTGATGTCAGTGGCTGCCCTATCCCACATAGTATCCATGCCCCCTGCTCTCCCACACCCCTATTCCCACCACCTTTTCCCCTATCTCCAGTGCACTAACTGGCGTCAATCCGCCTTACTTAATTCTAGGTCGACCCTCCGCGACCCTTCTCTTATTGCACTTTCTTGATAGACAAATGCATCACTAAAAGCCTGTGCTGGGTCGAAAGATGCTCGCTCGGAATGACTTTACAATCCTTACAAAGTCCCATATCCCCCCTTCCTAAGCAGCAGAAAGTCAATCTGGGTCTTGGCGATCGCGCTTCGGAAGGTAATCAGGTGATCCTCCTTCTTCGAAAAACTCGAATTCACTACCACCAGCCCAAAGGCCCTCGCAAAATCCAAAAGAGCAGCTCCCTCGCCATTTTTGTCACCGAAACCAAAACCTCCATGCACATCGTCATAGCCACCCAGTAAGACCCCAATGTGACTTTAATAGTCGACTTTAATTACTCGTATGGATTGAGTCTGTTCGATTATGCCATCATCTCATCTAAACACTTAGTTGTATTTTGAGCAACGCATTTCATTCGCATGGTTTTTTAAAAAATAAAGTATTGGTCTATCAATTAGAAATTCATTCTCATGATTTGTGTCTAAGAGGCATGACTTCATTTTTTTTTTTTCTCTCTCACCTCTATGTTAAAGTGTATCACGATCTTATCTTAAATTTAAACGTCCAAATGAGTTTGTCACTCGTGAGTCAATAGTGTTCAAACATGATTCTCTCAAGCGTCCTGACGTAAGTTTAGGCTCTAGTAATAGAACATGACTTAATTCTTTAAAAAATGTTTGCAACATATCTCCATCGACAGTACGTATTCAAACCTCCATAAATTATGCTTACTAAATGAAGCAACCTTTTCATATAACATTGTCATTAATTGAATCCAATTGAGATTTTACGTTACCATGCACTATAGTCCAATATATTGTCAAGTAGTAGTATATTAAATAACACCAAGCAAAATTAGAAGGAATTCAAGTTTCCCAATGCCTTTGTTTACTATCACAGTCTCTGTAACTTCTTTTTTGTACGAATAAAGCTGAAAGTAGAAGTAGACTAGTTGGGAGAATAGAACAAGGGAGCATATTTTTAGAGACAGAATAAAGGAGGGAAAATGGGTAGATGTATTTGCCAGAAATATACGTATACGTTAATTAACTACCGAGACATAATAAATGTAGATGTACGTGTTGTGGCAGGGAGGGATATACTCTCTCCATTTCGTACTAGTTGACCCCTATAAACTTGTCACACTCATTACGAAAAATATTTATTAGGGGTCTATTTTACTAAATTGGCTTTAATAATTATGTTTTGAAAATATACAACTTGTTTAGTTATTTAATGATAAGAGTATCATTAGAAGAACATATTAAAATCCTCTCATTGTGAAATAACTAAATTGAAATAAATACTTTTAGAAAGAGTGTCAAGTAAAATGAAACGGAGGGAGTACTATGTACCATGTAAATTAGGTTCGGTGGAATTTAATAACTTTTGACTAATATGAGTGCGGAGCTAAGGATGCAAGGGGTTCATTTGAACCTTCTTCTCCGAAAAATTAAATCATGGAGATCAATATATTATCAACATTATATTTTATGTATATGACATACGATGAATTTCTTTAGCTTTTATGCATGGTTATATTTTGTATCCCATTGTTGGATTTACTATTGTCATAAGCCTTTTAGGAGTCGTTTGTTACACATACTAAATTATCTTGGGAGTATAATTTGTAGACTAATTTATCCTCACCGGATGGTGGGATAAAATTAATCCCTATTTGGTTGAGATTTTTCAAGATTAAATTTGGATTAGATTTATACTTTGTGTGTATAACATAGTATAATCTTGCGATATCCCACTTTTATCCCACGTACCAAACTACGCCTTTTAACATTTAAATTTTGAATCCGTCTCAGTATTAAATGAAAGAGAGGTGCAGTGGGAATTGTTGGTGAGTGAGTTGTAGAGAGGTCAGAGGAGTGTAGGGTTTCTGCTATGATTAGTTGCTTTCTTTCTTTCCTTTGCTTTTATTAGCTTTTCTTCTTCCTCTTTCCTTTCCCTTCCCTCCTGATCTCTTTCAATGGCTCATTCTACGAGGACTTTGGTTAGATGGAGCAACAACTCCCCCCCCCCCCCACCACACACACACAGAGAGGACTTAAATAAATGGAGTACTGTATATCAAGAAACACACACACAGACACACCAGGGGGAAAAAAGATAACAAGATAAATGACCAAATAGTTTAAGTTGTGATATGTTCAAAATTTAAAGGCTTGTATAGAGGACTAGTTAATTTCTTTTCTCTCGAACTTATAACGGACGTTATATATACATGCATGCACCAAATATGAAGTACGTGGTGTATTATCATACGTAGAAACTACATAGACTTTTCAATTTGTTTGTTGATATATAGAATTTAAGAAAGTAAAGACTTTTAAACCTTGATCTGTTAAACTAAAGATATGGGTTATGTCGATTATACCAGAATTTCATTTAATATCGTGGTCTTTAAAATGTCATGGATAAAATTGAAATTAAAGAGTTGTCAAAAGAGGAACTAGACATTCTGTTTTTAAACGAACAGATCAGAAAGGAAAATAAGATAAACAAATTAAAACCGAGACATTGATCCAACCAAATTTAGATTCGCTTCGCACCAAAAAATCTATATTAAGAATAAAATGTTCTCTGCTAAATACAATTCCATGTTCAAAACTCGAACTCATGCACTTTTGTTCGATAATTTTAAAGGAAATAGTGAGGAGTTTAGATGAGACATACCAATGCATGAATACAGTGCGATAAGTAGTACGGTAAGGTGGTGTTTGATATGAGATATAAGTTATAATGGTTCTGGATTAGTTATAAGATTACTTTATCATGCGTTTGGTTGAAGACATTAGTTAGTTTTAAATTATTTATTCCACTTTTTATATCATTGTTATGAGATAAGTAATTCCATATACTCCTTTCGTTCCAAATTATTCGTTCTAAATTGAGATGACATATTTATTAAGAAAAATAATTAATAATATGGCTAGTTTACCATAGTGCCCATATTAAATGATATTTACATTTTAATTTGAAGAAAAAGTAATTAATGCAAAGAATAAAATATGGAAAAAAAAATTGTCTCTTCTTGATTAATGAAAAAAAACAAGTAAAATGAAAAATGAAATTAGAAAATTTGGACAGATAATTTGGAACGAAGAAAGTAAATAATATGGGATAACTAATTTTCAAATTAATTATTTCGAGATAACTTGTTCCCAAATGACCCCTACATTTATAGGGTCCAGTCCCAAATGGTTAGGTCATAGGCATGGACTAGAGTGGTTTGTGAACCAATAGTTAAAACAAGAGGTAAGTCACCAGTTACTCATTACCTCAATAGTTCTTTCCTCCGTTTAAAAAAGAATGATTTACTTTTTTTTTAATCCGCTTCAAAAAGAATGATTTCTTTCCTTTTTAGCAACTTTTTAATTCTAACTTTCCACATATCATGTTTAAGATCACAAAATTGAAGGACATTTTAATACATTTGACATATTTTTAATTTAACAACACAAAATTTATTTTTATTTTTTTTAAACTCCGTCTCAAATCAAACTAAGTTATTTTTTTGAAACGGAGGAAGTAGCTTAATTCACTTTAACAAGTTTTGTTTGTTCATGGTTCCAAAACCTGCTACTCCCTACTAAAGTTTTTACTTCAATCCTATCTAAGATTGATTTGATTCACTAGTCCAAATTTTGTGTGATAGATAGTTTTTAACTCATTTTATTATGTGTTTGGATAAGTATGAGTGCTTGTAAATTATTTTTTCTATTTTAATTTATTTAATCTATTTTAATTTGATATGAGGTTTAATAAAATAAAAAAGTTTTTTGAATTTTATGATCTTATATTAAAAATCTGTCGAATGTATCAAAATGTCATTACATCGCGTGGTCTTAAAACATGCTATGTGAAAAAAGTTGAAATTCATTAAAAAAGAAAAGATTATTCTTTTTTAAACGGATTAAAAAAAAGTTACTACTATTTGCTTATAATTCAATTATAATACCTAGAAATATTTTTTTGCACTAAATATTTATCAACAACTTTTTAATCAACTAACGTAAACAGACTCTTATTCAACCATATGCTCACTTTAAATGTTGGTATACTTTTGGTTCCTGTTAGTGAAATTCGACCAGATGGTGCATGTAAATATGGTGACAATATTTATTGTGACCTAGGTTTATTACATCATATCTCCAGTTGTACTCTCATCAATGTTAGTAGTGTTTTAATATCACTATTTTAGTGTTTTTCGTCTCAATTTATTGGAATATTTTTATTGCTTTTTTAATGTTAGTTTCTCTTCAAATTATTGGTTATGATTGATAAATTAATTTACTTCAGAATTCATGGAAATCTCATTACAACTGTTGTTGGTCGTGTGACATAAATTTGGTAGTCAAACTGCCAAAGACAGGTGTGATCAAACTTCAATCTTGCCAATTGTCCTCATAAAGATGCCAAAATAGCAAGAAGAAATTAATGTTTATACATTTACAACTATACGAAAGAGTATTTATATATTATTAATATACTTTAATGTGTTGAAGCCTGTAGGTTGTAGCCAATAATTTATTTTATTTTCAAAGTTATTAATGTCATAGACTGCATGCGATTAACTATATATAGTTATTTTTAGGTATTGATCATATGTATATGATCGAGTTCTCACTACTTTTAATTTGTTGGGCTCGATAATTTCTCTCTCTCTTTTTAATTGTGATGTTTGAATCGATATATATAATGTCATCTTTTTATTAATACATGTATTAAATAACTTTGTTCATAGTGGTCAGGGTGGGAGAATTAGACATATGATAGTAAATTGTCTAATCTCACATATTTGGAGTTTATTAATTACTATTATCTTTTAGGTAATTTGACGCGGTTCAAAAAATCATTTAAACTGATTTTGTATAATTAATCTCTTGCAAATTAACTCAACATCATCTTTTATTTTATTTTTATTTTTATTTTCTTGTCCATGTTGTTTAGTGATAGAATGAAAACACTAAAAATGCTAATAGGGACGACGCCCTATAATACCTCCAGAGTTATTGCATGACAACTTATTACGTACTCTTTTATGAGTTGATGGGATGGGACAATGGGCGAGGCCAGATAAAAAAAATCTTCCATAAAGAATTACTACTATTTAAATATAATTAAAATTATTTTTTATACTCTACATACATACTATATTAGATGTGTGTTTGACTTTTTCCGTGTGTTTACGATTTTTTAATAAAAATTTTAGCTCTGTCATTAAATGAGACTAACAACCATAATAACAACATAACCAATATAGTCTCACATGCGGGCCTTGTAATAGAGTACATGCAAAGAAAGACTATTTTCGAAAAATCAGCGTTGCTGAGTACTTGACATTTAGATTTCGGCATAACAAAGCTTGCACTGTCTTTTGGCACTTAGGCGCACAGCGTGCCATTGGTAATGATTCTACTACGGTGCCACAAATTCGCAAGCTGATCCTAAGTAATCGTTGTTGTTCATTGGATTCCGGAGGAACTACTTTATTAGGATTGGGGAATTGCTGCGATTATCAGCTCAATTAACACATCAAAGAACATACAGAAGAAAAGAGATATAACTAGTGGTGGACCTAAAATTTAAGAGTCGTGGGTGTTCGAAAAGTTCAAACACATATATTAACATCCAAAGCTTTAAGATTTCGTATAAAAATCAAAGCACCCAACTATATTTTTATTTTGCGGGTGCTTTTTTCATCTTATACCAATTTTTATACAGTACTGATATAATCATATCTATTCCGTATTAAATTTAACGGATGCCGGAACACCAATATTTTCAACCTAGGTCCGCCCCAGCATATAACAAGTATTAGAGAAAAATCAGATGGCTTATAGACGGTAAAAAAAGTAGTAACGATGATAATTAAAACACAAAATATTATCAGTATCAACATAAATCCACAGGGAACTTCGCCAAAAAACTGATGGGATGGGATTGATTGATCAAAATCTATTGCCCCATTGCTTTGAAATTTCTTGTCTAAAAAGTACTCTCATTCTGAAAAAGAGAAAATGATAGAATTCACTGTGTACTCTTTTATATAGTCAGAATATTGCGTCAACAAATATAATTAAAGTCCAGACATAAATTTTTAAAATTTGAAAAGACAAAATTATTATGAGCTATATGTATAATACATATACTATATGACAGAAAAAAGTATAAAATTATACTTTAAGAAATCGTAATATAAGAAAATTATTTAACTACATTATTGTTTGGGACGAGAACGTACTTCTCTTTATTCCATAATTTTTTAATGAAAATAACACAAAGGCATAAGCTCCGTGCCTTCAAATATTATGAAATACATTTATGAATTATTAAAAAGAGATTTTTGTATAAAAATTAACCCCGTAAATTGACCCTAAAAAACAGAATATTCGTAAGAAAATAGAGTGAGATAGTTAAAGGGTCATTTGTAGCTGGTTTGAAAGTGAGTTATGGTATTAAATCTTTCTCAAGTAATACTATGTTTGGGTAGATGATTAAAAGGTAAGTTATTCATGTATATAATTAATTTGATTTTTAGTGTAGAATTCAAAAACTCGCATAACTAATGCATCTACAAGTTAGTAGAGACTATGTACTCGTTTGGTACAAAGAATAACTAATCTCGAAATTAATTTGATCGGTATAAAATAAATGAGAACACTCATTCGGAGATTAATTATAGCAGATTGTAGTGTTATTATTGTTGTACCTTGTTTCCCAAATAAACGATCTCTGAATGTATTATTTTATCTACATTTCCTCATACCTAATACTTCTGTTTACGTAATTCTAACCAGCTATCAGACAATCGGAAGAGTAATGTACGTGTTTGTCTCTCTCAAAGATTCTATTAAAGATATGTGCAGAAGATTTGGAATAGAAGAAAGAACTGGTGCATAGATTTTCTTGGATGAATATCCAGCTGGAGGGATTGAACAAATTGCTTGTGGGATTTGGACCCACAGCATCTAATCAAATATTAGTGAGATTCCAATTATCCAGTCTGCTTACATTATTGCACCAGCTTTAAAAGTTAAAGCCATATCATTACCACTAATAACCTATCATAAATTGCTAAATTGATGTTTCCACTTACTAAATTAAGAGAGGCTTAGAGCTATGCAATGAGGCAAAAAGGTAAAACCATTGACCTTTGTCTAAGCATTCGTGATAAAGTTACCTGATATTTGTAGTGAATGTATTGAAATGTGCATAAACTGGACCAGAAACCACCATTACTAGAAAATCATGAGACTAGTGGTAATTCGGTGGAACAGTCGAAATATGGACAAGTTGAACCAAACACCATCACTATAAGAAAAACGGAATAACAATAGTAATCCAACAGAGGACGCGGATTGGATAAAAAGGTTCGTAGGAAGAATTGTGTTATGTTATTACCGATCCATACTTGTAGTTATATATAGTATTACTCATGCAGTTTTTGATTCTTCGATTTATGTGTAGTTCTTGTCCTGTTACTATCTGCTACTTCTACTACTTTCTTTTTTCTAGATTACTTTGGACTATTTTCCCTTAAACTAAAGGCCTGCCGAAAAGTCTCTCAACTCCTAAGATGGGGTATGATTTGCATACTCTCTATCCTTCCCAAACGAGCGTTCTATGAGATTATACTTAATATTAAGTTGTTGCTGAACAAATAATAGTAATTCAGTTGAACAAACTGAACCGAACACTAGCATTATTAGGAAAACATGAGAATAATCATAATTCAGTCGAAATATGTACAAGCTCGATTCAACACCATCATTATTTTTAAAAAACTATAGACAGGCTACCTTTTGGGAAGCCAAAGTCATCAAACGAACGAACTAGTAACATGCAAAGATTGGGACTACTTTGACTTACTCGAATTCTACCTCGACCATCACTGCATGTGTACTGACAGACCGTGCAGTGGCTAGTTTTTCTTAATTTTCACACAACACAATTCAATGCAGTTATGAAACAGAAAAAAGTGGTGTTATTATTTTGCCCAATCCTAATTGATGCACATGACATGATCCTATGGTAAAGTGTAAAAGGCATGCTACCCTTTTGAATTTTTTGGAGCTGTGCAAGTGAGCATGAGTTCTGTGGCAATCATGACACTTCCCTTGCATGATTGAATCTGAGAAACATAATTGCATCTTTGACTATTCCTCCAAAATATAAAAAATCACTTTTTTATAGTCTGTTCAGTCCATCGTAAGTCTGCTTGCAAGCACTTCGACTATTCTACCGGGTACCTGCTATACCACCTTCATTAATTGACAAAATAAAGTTTATCTCTACTCAAAGTTAGATGCAGTAGTCATATAATACAGGCTACTTGTGCAAGCCACTATGCCAGGTAATGTGCCTTGAGAAATTAAAGAAGATAGAGACGGTGATTTCACCAAAAAAGAGTGACAGTCAACATTACAAGCAAAGACAACTAATTAATATGGAAGTGTGCTCTTTATCAATGTTTACTTCCATCAACTTTCTTTTTTCACCAAATAAAACTTGGAATGCTGGTCAACTAATATCTACCACATTGACTAAAGGTATCAAAAAGTCATTTGTTGGTCATTGAATCCATGAACAACCTTTTGCCTCACACTAAGCATTCATAAGATCCGTTGTTTACTTGTTCATTGAAAAAGACTCACCGTGAGGGCTCTACAGGCCAACAGCTTCCAGCTTTAGTATTTATGTGAGGAGAAACTGCCTAAAACAAAACTCAACTACCACGTTTGAAGTGTTCTTTTATGAATCTCTCAGCATAAGAAGGGTACTTATCTCGAACGAACTGTCTCAGACACTTCTGATAGGAAAAGTCTATCCATCCACCGTCTGTTCTTACGACAAAGAGACACCTAGATCGTCTGAACTGGGGATGCCGATCAACCTGTAAATAGGGGCTATTAGTCAACTCAAAAACAAACAATTTAATCACCAGAAGTACCGACTCTTTACATGCTACTTAGGTTAAGAACCTGACTCCTGCATCAGCAAACAGCTTAACATGAAGTAGTATAATGATCACGAATAGGTGGACATGTTTGCTCAAAAATTCAAAATAGTTCGCACAATTTAAATAAGTTGTCATAATAAGGAATGCTTCACATGGTTCCTTCTCTATTAAGTGGAGCATAGTTTTCTGAAGGCTTTCTGCTGCAGCTAAAAGGGGAGGCTGTTATTCACAAGGGAAGACACTATTCCACTTCTGTAGATCCATAATTCAGATTAGCCTGTCATATGCTATTTGCCGGATGGAGCAAGTACTCAATGGACAAATGTAGTTTGAGATGGAATCTTTACACGCAGAAATTAACATAATTTATAATGCAGCACGATGGACAAAAGGTTAAACTAACAAACAAAGAAAAGATCCATCCCTACTCCAATCAATTGAAAAGAAATTTAAGTAAAAATTATAATAAGATCAAGCCACAAGCATATCATCAGACTGTGACCAACCATAATTGAGTCGAGGCCACATCCGATTTTATCTTCACAATGGGGATGATAAGCAAGAAGCTTGTCTACCACTATTTTCTCATCTTCTGCTGTCAAACGTTCTCCATCCATATACCTGGGTAGAAGAAATGGATAATGAATTAGAAGCTAGCACTAGGATGAAGTTTGCAGAGAAGAAAGATGCAGTTTAAGAACTCTTATAGACGATTAAGTGCCAAAATTTCCTACAAAACAGAAACAAAAGAAAAATATGTGAAGGAAAAAACAAAAGAAGCTCCATACTTATGTAACTATAGAGTGAATTTATAGTCATTTTAACAAAATAAACTTTTGACTGAAAATTTCCAGGCAATACTGACCTGTTCCCAACAATGATATTTCTATTTTTGAAGAAAACATCGTGTTCTATCTTCAACTTGACACAACTACAGAGACTACATATTCAACAAAAAACAAAGGTTCGGATGCAACACAACAAAACAAAAATACACCTAGCCCAGGAGGATAACAAATCAAATGAGATATCAACAAATGAAGATCCTATTCATTTACATTTTTAAAGAATCAGTTCAACTCTTGTAAATTGGACCAAAACTTAATTGAAGTGTGTAATAGTGGCAGTGATATGAAGCAAGTTATCACCGCGAAGGAAGAATGATTATTCACTTAGAGTAAGCTAGATAGCACTTTCTGTAGTAGTGACTACTGAAAGAGGACATATAATGACTAAAAGAGTGCTTATTGTGATATATTCTTGAAAATTCTACTCTTCTACATTAGGTCTAAGAATTATTTAAACCATTGGTTCCTATCACTATACACCAGAAAGTAAAGAAGAAACATCAAACCTTGGCGTAGGAATTCAAGAAATACAAAAGAAACAAAGCTGGAAGCCAATCAAAAGAAAGTTGCTTTTCCTTGTACCAGTTGCAATTGTAGGATTTACCTCAAGGTTTTATGACGCTATTTCAAAAAATTTGAAGTTTAGGGGTACTTCTTTCTAATTTCCACACTTTCTAAAGCAAGATAAATCCTGGAAAATGGCTAAAATCTATTCCTTTTCACAGTAAAGCTATAGTTTTGAATATTGAAATGTTCTTTACTGCATGAGAAAACTCATAATTTACTGCTCTGTTACTTCGAATAATCATCAATGGACAATAGGTGCAATCAACATTGAAGAGTTCACCTTGCAGACAAGGAACTTAGTCAAATTTCTTGACTCATTTAGTGTGGTGATCCCGTTCGTGTCTTAAACAAAAATGTGCAACAGCTTGAAGTACATGCTATGTAAGAAAAATGGAGAGGGAATGAGAAGAAGGAGAATTTACTTCTCTTAATTAGAAAAAGGAGTCACCTAGCTGGGGAATATGCCTTGATCATTATTTTTGTTACTTACAAGTGGGAACGCCAGTCTGTCTAGTAATCAGTTCTTCTGATTAAAGGTAGTCTATTATTGAAAAAGCAGGTATCTCCAAGAATATACTCAATCAGCTTGCTCTCTCATAGATCCTACCTGCCTATGATTCTACTTGCTTCACAAGTAACAATATTTTCAGAAACTTTTTAAGTTCCAAATAATTTGTAATCTTCTACTCTGGTAGGTTTTGTAAAATGAGAGAATGACATCAGGAAAAGAAATTCTCTCACATGATTCATGGTATCTTGAAGTTAACAAGAAAGTGCAAAATAAACAAGCCACTGTCGAGAAATCATATTGTCAAATCAAAAATCACATATGTTTGCTCTTCTTTTGAGTCTCATCTCCATTACATGACCCATGGTGTTCTAGCAACTATGGCATCCAACTATCCTTGCACGCCACAAGACAAATCTACGAATCTCGGTTTGTTCAATTCCTTGTGAATACTAAAATTTCCTTACGGGAAAAGTTGCTACTTAGATCCTTTATTTTCCTTGACGTCTCATTGTCACACAGGTGTCATAACAGATGTAGGTCTTTCATGTGGATTCATCAAAGTATCCTAAAACGTCAACAAACTTGCATACATATAACCATAAACTGAGTCCATGTAGCATTACAAAGGAGTATTTTCTTGATTGAGAAACTCAAGACATAACAATGATAATCCAATATCTCAATTCAGATCTAATATGAAGTTGACTGAAAGAGTCAGAAAAACATGGTAAGTAGATAGAGAAAAGACAGATCGTACACGGTGAGAAAGTTGTAGTCAAAGAAAAACTTTTGTCCTGTATACATCATTCTTATTTTGTGAGAATGTTACATTAAATCGCAGAAAGACAAAATGAAAGGAGTAAAAAGATATTCCATATCCACCTAGGCTTTCCGAGAATAGCCCGACTAAGAGAGGGCTGCACAAGGAATTTAACGGCAAAAACAAATTTTGATTGAATTATTAAGTACAAAATGAGAGCTTGAAGGAGTAGTTGTAAGTTTTGGTAGCATGCTTATGCCTTAAGAATCACAAATAAACCATAAGATAATTATTAATTACTCAAACCCAATGAAAAATCTAGCAGCAAAAGATAAAAGCACTCAAAAGCTCTTCTAGACAACAACAACAACATCTCAGTGTATTCCCACCTAGTGGGGTTTGGGGAGGGTAGAGTGTACGCAGTCCATACCACTATCTCAGGTCAAAAGCTCTTCTAGAACTTCTTGAAAATGTAAGATTGTAAGACACTACGCATACTGGACTTTCAAACAATGTTTAAAATTAATACTATAAGGAAGAGAAAAATAAAAGTAAATTTGCCCATCATATGATGGAGACAATCACACCTAAATTTTGCCAGTCAAAGATGGTTCTTTTTATGAATGGTAACAGTCCATCAGAGATGGTTATTTATCAGAATATTACACCTATTTTTTATTTGATTGGTAAAAGTATTGATTAAAGAGCAACAAACTGCTCCAAAGTATTCACAGAGGAGAGCCTGTACAGTGAGGTCAAAAAGTCTAGCATGGCCACTTGAGAATATAATAAACTCTTCATGATCAAATTAAATCTATCTATTCAGAAAAATTTTCTTCTATGTTCCACATCACCATTCACTTGCCGTGCTCATAATGTAACCATTATAGGACCAACACTATCACTAAAGACACCATATCAAGGTTTACTGAGTTTCAACCCTTCGTGATTCAGGGAGTTCAGACATTTTTCAATAACCATGTTGTCTGGGTAAGCTTGCGGACCTCGACTAATTCCACTGCTACCTCCCACCAAGACAGATAATCAGGTACGGGATAACACTGTCCACACAGGTTTGGGCAAAATGGGAAGAAGCCACTTAGTGTTTTTACTTCCTGAATTGAAGTTAAGACTTCATGGTTTTCAACCCACTTCATCAACCACGCCTTTGTGTGTAAAGGTGACTGCAAACATGTTGACCATTTCATGTCTTTTCTCAGTGGGGTACAACGCATAGGTCCCTCGTTTCCCAATACATCACCAACAATAGACATATTTACCTTATCTTGGTATTTGTTGGCTCTGAAAGTTTAAGACTAGACCGCAAAATACATTGAGACAGGCATGAGATGAACGGCGAGTTTATGCCTCAGTACATGTGGGACTTTAGGACAATTATATCCTTACTTGAGCCCCTAAGTTTTATTCACCCCTTCCAAATCTCGAACAAAATACTACTATACAATAAAACAGTTGGGGGATGAGACACAAATTTTTTAATCAGATTTGTTGGCGGAAAAATAACTTAATCAGGTTATCAGCTGACATTGTACAGACATTATCCATTCAGCTAGTATCAAGAAAAATAATTACATTATTTTGTCATCTGGAGGAAATAGGACTAGAGATTATAAGCACGTGTTACCAGCTATAACGTAGAATGCATGTGTGCAAAACATAAACATTTTCACACCAATATTGGCTATGAATTTGTTAATGATTGCAATTAGATACATTTAGTTTTTTCTTGTCCAGAATAGATGCTTGTGTTTTTTATAAAGAAGAAAAGAATAAGAAAAAGCTTTTTAATGATTTACTATGCCTTGGCAAAAGTAAATTGATATTTTGAACAATCTGATTTTGTGGTTCTCTCATTCAGCACTTAACATGTAATTATTTAGAAAGGTAAAATTCTCCCTCCATCTGAAATTATTCTCCTACTTCCATTTTAAGAAGATTATGTCTAGATCTCGACATATACGCACGTGAAGATACAATCCTGTAAAGTAAAAAGAGGAAACAAGAGAACCCATCTAACAGTTAAATGTCTAAAACGGTTATAGAGTTAACATTTAATAATTACGCTATTTTCTCTTAAAAATAAAAGCATTTCACATCTACGATGAAAGTCATGAAATTGATTGAAAACTTCCTTTTCTGGACCAGGGAATCTGGTCTAATTCACTAATTGGTGGGAAGTACTTAGTATTCTTATTTGAAAGATTTCCGTAGGAATCTCTGAAGTAGATGGCAGTTGATGAAGAACTCTTTGATCATAAGTTCCTATATGGATAGTGTGTCCAACATGAAACTTGTGATTGGTTTCAAAACACTTTCAAGTTGCTTCCCTCTAATTGCTAGCACCAGAAGAGAGGTAGTAAGTAGTTGATTCCTTCTTTTTAAAAATGTAAGTAGTTGAATCCTTTTTTTGCTTATCAAGAAAAAAACTATGGTTTAAGTAGTTGAATCCTTATCACCGTTTCAACCAAAAAAAGGTTGTTGATTCCTTATTGTCTCACCATAGTTTTTGGAAGATTATGAAGCCCGTGTCTCCACATTCATCTTTCCAATTAAACCAAGCAAAGAATTACAGGTAAATTAATTTAAGCTTCTGAGAATCTTTGGTTTACAAAAGCTTACTGGCTGACCAGTTTTAGGCCCCTCAACTTGGAATTCACACATACTTCTGCTCTTCTTCCTTTGCTGCTTTTTATTCTATCCATATACACCCTTCCTAGTAACATATCAACTGCACTTTGACTTGTACTTTATAAGGGGAAGCCGAAGGGTAAGGTGGATAAAGTCATTCCCTTAGGGGTCCAAAATATTAGAGGCCCCAAAGATACTACTCTATTATAAATAACATACTCCTTCCGGTCCATATCATTTGGTACTTTTGCCAAAGGTGAATGAACTCATTCATGCCCTTGCTTCACATATTCAACACCATTTTTTTTTATAACCGTGGTGTCAAGGCTAGCTCGCGCACACCTGGACTAATGACACCGGATACATATCACTCCCACCACTAACTCTGTTCACCTAGTATTTTTGTCTCTCCTAGAACTCTGGCCCTGAGACTCCATAATTCTCAACACCTTTGGATGCTCATGCAGTTCCATTTTCACAAAACACGAAGCAGGCATGAAGTCACATCCAACTCACTATAAGCTCAAATGTGTAACTTAAGTCACATCCAACTCACTATAAGCTCAAATGTGTAACTTATCAACTAAATATAGCCCGAGAAGCCACTTGGATAAGCAAATCCTTCCTATTATTTGATAGTTAAAAAAAAGGGCAGCTCGGTACACTAAAGCTCCCACTATGCACGGGGCTGGGTAAGGGCCCCACCACAAGGGTCTATTGTACGCAGTCGTACCTCACATTTCTGTTTGAGGTTGTTTTTAAGGCTTGAACCCTTTAGCAGTAACTCCAAGGCTCTCCTTCTATCATTTGATAGTTAATGAGTTTAATATATTAATACGATTTTGCATAATATATGTTACTGAAAGATAAAATTACTTAGCATAATGATAAATTCTGAGAAATGACAAGTGCAAATGAGTAGTAACAGAAATGGCGAACCTACCTATCGGAGTGGATAATTTCTTTAGCGAGAAAAATAACAGGCTCAATTTCCCTGAGTATCTGAGTTTCCTGGTCTTTCCATTTTCTGTAATTCGGGTCAGGCCATCTCGGGTACTTTGGCGGGTCCTTAGCGCTTAACGCGGCGGCGTCAGACGGCTGAGCCGACTCGGAAGCAGCTGAAAACAGCTTGGGAGAAAGTAAAACGAAGCTAGGAGGATAGTGGTGGCGCTGATAGCTTAAACGGAGCCGGAGAAGTGGTAGACTTCGAAGGAGTAATGGAGCAGCCATTGTTGGTGTTTTTTGAGTGATCAGTAGTTTTGATTTGTGACCCAGAAAAGTATTGCCCTATACTTTTTGGGGTTAATATTTTTATTTTGTCTACAAAATAGATCCCTGGAGTTTTGATAATTATTATTTCCCCCATGAGACTAATATTTTTTTTTTTTTTATGACCTAGAAATTGTATGGGTTAATTGTAATTTGTAGCCTTCGAAATTCGAAGATAATGAACTCATGTTTATACTTTTTTTTAATTTAAATATGAGTTTAAGTTTAGTGCACGATTCAAAATAAAGTTCCTTTGTGGTGACTTTTTTTTTTTTTGTATGGAGAGAATTCTTGAGTTCAAGTTTAGTTTCTCATCATCCTTAATTTTTGTATGTTCAAACAAATCATAGACTCATATCATAATTACACGTCTTTTTCGACGTTGATTTTCAAGTTTGAAATGACATAATAACTTGTGAAGGTTTCAAACAAATCATAGTAGCCGTTTGGCCATGAAAACTAAAAATTTTCGGAATTGGAGTTGTGTTTAGCCATGTCTTTTTTGAATTATTTTTTTTACTTTTGAAAAAACTTTTTTAAATATGATTTTATGCCCTAACTTTTACAAACTATCAAAATCACCCAACTAAAATTTACCTACTAATGAAAAAAGAACACAATTAGCCACTATTATAAAAATAATTACATATACATGGTCATATTTAATGAATTTCAATTATGAAATATATAATATTTTCATTAATAGCCGTTTTCTCATATTTGAAAATTTTAAATATAAATGTTATATTAACATGAAAAAAATTTCATGACCAAACAGGCCCATAGACTCATATCATATCATAATTACACATCTTTTTCGACGTTGATTTTCAGGTTCAAAATGACATAATAACTTGTGAAGGTGGAATTTATAGCGGGAAGAAGGAAGAGAAAAGAGAAAATTGTGAAGCAAAAAGTTTCTTACTCCCTCCATTCCACTTCTACTTGTCACTGTCAGTGTTTCATTGGTCAACTTGCATTAACTCTAACCAACATTTTAAGAGGTATAATTGAATATTTAAAATTTAGATGGTCGATATCTATTTAAAAAATGCTAACAGTTGAAAGTCTTTCCATATTAATATGATGAAAAAATATATCTTAAAATGTTAGTCAAAATTCATATATGTTAAATCTCAATAAGCAGAACAGTGACAAGTAATAGTCAACGAAGGAAAGTATTTAATTATGAGGCGATTTTCTTTTCATTTTGACCTGCATTTGACACCCTACAGGAAGGTCCATGCACATGCAATGTTTGTGATATTAGTCTTCTTTTTCCAATTGAGATGGTCTATTGTGATTGGACATAAAGGATGATTATCGACTTGTAATGAACAAATGAAGTAATGCTCCTTCTGGGTATTCATGTCAACTTTTCAGGGAATCAAAGCAACTGTATCCGCTAAACTTAAGACATGAATATGAAAAGAAATGATCTATACAAAGTATGAACCTTATTCTCCCCTGATTTGCACCATTTTAGTTACCACTAGGTCATATGGGTCCAGAGCTTAGAATAAACATTCTTAAGGATCAGCAAAAACAAACTGTAGCACTTGGTTCAAACTCCATGGATGCAGTTTTAAGGCAAAAATTTTGCCAACAGATTCGATATTAATCTAATCTACCATAAGAAAACGATTGACGATATTCAATGGAAAAGGAAGAGCTTGACGAAGCCCTATGAAACACATGAAACATCAACTGACCAGTTACTATCATATGAAAGCCAAAACCAACCTGCGGACCTTGCTTTTGTCAGTTTCAAAGCTCGACTCACAACATCTTTAAACATATACAAACACTGAATCAGGCAAGTGAAGATATGTTGTAGCAAAAGTGACAAAATATTCTTCAAGTGCCATTAATGATTCAGGTTTGGAACCTATAACAAAATGCTTTTCATATACACAATAATCAGATTTCAGCTATTGATTGACATCAAGAATGTATGGCCAGAAAACAAGAATTACCAACACGAAGCTGAAGTTATTTTGACGGTTGGCACAAGACAGGAAAATTCTCAAAGCACATTAATATCTTCACATCAAGCAAGATAGGAAGGAAGCAAAAAAAATCCTTCCAAAACACATACCAATATGAGCAAAGTGAGTGTTTTAACTACCAAGCTTCTAATAAGAATGAGTTCTACAAGTCAAAAAATATCAACCACGGCAACTCACAGGTACAACCAGTGTCCATTTATTTGAGTTTAGTGGTGAACAAAATCTACACAACTCCACTATTCAGAAACGAGAAACATATAGTATTAGTTAATTTTCAATGACAGAGAATAGTTCTAAAATAGTTGCTACAACCCTGAGTATGTTTGCAATAACCAGTTCATGGCGGATAACTAAAGGACAAGGCTGTTTGGTCAACTGGACTCGGTATTGAATGATGAACTAGGATTTGCTTGCTCCACCAACAAAAGATGATAACAGAATCTAAAGATTCATTCTCAAAGAGGCATAATATTATGGTAAATAACCCAAAAAACACTGCAGAACGAAAGATAACAATTCAATACCTGCTATTAACCAAAGCATGAAGAAAACAGCAAGATACAGTTCACAAGTAACAATAGCATATAAACTTATTATCAAGCATCATTTAATGAAATCAGCAGCTTTGAATTGAAAGTTATACCTACTGCCCAAGAATAACATTCTCCCAACACAACATGAACTCACCACTGACAATGCAACTTTCCAGAGGGCTTTCACTTGCCTTCATATGATTTTCAAAAAAAAAATATATAGTAAAGTAACACAATGCATATTAAGGGCTTGCCACAAAACCAACAAAAGAGCAGACACTAGTCATGCAGCCAATAAATCAGGCATGGAGAAGATCAAAAGTGAAGTTGTTCACCCTTTAAAAAAAATTAGCTTCAATCAACTTTTTTCAGATAAAGTTAGCTGATGTATTCATTTGATTCAGATAAATGATTGCAGGCAATGGCCACAAGGGAGTATGACTGAACTTTGTTCCTTCAAGGACAAGGACAACTCAAATGGAACTGGAGCGAAAAATAACTACAATAACCATCCTTGATCTCCATTCTTATACAAGATTCCACCACTAGAAAGACAACTCTATGTCCACACGAGACATAATTATATTCTGATTACAAGAAGTCACCAAAGTTTCTTAATTAGAACAGAAATAATTAAGTCAACATGATATCACACAAACTAATTCGTGGCCCCAACCCCAGAGTTTTAACTTACAACTCTGTAGTTGTGTCCTATGCGAAGTACTGAGCTTCTAGGAGAGTACATCTCAACACCCAAAATGGAGCCAGAAAGTCTGCTGTAACTATTTATTTACCCAACATCTAGAGGTTGATACCTTGACTTGAACAATGTCTTGATCTAATAGTGTCAAAATATACTCTAATTCTCAACATAAACAAATCCATGCTCGAGTTTTCATCATAAACAAATCCAAGCTCTACTTCTCAACTTTCCCAAATGTCATCACAAGTCACATAAGCATATTGAGAGAATGATATAGAAAGATTCAGACAATCAGGCCTATATGGCATTTTAAAATATATTGCATCATATCAAGGCCTTGAAACACTCTCTTTTTTCAGTTAGGAGCGCAGCTTTGACTATTCAATCCTGAATTTTCACCACTGTCCTTCATTTACCAGGTGAATCACACTATTGCTAACTTCCCCTCATTCACCAAAAAAACAAGAAAGATTCCTGATAAGGGTACGTCCCAAACACACCTGATTTGATTCATGAACAAATGAAGCACAACATAACATAAAAATGTACAAGGTTTAATACGTAAAAGCTGTGGAACAAACAAGCTGCAAGACAAATGAATTTTGTATAAGAAGTGTTTTTTTCCTAAAAAAGGCACCTTAAATTTTTATAAGAGGTGTTTAGTGAAGTTGATCCCAAGTTCAGCCTTGAAATCTTTCCATGATGCTATCACGTAATTGATAACATTGGAGTGGATCAAAATCTAGACTTTATTTTTTTCATTGAGGTAACAGTATGAATCAAAATCTTGACTTTCTATTAGCTTAATGTGTTTATCATTTTGTATAAGAGAGCAATAATATGAGTTATACCCTTCTATTCTCTTCTGTTCTTTTCAGTTCTCCCTTCAAATGCCTTCGATCAAGGAGAATGTGTTCACAATATTGAATCTTTTGTATGGAACATGTATATATATTGAATGTTGCAAAACATAAACCGGTAAACGCATATTCCAAAAAAAACAACTTCACGGATTATAAACTTTTCCTTCTTTTGTTTTTCAGAAGATAGCATGTTGAGTCCTATCCCAGTCGAAGTGATAAGAACTCCACATTAAAGGAAGCATATCAGCCCAAAAATAGCATCACTAGGATTGTACATAAGCCCTAAAAAAGAAAAGGGAAACTCAAGGACAAGGTCCAACCATGAAGGCTAAGCAGTTGTTGCATTGGCCAGCATGCAAACTCAAGAATATTAAATGAAATAAAAGCCAAATAACATCAATAGCAGAATATGTGAACATAAGATATCATTTTTTTCTAATTATTTCTGGAACTGGAACTCCCACCAAAGCTCGACCACCGTCTGAATGTGCAAGCTACCAGATTCCTTCCTGTGGTAAGTCCTAGCCTGGCCTTAAAGGAGTTTGACCTCCCTGTACTGCTTGATGCAATATTTACACCACCTCTTACTTGGCCAGCCACTTGTCCATTCTCATTCCCAACTTCAGGCACACCACCATCACTGGCGCTTGCATCAGGATTTTCAGGTTCAGGTGTATCCAAGTTCACAGAAACAGTACCCCTAGTCGTCCGCAACCAATCCGCACTTTCAGAAGTCACCAATCTACATTTCTTAACCTTTACTTTCACCAAATTTGGACATCCATGGGCAAGTGCTTCCATACCCTGATCAGATACCGGGCAACTCTTTATACACAGCTTTCTTAATGCAACACATTTCGCAGCTATGCACGACAGTTCTGGATCTCCAACAGTTTCACTTCCACATAAAGCTAATCTCTCTAAATTCAAACAATTCGTAGCCAACTTCTCCAAACTAGCACACGTTGGATTCACCCCGATTAAAACCAATTCTTGTAAATTAGGACAATGTTTTGCCACAGCAATTAACCCCTCATCACTTATCCTATTAGTCTTCCACCCATCAATGTGAAGCTTCCTTAAAAGCTTACAGTTTTCAGCAACAATCTTTAGACCATTATTAGTACATTCAGGCGTTTTAACAAGGTGCAATATCTCAAGAATAGAACTTTTCGAAATAGCAGTAAGACCAGTGTCACTGACCTGAAGCCTCTCAAGATGAATCTCAACAAGCCCGCTAACTTTCTCAGCAATCACTTCAAGAATCTTATCCCAATCACCAGAACATCGAAAAAGCTTCAACGTCCGCAAATTCTTCGATCCAATAATCAACGGCCCAAAACACTGTCCATTATACAGTTCCTTCAAACAAATAACTCTCAATGAATCCCCAGCAACACCCGGACCAATCGGCTCCGCTGTGGCTCCATCTGTAATCCCCCTGAGCCGTTTTACCGACAACTCTTCTAAACCCGAGCAATTATTCAACACAGCGTTCATCCCTTTAGCACCAAAAGCACAAGATCCACAAGATAACTTCTTCAAACCGTTACAATTCTTCGCAAAAGCTTCCATTCCAGCATCCGTAAGTTCCCTACATGACCGGAGCTTCAAACGAGTCAAATTCCTGCACCGCAGAGATATCACCACCAACGCCTCATCCCCAATACTCGCAGATCTACGGTCACATTTCAAAGCAAGTTTCGTCACCGAATCAAACCGTGTAAAAATCACCGACACAACCGCAAAAAGCTCCGCTTGTGCATTAAGCGAAAGACGATGACGACTTTGCCCCTCAACCCTAAGCCAACGACGACAAACAAGCGAACAACTCTTCCTATCACCTGAGCTAAGAAAATGGAAAATGGAAGCTAAACATTCATCAGGAATATTCGAACTATAATCATAACCTCCGACATCGGAAACACCGACAACAACATCGCTGTCGTCGCCGTCGCTGTCTTTCATGGTCGGAGAAATCACCGGCTGCGACGATCGGAATTTGATACGGTTATGATTTCCGGCGACGGCGGTGGAAGCTGATTGACCCATCCACCACTAAAAATAAGAAAAAGAAAAAGGGAAAGGGGAGGTTAGTGTGTGTATAGAATTACTATTTCAGCGGCTTTTTGTGTTCGTCTTTTTCGGATGAAGTTGTAATTTACAGGTGAGGTAGCGGACCTGAAAATTAAAATTAGTTCGGATTTTATTCTTAATTTATTTACTCCAACAAGTTTGCTAAGGGTAACAAATGTTGGTTTAAATTATGTGTTCACGAAATGTTGTTTTTACAATAACTATCAATATGTTCTACAAAAAAGAAAAAAAAAAAAAACTACTGATAATTTTTTCTGTAATTTTTAAAAGGCACGGAACATAAATAGTAGTATTAGGGTTTTGTTCTGATTTTTTAATTAAACTTAAGTTTTAGTTTTTTGTTGAAGGAACGTAAAAATATTATCATAGTTCGTAATTATTTCTATTCTTTCTTAAAGAAAAATATAAATTTTTTTTATATTTGACTAACCTCTTTTTTCGAGTAAAAGTTTGGACATATATAAATTGAAGTCTTCTTCTCATACCGTAATATAATTTTATTTAAGGAACATTTTCTCCTTTTAAGTTTTTTAATATTATTTTTAATAAATAAATCGTTTGACCAAACCATACTAATAATATTTTTCTTTTTATATAATATAGCCTTTAAAATTTTTAACTAATAATTTTCACATGACGTCCAACTGATTTCGATTCCAACAGACAACAAATGGACATTTAAATTTGACTTTTAGTCGGCACGTAAGCATTTTAAGTTTGAAAGTGCACATTCACGTTATTGTTGGATGTCCATGAATTACACTAAAAATGAGTTAAAGGTATTTAGTTGTCAATTGGCCAAATTGAGATGTTTATATATGTACTTTCAAAATTAAAATGTCTATTTGTAGTTGAGGCAAAATTAAAGTATCTATTTATGTATAGAAGAAAAGAGTTGCAGCTCATGCACTAAAACTTCTGTAATGAATGAGAATTGAGATAAGTATGGATCATATATATTACGTATATTTTGAATATATAAATTTTACTTTTGCTAAAATTGAAAAATTTATATCCCTTTAGTCCCCAAATAAGTATTTATCATCTTAATAAAATTATGTTCATTAAGAAATTAATAAATATAATATACATTAAATCTATTCCTATTTAAAATTTTAAATTTCTAAATTTCTACTACGTGTTTTGGAATTTAAAAAATTGTTAATTTTAGTTCACATCAACCATTAGCTAGCAAAATTATTTTTTTGCGTAACGTTTTCCAAAAGGTGCATAAAATCAGATATAAACAAATAAAAATAGATCGGAGAAAGTATTTTGAAGTATTTTTTTATTTTATTTTTTATTCAATATTTGATATTCACATTAAAATTTGAGTAAGTCAAATTCATATCAGATAATGCCTCATTTGAGGAGTAGCACTTTCAACAAAAAAAAAATTCATACTCAAAATTAGACTCTCGATGTCCTAATTAAGGATGAAACAATCAAGGCAAACAAGTTTGAAAAGTAGAAATTTGAATGAGAGATGAAAAAGTGCGTGCCGTGTGTCCTACCTGTAAGTAGGCGTGCCTGTTGGGGGTATCGTTAGAAAGAAGAATAGTGGGAAGATGCGGAGGCAACAGGGTAAGAAAAGAAGATAGAAACATGCAAGTATTCCCCCACCCCCAGTGCAGTAAAGGAAGTCACATGTGTATCGTGTGTCTATGCAATTGGATGCAGCTGTGTCATGACTCGTGACACTATTCTTTTATTACGCCCTCACCATTCAACTTTCAAATATCACCTTAACCCCTTTTTTTCATAGAAAAAATAATTTTGGTGTCTAGATAGTTTTTGCGCACTCCGAAAATTTGTAGAATACTTATTACCTTTCATCATCAATAAATATCATATAAATCTTTTATCTTTCTCACACTGTTTATCTATAATCTATATTTATAATTATAATTTATATCTATAATCAAAAATGTCATTGTTGTTGCATTTTTTGTTCAAAAATATCTTCAACTAGACCAAATAACTCACATATACCTTTCTTCTACCAACGATTACTCTTAGATTAAAAAAAATCAAGTTTGTTCTTGAATTATGCCTCATTTGACTGTACTTAGTGGAGGCCTGAATCTAAAATTCAAACCTCATACTATTAAGTAAGTTTGTTTTAATTAAAATTTTAGTTTTTAACAGGTCTGAATAAATCTTAATCATTAAGATCTAGAAATAAGTCTTAATATCATTAAGAAGTATACTTATATTAGATAATATTGACCACAACTCTATGCAAAATCACCGGTCACCACTACTAACTATATCTGCCCCTGCTATCGTACTCAATCACCAACCACTTATGCTATCACAACCACTATAACAATTAACACCGATACCAGTCAATACTGTCAGTTGCTATCATAATTACCACTTCCATTATTCTAATAATGTCCATCATCAACGCCCAAGCTAACATCACCATCAACTATTGGCAGTCAATTCCTACTACCAACCAACTTCACTATCACAACTATCATCACCGCCAACTACTGCTAACATATCACCAACCTCCACATATTCTTCGGTCATTTCCACCATCATTGTTACTAGTGTTGCCATCCCTATCACCACTATCAGTTACCACCATTGCTACAGTTTATCTATACCAACAATCATTTTCACTATCACAACAAGAAGTCTTTTCAACTATCACCAACACATCATCAACTAGAAACCTTTTCAACAATCACCAACACATCGTCAACCATCATGCATACATTTTTCAGCATGTCATGATCAACATCTCCAATTACTAAAATCAACCAACTTCATATCACAATCACCATCACCGCTATCAATCGTCATCATCATGACAAACACTACAACACTAACCACTTTCACCCTCATAACTATCACCATTACCATTTTCATCCACTAACACCAACTATTATCACCACTTGCAAATCATCTCCATAATCACTAGCAAATATTATTTCTTTTTAATTAAATAATGATTTTATTTTATTAAATTAATATTTTAAAAAGATTTGATTAATTGTTTATTTAAATATATATTTGTTATATTTATAGATGAAAAGATTATGTATATTTAATTCAGATGTTGAAAAAAAAATCAATCTTAATAATTCAATGTTTAAATTTAAAGATAATATATTAATTATTCAAATGTGCATTCAAATTCAAACATCTTAGTCTTAAAAAAAATAAAAAAATTCAGCCTTATTCAAAATGAGGCAGTATTTGTTTCCCTTTATTTTAATCTCAATAAAGTCGTTTGAAGCTTCCCTACTTCTCTTCCTCTTGTCATTTATTATTGAAAGGGAAAAAGCTCAAATATGCCACTGAACTATCAGAAATGACTCATTTATGTCATCCGTTAAAAGTTGGGCTCATTTATGCCATCGCCGTTACAAAACTGACTCATCCGTGTCATTACTTTTTAACAGCCGATTTTTAAAAATAGCTTTGCCACATGGCAGCTTATTAGAGGGTCACGCCATTTTTTATTAAAAAAAAAACAATTTTCTTTTTAATTTTTTTTTTTGATCAATTAAAAAGAATCCACCCAATTTTTTGATCCATTAAAAATTAATTTGATCTATACTTTTAAAATTTGATTAATTTTTCGTGATCAAACAAATATTTAAAGATTTTTTTTTTTTAAATCTACTACTAAAATTTATAACCAAACGCTATTCTAATTAAGCATAAAGTATGTCTTAGCATACATGAAATATTTTGTTAGCCGAATGTAAGTAACTTTTTATTTTTTTATTAGGCATAGAATGACATCATCAGCATCAGGGGCGGCTCAAGCAAATTTATGGCCTAAGGCAAAAATCAAACGGAGGCTTTGCATTTTATTTTTTTATATAAATTTTTTCTTTTTTCTATAAATAGTATTTAATATATTTCTTAAAATTTATAATTTATTATTACTAAACAAAAATAGGCCCATCAAATTTTGGGGACAGGCGACCGCCTTTTCTCCTAAAGGGTTGAGCCGCCCCTAATCAGCATTCAACATTTGTGCGTAACACTTTATGCATCATCATTTATCATTGCAAAAACAGGAAGGCGACAACATGCCGACATATATAGTATACGTAGAGTTTGCAAAATGAGAAGCTAACTATTAATAATATAATAATAATATTTGATGTTTATATATCCCTTCAGTTTCAACTGAAAAATGACAAAAGCTTTAGTTAACGTGAATCTTTAAAAAAAAATAAAAAAATAAAGTGATAAAAAACGTGGAGTGTATACTCTCTCCGTTCCCTTTTAGTTACTCGCCCGTCAATTAAAATAACTATTTTATTATAATATATTTATTAAATGATGTTTACTATTGTATTTGTAATTAATTTGAAGAAAAAAATAATTAATATTAAAGGTAAAATATGAAAACAATCTTAATATGTCAAAAATGACAAAAAAACGAATCGAACAAGAATGTTTTAAGAATATATTCATGAAAAATTAATCAAATTTTAAAAGCATAGATCAAATTAATTTTCAATGGAACAAAAAGTTGCGTGGATTCTTTTTAATGGATCAAAAATAAAAATAAAAAAATAATAATAATAAAAAAAATGACATGGCCCTCATTAGCTGTCACGTGGAAAGCCTGTTTTTAAAAACCATCTGTTAAAAAGTAATGGCATGGATGAGCCGGTTTTGTAACGGCGATGGCATGAATGAGCCCAACTTTTAACGGATAACATAAATGAACCATTTCTAATAGGTCAGTGGCATATTTGAGTCTTTTCCCTTATTGAAATCATTCCAAGTTTACAACTATTCATGGAAACTAAACGGTCTTATCTGTTCTTTTTCTCTTGCGGAGGAAAGAACCACTCCTTTGAGTAAATAGAAAAGAAGAAAATGACTAATAACTCCTAATATAAGGGCTCGTTTAGCTAAAAAATATATGTTATTTTGAAACTAATTTATTTTGAGATTAATAGACGTTTGGTCATTTAAAAATAAATAAAAATTATTTCACTTTAGTGAAAAAATGAAAATAATAATGTTTGCTCATAAGAATAATTTCATTTCAGTGAAAATTATTTTTGAAAAAGTGAAAACAAGAAAATATTGTTTTCACTTTTATTTCTCTCACAAAATTTAAAAAACATCTCCAATTTATATTCATGGGCAAACATAATACCAACTCCAACTCCAACTTCGAAAAAATATTATTTTCATAGCCAAACAGGGCCTTAAGTATTTCAGGGTTATTCTCGCACTTCAATGTGGATAAAATAACGCTACAATTTCGAAATAACTAAATCAAATAAGTTATTTTGTAATTTTAGTCCAACTAAATATGAAATAAACTTATCCTAAACTAATTTCAAAATTAATTATCTTGTATTCATACATAATGTTCCAATGGTGTGTGCTGATACTCCCTCCGTTTCGTTTTAGTTGACCCTCTTTCTAAAAAAAAATTATTTCAATTTACTTGTCCAAGTTATAAAATCAAGATTATTTTACACATATTCTTCCCATTCTACCCTTGATAGTATTAAATATAACTACACTTTCTAAACTTTTTGAAAATAACACTTTTATATTTTCAATACTACCTTTATGAGACTTTACTTTTTTTCTTCTTTTCAAGACTTTACTTTCTTCTTCTTTTTAGAATTTGAAATAAAATTTAAAACTTTTAATAAAATACATTTATCAAAAAATGCTTAGAATAAAAATTTCATGTACATCACTACACGTTTTAATGAATAAATAAGCAACATTTGTTGACCCTATTTGTTGAACTACAAATTTCAAATTTGCCGAACATTTGTAATCCTACTCAACATTTGTAAACTCTATAGCTGAACATACACGTTTTACATTCCTACACTCAGTGATGATTTTTTTTTTAGATAAAGTAATATGGAATGGAGTGTTCATGTTTTCACTTCTCCAAAAAAAATTAATGATTTATAGATTCTAGACATATGCATGCATGGTTGGAATAATTGCACCAACTTTTCATACTTACTTTATTTACAATGTCAAGAAGGATACAAAGATAAAATACACACTTAATTATTGGGTTTTTTAATGGATGTGTCAAGATTGAAAGAGTCATCTAATTCGAAACGGAGGGAGTATATGAATCCGCACAATTGGCTATCCTGTCTGTTGGTGCATGTATTGATACTAGAGGAGCATGACCCGTGTCAGTACGGGCCCAACATTAAGATATTTATTTGTCTTTTCAATCTTGATATATTTAAATAAAAAATTTTAATAAAAGGATTCCATATGTTTTCTAGGATTCATCCGGAATCTAGCATGAGTTCAACATATGTTATTTTAATACGTATTTAGATAATTTAAGTTGTTAACTATTGTAATTTATAATATTTTTTGTGTAATTTTCAAATTAATATACGTTACTTTTCTTGTCCAAATTATTGTGGCATTGATAGTCAATTATATTTTAAAAATAATTTAAGTTTTTAATTATTGTGATTTATAATACTTTTCTTCTATTCCAATTTCAGTGACACTAATATAATTTCAAGAGTCGACCAAATATTTTATATTTTTTAAATTTTTTAAGTTGTTAATTATTGTGATTTCTAGTATTTTTCATGTATTTTTTTTGAAATATATAACATATTAAGTTTTTTTTTAAAATATTTTAAATTGTTAACAATTGTAATTTATAATACTTTTTATGTAATTTTTGAATAATATATGCTACTCTCCTTGTCCAGAATTATGTCGACGACAACCAATTATATTTTTTAAATAATTTAAATTTTTTATCATTGTGATTTATAATATTTTTTCTATCTCAACCTATGTGGCACAATGCTTAAATGATCATAATAATTAATTAGGGGTGATATAGTAAAATCACGACTGAAGCAACTGAAGTAGAAATTAGTCAATTTTAAATTATTTTTTTGTTAATTATTGTTATTTATAGTACTTTTTATTTCATTTTCAAATAATATATGTTGTTTTATATCTTCTTCTGTCCCGTCCCAGTTTATGTGGCACTAATATAATTTTGATAGTCAATCAAATATTTTATGTTGACATATCATTTTGTTATTCTTATTTTTCTAATACATAAATGACTTATAATAAGGAGTGATATAGTAAAATTATCGTTCGAAAGACGAAAATTTAATTTAAAACATTAAGAGTTAATTTCGTATTTTATGTCTATTTTATTTTTCATTAAATATTATTTATTTTCTTAATACCTAGATGACTCATAATAATTAATTAAGAGCGATTGATTATGTTATTACTATAAAAATTAATATAATTTTATTATATCCTATAGTAATAATCAATAATTCACCGAAATATATTAATTAAATATGGAATGCTATATTTGCATATGCAAAATATGCTATTATGAAACATTATTGGATAGTGCATTATATTTATCTTTCACAGTAATAAAATTTTACTATATATTTCCTTTATTTCTTTTTAACTTGATACATATTGACCCAACACAAATTCTAAGAAAATATTCATTAGAAATTTATTTTATTAAATTAAGTTTATTAATTTTGTACTTTAAAAATTTAAAGTTAAGTTTAAATATTAGTATTTCTATATAAGAAAAAAATAATTTTAAAATTTAAATTTACTAAAATAAATAAATAAATAAAAAGATTATTTTTGATATAAAAGTCAATTAAAATAATAAAATTGATTTACTTTAAATATTTAGTTGTAATTAATTAAGATGATTTTTTATTTTGTCATGATTTATGCTGCACCTATAAAATTTTGAGAGTTGAATAGAACTTTTATCTATTTTTAAAAAAGTATTTTAACTTGTTAATTATTGTGATTTATAATAATTTTTACGTAATTATCAAATAATATATTTACTCCTTTTGTCAACTAAAATTTTTATATATCTTTTAAATATTTTAAGTTGTTAATTATTATGATTTCAGCACTTTTTCTTTTATCTCAATTTATGTGGTATTGCTAAAATAATGAGAGTCAATAAAAATTTTATATGTCTTTTAAATATTTTAAGTTATTAATTATTGTGATTTGTGGTAACAAATTAGTTTTGAACATGATAGTCAATTAAATAACTAAAAAAAATTTACTTCCAATATGTAGTTATAGTTAATTAATATAAATTAATAGAATATATTAAATATTTAAATCATTATGATGAAACAATGGAATTATTATATATTGGAGCATGGTATGTAATTAAATGAGAGTAGAGGATTTTTTTTTTGTAAGAGTCAATCTATATGTCTTTTAAATATTTTAAGTTATTAATTATTGTGATTTGTGGTAACAAATTAGTTTTGAGTATGATAGAAAATTAAATAAATAATTTTTTTTTTACTTTCAATATGTAATTATAGTTAATTAATATAAATTAATAAAATATATTAAATATTTAAATTATTATAGATTGGAGCATGATATGTAATTAAGTGGAAGTAATTGAGTTTTTTGGTAATAGAAAAGAAAAGAAAAGCAAATGCATGATCAACATTATTGTAAATCCTTCATAAATTAGCTTATTATAAAACTTTTATTAATTTCTTTTAATGAGGTGTCCCTTGGAGACCTTCTTTTAAGATCTCTGACTTAAATTGACTTATGCTAATAAGAGCTTTTAACGCGTATGATGGCAAAGTTCTGACCAATACTTTGATGTATGGAAATGTAAGAGAAAATATATAAAGACCCTTGATCTTGCCTGAGTTTTTAAAAAAGACACTTAAATTTTAGATATGATCTATTATACCACGATTCTTTTTTAATCCCTTATAAATACACCATTTTAACTTAATTTTTGGCTTCACGTGTAGTCACGCATGCCAGACGCGTGAACGATTAAAATGTGACTTAGTTAACCACGAGGGTTGGTGTGGTGGTTCAACACCCCACCCTTTAAACAAGAGGTTGGGGGTTCGATCCCCACCTCTGGTGAATGGAAAAAACTCTGTGGCCAGTTTCCTACCGCTTAGTGCGCTGACAGTAGGAACGGAGGATTAGTCTCACGGCTGCCGGCTGTGGAGATACCTTGGGAAACCAAAAAAAAAAATGTGACTTAGTTCACCAATTAAAATCCGCCACGTGTCAATTAGTTGTAAAAAAATTAATCCTTCTTCTTCTCCATTTTAAAACCACGAACCTCCTTGCCATTAACATAGTCGTTGGCTATTTTGAAGAAATTTTTTGTGTCTCTTTCTAATTGTTTCTCAACAAAATTAACCTTAAAAGGTAAGATGTTTCCATTTATGTTGTAATTTCTAAAGAAAATCAGTCGTAAAAGCTTTAATTTCGTCTCAATTTTTTTTTTCTTTTAAATCTTGCTAAATTTTCTGACTAGGTGTTTGCCGAAAATAGTTTTATAATGTCAAATGCAATCTTGAATCAAATTTGTAATGACAAGAATGATCCCATGTTGCGTGTAAAAGTGCGATGCAAACATGGAGACTTACTGTCAATGCAAACGTCATGGTCGGAGGACAACCCAGCTAGAAGATTTTGATCTTGTCCACGCTATCGTGTATGTCCTATACATATTTTCTTATTTTTCCTCTTGTTTTTGTTCAATTGATTTGTTTATGGCCCCTTTTAGGATAAATCATGCAACTTCTTTAGATGGAGGGACCCAAAAAGATTGATTTACGATCGAAGAAAGTTATTCCGAGATTGGCGAAGAGAATCAAGGAGTTGGGAGAAGTATTGACATTTTATGAAAATAATGGCAAATGGGTGGTGAAGAAGGAAAAGAAGATCAAATGTTGTAATTGAAAGCTCATCGTCATAATTGTCGTAGCGTTTTTTTCTATTTTGGACTAGCTTTACCAAGAGAACGGATGATAAATTGAAATTGTCATAGTCATTCTCTTGTTCTACAAAAGAGTGTTCGTCTTTTCTCTTGTCAGAATGGCAGTTGCTTAACAAGATGAAATTTTGATTGGTTGTGTAACACTAAGTGTTCGTCTTTTCTCTTGTTGGAATAGTAGTTGCTTACCCAGATGTAATCTATTTTGTATCAATATATTGTGTAATACCTATGCAATCTATTTTGTATCAATATATTGTGACATTGACGACTTTTGTGAGCATTCAAAACGTAATGTACAGTGATTAGACTAACAAGGCAACCATAGTGAGAGAAAACGAGGACTTCATTTCAACACTTTCATTGTTTCAATTTGAACAACAAAGCTTGTTTTGTTTGGTACCTAACAAAACATACTTTAATACCCAAAGGTACCTAACAAAATAAACTTCCCAAAACATTGTTTGATTGCTACAAAATAAGATCAAAATGCTATCACCATCAACAAAACATACAAAAACTAATTATTTGTGACAATATCAACAATCTCCACCAAAATATACACATCATATCAGCAAAATGTCATACTTCCATGACACATGAGTTTTTCTAGTTGAAATATTTTTGCCTTGAGTTTTGGCACCAGCTGCAGACCTCGTTTGAATAACCTTTTCAGCCACATTTTTTAAAGTTTGCTATTGGTAATAACCGACTTCCCTTTCCATTTGAATCCTTGTCTTGGTGTGTAGCCAATATCACTAATCATAACATCAGACCTCTTTGTGACCTTTACACCAGTGTTAATGACTCTTCTACTTGGCATTCCAAGTTGCACAAATAAATTACAAAAATTACAAGACAATCTTCAGAAGTTCCAGGCCCCACAAATAAAAATTCTACAAACTACTTATATTAAGAGTGATAAAGCCATCTTCAGCATTGTATATTTCAATTCACACCATCCTTGGCCTTTTAAAAGGTCTTGTATGTCCTTCATTGTTGTCCTTGTGGTCTTGCCTTTGAGGAGGCACACCTCTTCCTATGCCCCTTTCAGTGACAGAACTGATTTGGCTCTCTTGAATCATTCCTCTTCCTCTCCCACTACCCCTTTTTCGATCACTTGAGACACTTGGAACACTTGAACCACCTGAAACACTGTTTTTTTCTCTACCTTTTTCTCTTTCTCTTCCTCTAGTAGCACTTGCAATGTCTGTGGTGGCCTAATTATTGAGATATTAGTGCACATACTTAAAAAAAATTGATACTAACAAATAAATAAATATACCTGTAAGACCCCGCAAAATTCTCTCGTAGTCCGAGCCTTAGAGTGTGTCAAGTGAAGTGTAAATCGACCCTAAAAGATTGAGAAATGACTTTCCAAGTGAGAAATATTTTAAACCATGTAGAATTTCCCTAATATCGAATTTTTGTCATGTAGGGCATTGAATAAGCTTTCCATCGATACTAATTTTGTCAAAATCCGGCATCTGACGAGGAAGTTATGACCGTTTAACTGAAAGTAGTTGGAACCGCCCAGGTGCGACGGCCGGGTTGAAGGACCGTCGAGCTTGCGACGGTCCGTCGCCCAGCCCGTTGCAACCAAGGCAGTGACTCCCTTTCTTAGCCTAAGTGCGACGGCCAGGACGACGGACCGTCAAGGCTGCGACGGACCGTCGCCGCTGAAGTAGTGTGGCCTCGTCCTGGTCAACGTGCGACGGACGATCCAACGGACCATCGAGTTTGCGACGGACTGTCGCTGAGACCGTCACATCGAGGCAGTGTATTCTTTTTCTGACCGACGTGCGACGGATGATCCGACGGACCGTCAGACTAGCGACGGACCGTTACTTCGACCGTCGCAGCCCCCGTTCAGTAATTTTAAGACATTTTTAAAAGGGTTTTTTGGTCTTTCTCCCACTCTTTTCAACCCCTATTTATATCCGATCAAGGCTCACAACTTCATTTCTCATCTTCAACATAAAAAATTAGGGTTTCCCACAAATCAAAACCCTTCTTCAAGATAAATCAAGAAATCAAGAATCCCTCCAAGAGCCTTCAAGAAAGAGTTTCCTAAGGTATGCGGATGTTGATTCTTGGGTCTTTTTCACCCAACAAGCTCAAGAATCCTTTTCAAAATTCAAAGTTTCTTATGTTTATGAGTTTTCATGATTCATGTGAATTGAAATTGAAGTTCATGCTATTATTGAGTTTTAATTCATGTTTTGTTTATGAGGTTTCAAGCTTTGACCCTAGTATGTGATATTCATGTGATGTTCATGATAAACCCTCTTCAAGTTGCTTGTTAAGTGATGTGTTCATGTCAATTAAGTGAAGAAATTGTTGAATAAGCAAAGCATCCCCATATGTTCGATAAAATGCTTATGTGAAGAAATTAGAGCCATTATAGCATGTTGACTAGAAATCCCCAATTGTGTGCAAGATCATGCATGCCAAGTGTTTGTTGAAAAGCCTTAGTGAATGAATTGTATGATAGCATAAAATTTCCCCAATTATGTGCTCTTCGATACATGCTAAGACTTTAATACATGCTAAGTGTTTGATGCAAGACCTTATTGAATGAAGTATGAGCCAATAACATGTCTCCCTATACTATCGCATGTTTATGATTCCTAAATGCTTGAAGAGATGCTTTAGTGATTGTGAAGGTGAATGAATGTCCATGGTCTTGATTGTTCAAGAATGGTTATGTTTTACTTTTATGTTATCGAGTCCTGGGGGTATTTATACCCGACAAATTAGCTGCAGTCTAGAGCCCGTGTCAGTTTCCTGGATAATCTCAGTTAAGCCACGATTTTCAGAACTAAGTGAGTTATAGAACTCTGTACTCTCAGACAGATACAGAACTTAAGAAATCTCATAAATCTTAGTAATCTCAGCATCGCTAGTAATCTAGCCTCAGTTCAGTACTCAGCTCAGATCTAGTATTATTCAAGTGTTCAGTTCAAAAATCAGTATCATGCAGTCAGATAACGAGATTCAGTAGTATTCTATCAGATACGAAACCAAGTGAATTCAGCATAACTCAGTCAGATCATTCGAGAAATATAATCAGTAACAGATTTAGCTCAATTTAAGTTCAATTAAGAATCAGTTTAGAGTCTTTCGGTTGGGAGTAGGAGCTAGCACCGAGAGAGTGCAGGGATGACGACTCCCCGTTAGAGAGGCAGAGTCGTTAGGAGCAATCCCTGAACTCCAGAACTGCGTAGCCAGCGCAGGAGCAGGAGTCACCCGTTAGAATAAGGCTTGACTATTAGACTGCCTTAGGCGTGACTTTCTGTGAGGGTCACCCATTAGAGAGGCTTGACCAGAGTAGAGGTCTTTACTCGTGGCACGGTATTGACACCCTTCCCGCTGGGGTTACAGGTTGGACCCCACCAGTTCAAATTCGGGGCATATCGGTTAAGTGAGAACTCCCACAATTACAGTTTCAGTATCAGTCTTCAGAGTAGAACTCAAAAATCAGGACTGTCAGATACAGTCACCGATCTTAGTAAGGAACTCAGATAGTTACATTGATTCATGGACCACCCACTAGATAGGCATGGTCTCACATAAAGATGTTCAGTATCAGCATTATCAGATCCAGAGATCACCCGTTAGATAGGCTTGATCTTAGTCTCAGATTCAGTTGAGTAATCTCATTATCAGATTCAGAGATCACCCATTAGATAGGCTTGAACTCAGTCTCAGATTCAGTTGAGTATTCTTATTATTAGATTCAGAGATCCTTCGCTAGATAGGTTCGATCTCAGATAAAATCTCTTCTTGTCATTGATAGTAAATTCAGGGATCATCCGTTAGAGAGGTTTGAACCTTGCAGGAAGTACCCATGCATTAAGACTCTCTGCCATATTGTTGTCCACAACAACATATTTGTAATGCTCTTCAAAGTATTTTTTGCACCATGTCTTCAAATTGTACCACAAAAGATCATCCAAACAATCATTACCCAACATCTTCATTGCTTCTACATTCTTCTTCAATTCTACTTTAAATGTGGATTTTGCAATCTTTCAAAACACTCTTCTTCTTTTTATACCTTTTCGGAGTTTAGACTAATTAGCAAGAACATGTCTTGCACATTTTCTGTGTTCAACCAGTGATAGCAGCTCTTTTACAACTATTTTCAGTCCTTAACAAAACAAAATAAGTATATTAATGTACCAGCAGTTGTTAAAAAAAGCAAACAATTATTAAGAATAGAGTCATACCACCTTTTGCATGTCAGATATGATAGTTAATTGATGACCTTCTTAAAGCTCAAGGTCATTCTTCAGTAGTTCAACAAACCAACTCCATGTAAATTAATTCTCAACCTCAATAACTGCCCAGGCACTAGACAACATTTGGCTATTTTCATCTCTGCAAACAACCACCAATATTTAACCTTTGCACACACCTTTAAAGAAACAACCATCCAAACCAAGCAACCTACTAGCACCTCCAAAGAATGCTTTCTTTAAAGCATGAAAGCACACATAAAAATCTTGAAAGATTAACTGTCCAGTCTCATCAGCATCTCCAACTTTGACAACACAAGTGCTACCTGAATTAGTCCTCAAAATCTTATCCTTGTAATAAAAAATCCTACCATACTCCACAATGTGATCAGCCATAATCTCTTGTAGCACTCTAGACCTAGCTCTTCTCACAGTTGTTGCAGCAACATGGATATCCAACTCCTTTCTAATAATCTCATGTAACTGGACAACTCTAATGTTTGGTTGTTGACTAATTCTGTCTTTATACTTACTTGCCAGAAACTTTGAGTTGCGAAGATAGTTAAAAGTTGATCTCAAACAAATATGAATAGGGTTGTATCTTTTAACAATAAAATTTCCACTACTCTTATCCTTGCTAGCACACAACAACCAAGGACAAGTGTCTTTGCAGCACCTCACTCTAACTCTAGAAGGCTCATTCAGATACTTTTCAATTTGAATCTTTTCTTGAATTGCATATCTGGTTACTGCCAGCCTAAACTCCTTTACACTTGAAAAAATCAACTCTAATTCCCAAATAATTTTTTCACAAGTTTCACAAAAAATAAATCTATTTTTTTAATTCTTTCTTCTCACAGGTTGTTGCACTACTTCATCACCATCTCCCTAACCTACTTTATCATCTAATTCAAAGCTAAGAGCTTCATCACTTAGGTAGTAAGGTTCATCACCTCCTAGTTTACCAACTAGGTTATCCCTAGTGTCAACATTTGACTCATCATACTCTATATCTGGACCTTTTTCACCAACATTAACCTGTTCAACTGTCATGCCTCTACTTCTTCTTTGTGACCTATTGAAATGTCTTTTACTAGCTCTTATATAAATATATTCTTGATGGACATCACTGTCCAGACTAGTATTCCCTTCTGAATCTGATTCATCATCACTTGGATCCTCATCTATTGTAGGGTCAAAAGACTTGGAAGGTATATTAGAAAGAGGAGGATCATCAGGAGGGCTGAATATTAGGGCTAGAAGCATCACCCTCATTAATAGGGTTCAAATGTTCCCCACCTACCCCATTGTCACTTGTATTGGGGAAATACTCCAATTCAAGTAGGGCCTGATCAGGTTCACTCACCCCATGTGAAACAAACACCTCAAGTTCATCCCCATTTTTCAACTATCTGACAATGTCACAAATAACCTTATCACATTTAATTTCTACCAAATAACCATCCCATTTAACAAAGAAATCACATTGGGTTGAATATCCTAGATATTTAATGTAGTTTCTTAACTCAAAGTAGAACATCATATCAACATCTTTATCGAAAAACTCAGTCACAGCCCCACCAATATATTCAGGTGGGGGACCAAAGTCTATTTCACCCCCATGATTCCATCTTAAAGTTACAAGCACAAAAGACATTGAAAGATACCTACAAAAGCAACAATTCAACCACACAAACACATTGAAATCAGTAAACAAAGAGAAAAAACACCCCACTCCATCCCAACCACCCCCACTTGACACACTTCTAAAAAGAATTCTGAGTTGTACATGTTACTACAACACCATAACAGTAACAACAACATATGCGAAAAATCGACAAACATCCAACAAACATGTAGTACATCCATGTCAGTATGTTCATATTTGCATCAATTTCAGTAAATTATGTTTTTCCTAAAAAAACACAGCTTCAAAAAATTCATCAAATCGACAAAAATTAAACAAAGACGTTGTACATGCATAAGTCAATATGTTCATATTTGCATCAATTTCACTAAATTATGACCTAAAAAATATTTTCCTCCAAAAAAACAACTTCGAAAAAACCATGAAACGATAGAGACATTAAAACTAAAATGCACAAAATCCTAACCTGTAAAATCCCCTACTCTTAGGTTAATACGTATTTTCCCCAACAAATTTATCTCCCAAAGACCTTCAATCTCCTTCGAATGTGAGCTTAGAGTGTATGTCGCGAAAGAAAGGAAAGAAAAATCGAAGAAGAGAGTGAGAGAGAGATGGACATGAATCGTGGAAAATATTTGAGGGTATTTTATTAGAATCGGGTCGGGTTATTGGGTTAAACCCAACCTTTTAATAATTAAATTATTATTTAAAGAGAGAGTGCCAACCACACGCCTAATGGTTGCTGCAGAATATGGTCAAAATGGTGTATTTACAAGGGATTAAAGAAGAATCGTGGTATAATAGGTCGTATCTAAAGTTTAAGTGTCTTTTTAAAAAATTCGAACAAGATCAAAGGGTCTTTAGGTATTTTCTCAAAATGTAACGTAAAACAAAGCACCCGCATGATGCCTTTTTTTTTTCAGGACAAAAAATTGCCACTTAGCTCTAGTTAGAAATGATATGCATTCTCATTTTAATTTAGTTGTTAAATTTAAATTATCTGATTTGATATAAATATGCGATGTGAATACGTATTTATTCTATTAGAGGTTGGACTATATTGACTCATTCTAGCTTCTATATGGCTTTACTTTTTTTTTATATTTTGATAATGCCACTTAATAAAAATTATGACTCGATCATTGCTTACGAAATGTCAAATCAATATTGTACAAGTAAAAATTGACGGAGCCGAGGGAGTACTAAAACACTTGAAACATTTTTTTTTGGCTAACTTCGTTGTCTATACGAACCAAAAACAATAATGACGATCGGAGCCACACTGTCATCAATTGAATAAATGGAAAAGACTAACACAACAATCAACATTAAACGTCTCTCACCACTAAAATAAAATGACTCATAAGCCATAATACACAATTATTAATTAGGTTGCTGGTCCATTTACAAGCCTTCAAGTAGCCATTCAAAATTAAGTTTCGTGTCTCACAAACATGAGTTGTTTTTCCATAATTGAGGAAACTTTCAGGATAAGATAACAAAAGCAATTATATCTCTTATGGTTGGCTTAGGTTCAAAGTACTAGTTTTAAAATTACTTCTTAACTGTTTGATTTGGTTGATTATAGCAAAAGTTAGGAGAGGTAGAAGTAGATTGAAGCAAAAATGTAGATAGTCAATTAGATAGGACACAACAAAATTTTAGCTTACTGGGAACATGATTTTAATTAGATAGGAAGGTATGAATTGGAGGTCTAGAATTAGAATAAAAGGTTAGTAAATAGCGTAGTGTTGTCACACTTTGTTTGAAAGAGGCACGGATTTAGTTCCTGCATAATTTCTTATTCTTCAATATGCACGGTGCACTTTTTTTGTAATAACTTGGTATTACTATTTTTTTTATAATTTTGTATTTGATACTTTCTTTTTTAATCGAGGATCAATTGAAAACAACTTTTTCCCTCATAATGGTCTATTGAAACATGTAGGATTTTATTATTTTTTTTCGACAACAAAGTGTCAATATTACCATACCAATGCAATTTGAGTACACCTAAGGAGCACCTGATCAGCCAATCCATTGCGAGATCAGCCTAATCAAGCCTCAGTATCACTAATTACATATTGTCATAAAAAAACCTGTACATTTTCTAGCATGTTTGGATCCTCTATACATCTCAACTCTCTCTCGCATTGCTGTTTGTATTTGTTGAAACAAAAACTCTGAATTCACTTTGTGTTTCCTGAAAATTTTACCATTTCTGGCTAACCAAATGCCGTGTATCATTGCTCCAACTGCTGCTGCAACTACTTTTGTTTTAAACTTCTTCCACCGCTGCTTCCTAATCAAGAGAATGGATTGCTTGATGTCTTTTTTATGCAGACTGATATGCAAACAACTTTCCAGTTTTTGCCAAAGAATTTGTGCTACTGCGCATGCCCTGAATAGATGTGTAGTATCTTCTACCTGCTGTTGCTCGCACAGGACGCAACAATTAAAATCTTTACCCAAGCCAAGCCTCTGTAGTCTCTCTTTGGTAAGTAGTTTGTCTTGCATTGCCAGCCACATTATAAACCTCTGTTTTGGGAGTGCTATTCTGCTCCATATTAGTTTTGCTCCTCTCAAAGAATTTTTCACACCCAATAGCTTTGCATAACTATCAGAGATAGAGTATTTCCTAGAAGTAGTCACACTATATCCATTCTGATTGTATACCAAGTTTAATTTTATGCAATTGTTTCCAGTACCAGCTGCAGTCCTGAGGTGGTATATGCTCCCAGAAAGTCTACCCCCTCTTTCATATAAATGTGGTTAACCCATTGTACCCAAAGTGCTTCCTTGTTATGATGAATCCACCAAATCAATTTCCCCACAGCTGCAATATTACAACACTTGATGTTTAAGCCACCCTGAGCTTTGGAACAGCAAACTAATTCCCACTTCACCAAAGCAACTTTCCTCTTTTCATCAGTACCTCCCCATAGGAACTTTCTGCATTTAGCCTCCACTTGTTTAACTACACTCTGAGGGAGAAGTAGTACTGAACTCCAGAAGTTTTGCAGTGAAAACAGCACTGAATTGATAATTTGCAGCCTACCAGCATAAGACAAATGCCTTTTTGATGTAGCTTAAAGCTTAGCAGTGATTTTGTTGCATAGCTGATGGCAGTCAATCTTTGTTCACTTTTTAAGAGGCAAGCCAAGGTACCTAATAGGAAGCTTACCCAATTTAAACCCGGTAATTGAGAGAACTTTGTCCTGCACCATTGAATTTGCTCCAGCTATAAAGACATTAGACTTCTCTTGATTTGCTTCTAAACCAGTTGTTGCAGTAAAGTGCTGCAGGGCCTCCATGATTATTTTTTATTTTCTAAAATAGATTTTGACTGTTTTTCAAAATACTGATTTTCACACAAGTCAAAAATTTCCGAAAAAATAAATAAATTAAATATCATGACCAAACGAATTCGAAATATATCCCGGTGCTATGAAGTAGCATAATTGACACCTACCACAACTGAATGTTTACTAGAGTATATAAACACCATATTTGAATTGGATATCCGATCCAGTGATTAGTTTAACACTTACTCATCAATTCAACCTTAGAAAAATCCCAGTGTTGCACGAATTTATCCTTTTTGGCTTTTTGGTTATATCTGAATTGGAGCCCGAATAATTCGGATCCGCGCCACTAGGTTCCGTTCAGGCAAGCGCTTTTCTTCAACATTTAGTTCTCTCAGGCATTTCGACAAACAGGTTCTATCCAGAGACGATATCGATCCATCGGTATCGACGATGACGAAGGAGGTTTGCTCTTGTTTACGAACACGACTAGTAGAATTCCTCATTCAATCAGCTCAGGACCTTCAGGTTTCTCCCATTGTCAAATACTCAGCACTCTCACTTTTCGCCGATCGATTCTACCCATCTCTTTCCATAACCAATGATGTTAAAACCTGGCTCTTACATCCCCTAAGAGAAAGCAATTTACAGCTATTTGCACTTGTTGCAATATGGATCTCAAGCAAAATACACGATTCTCCATCACTTAGTGTCAAATCCTTCAAGTCTTTAGCTGATAACACTATTAAAGAGCAGCATTTTACAGCAAAGGACTTTTTGGAAGCTGAGTTAGTGTTAATCCAGGTACTGAATTATGAGATTGGCACGTTGACTATTCCGTTCCGATACTTTGAAGATCTTGTTATGAAGCTGAGTGAAGTTGCTAGAGTTGGAGAACAATTGAGGCTTAAAGGTTGCATGGACATTATGGACCTGGTGTATGAGAAGGGGGAGATTTCGTCGTTCAATTGTTCTTCGATTCATCTAGCTGCATCGATCGTTGTTGCTGCGTATGTGATCAGTGTTCCATTGCAAAAGAGTGAATTCCCTATTCTGCTATGGGTTAAGTTTGTTACTTCTTGTAAAGAGGAGGATATTGTAGACACTGTTAGAAGAATTCTAATGCATGTGTTTGAACTTTGAAGGTTGAATTACACTCGACTGTGCTTGTATTTCATGTAACAATTCTAAATTCAAGAGGTACTTCGTGGAATTGCTTGGATAACGAGCTGCAATGCTCGAGTATTGTTGCAGTACGTGAGCTCGGTGGAGGCAGCAACAATGTCATAGTCCAGGAGCTTGAATATTAAACGAGCTGTGCTTCTCCTTTGCTGAGGGTGAATGGTCTTATTGACTGCTTTCTTACAGGGTATTTTATGTCTAGCTAGTTCCTTCGGGTCGCGTGATCTGAGCTGATGGCACTTCGTAATAACGTGTGTGGAGTCCAATGACTCTTTAAGACATTGGTGTATTAACTTGTCACCAAAACATCGCGAACAATTCAGTGAACATCTTGAAAAGTTAAGATTAGTAACACAAGATAATCACTGAATGGTCAGAATCATATTCGTAAATGTGATTAATAATGGCATTTCTTAAATGCAATTTGTATGGTGCATTCGTATTAACAGATATGTATAAGTAGTTTTTTTCAATTTTCTACATTATACATAGAAGGAAAAAAAAAAAAAAAAAAGGAGAAAGAAGAAGGGAGGACAAGCTCTAGGGGATGATTTAATTGGGAAAACTACACTCTATAGTAATATATACATTTTTTATACAAAATAAAATATATAGAGTACTTTATACATATTTGGCTAGGAATGTAATTATTTTATGACCAAAAAAAAAAAGGGACTGCTCCAATGATAAGGATAAACATCATTCACCTCCGACTCTAAGATTGTGGCTCGGAACCAACAAAGCAAACATATGTAATTATTTTGCAATCGACCAAAACATGTAACTTGACCAATTTAATTTGCAAAAAGTTTTAAAAGTAAATATTCCTACCTAGTAAAGTGGTACTTGGAGGTGGGGGTGGGGTGGGGGGAATTATGGGCCTAATAAAGAGCAGACCATGAGAAACATTGGGCCTAAATTTGAGTAGAGGTGAAGTGCAATATAAGCAAATCCACTACCTGAAGCCCATTTAGACCTCTTCAACAGTTCATTTTCCTCTCATTGCTCTCTCACTTTCCCATAAATTCCTAACTAAATTAAACTACACAAAAATAAAAGTAGAGGAGAAAAACAAAAAAAAAGCAAAAACAAAAAAATAATTATTTAAAAAAAAAATGACTTCCGTCGGTGGCGGAACAGTCGCCGGCGACGGCACCTCCTCTACTTCCTCCGCCATATCGCGATGGACTTACACCTTATCACAGCGTTATCAACACTTTCTAGATAAATCTACACCGCAAGTTCTCCACCGTTGGATCTTCTTCGCTGTGATCGCGCTCATTTATTCTATACGTGTTTTCATGGTTCAAGGATTTTATATCATTACGTATGCTTTAGGAATCTATATTATTCAGCTCCTTATTGCTTTCCTTTCACCGCAAGTTGATCCGGAAGTTGACGGTCCTACGCTTCCTACTCGTGGTTCTGATGAGTTTCGTCCGTTTGTCCGGCGTCTTCCTGAGTTTAAATTCTGGTGAGTTAGTTGGTTAATTTGATGATTTTATGTGTTTTTGGATTTGATGTGGATATGCACGCGCTATTGCGATCTCTTTTTGTGGTTATTTTTTTGATAGCTGTGGTGTCCGAGCTAGCTTTTGCGCCTATTGCGATGTCGTTGTGTATTTTTTTTTGGATAATTGTGGTGTCTGGATCAGCTTTTGTGCTGATTAGGATCTCATTTTGTACTGAAAAAAAAAAATCATGGTTTCCCACTAGCAACAGGAATCAGGTAAGAAATCACCTTGTAATCTGGTCTCTCTTGGATTTGAACCTGAGATCTCATGATTCCTCATTCTGTAATTTTATTTTCAGCTAGTTTCTGATTTTTGCCTTTGACATGAACAACAACAACAACAACATACCGAGTATATTCCCACCAAGTGGGGTCTGGGGAGGGTAAGTGTACGCGTCCATACCACTAACTCAGATGTGAGATAGAGAGGCTTTGACTTTGACATGAATTAAAATGAAATCTGATGGTTATTTTTGGTAGCCAATTGAATCTGATGGTTCTTATTGTCGATAGACCGCTAACATTTGTTGCAATCAAGATGTGGATTGCTAAAAATCTCAGATTTTATATTTTTGGGATTCTGAAATTATGCTGTAGAGGAAGACTTCACATTTTCAAATAAGCATGTGTACATTTAGCATGTAGATTTTTATTTTTCATTTTTTATGGAATCTGCTGAGAAGTGTTGTTAGTTGATCAGTTTAGTCATGTTGTTGCACATTCATTATTATGGAAGTTGATGCTCCACTGGAGAAATTCTCTGATCTGTTTGCTAGTTGCTGCCTATTGCTCCCTTTACATGATAGATCTAGGATCTGATAAAGAATGGACGAATAGGAGTGGAAGAAGGGAGGCTACTTTTCTTGAACTACTTTGCATGACCTTAGTCAAGCTTAAGAGACAGTGCTTGGCGAAATTAGCTCGAGACCAAACATTACCAAGTGGGGCATCAAGTTAGCATCTTTTTATTTGTTTTGACCTGAGATATTTACATTTTTCTCTTCAGTGGTGCCTTTAAACTTCCACCCTACTGATATGCAACATTGGTTGAACCGTCAGTATTTGAAACCTACAAACTCCATCAATCCAGCTTCGCTCCCCATAATTAAAGGGGATGCCCTAAAAGGATTTTCTCCATCATGCAGCATGTTATGTGTGATTGAAATAGATAGACTGGGACATCTGATTTCTTTAAATTCTAATTGGTACAAGTTATCGGAAGAGTGTCTCAAAGCTCAAAAGCATGAAAAATGTTTCGCATCCCTTCTAAAAAAGTGTGAAGTATGCATCCTTGTTCTGCCCTGGAACTCTTTGTGTTGCTCCAATTATTATGGATCTATTATTCATGCCACGACAGGATAAAAGTATCACAATTACTTTGATAGATAGAAAAATCTTTCTTACAAAAAAAATGAAAAAAGATAGATAGAGAACTCGTGCAGTTACTGATAAAAAAGGTCATGTTTTGCTTGTGCGGAGGTGAAGCTTAAGGCCTTACGCATCACATGGGGATTAGTTTGGTCTGTTTACTGAATTGGCTGTTTAAATAATCTCGTTTGTTTTATTCATCAACTTTACTCGTTTCCCCACCTTATGTCTTTTTTGATATCCTTGTGTTGTCCACCATATCTTTATTATCAAGTGATGTCCTGATCATGGAATTATGTTGGTCCATTACCAGAGGCGGATCTAGAATTTAAAGGTTGTGGGTTCCTAACTTATAATTTTTACCACTAGACCAATAACACACTTTGTTTGTGGGTTCCCAACTTATAATTCTTATATATTTACTAGTTTTTTCAATATAAATTCAAGAACCGTACGAAAGTTATGGATTCCCGGGAACCGCACGTAAAGCTGTGCATCCGCCCGTGTCCATTACTGCTATTAGGTTTAGAGGTGTTTTATGTCGCAAGATCTTTAGGTGCTTTTTTTTTTCCCCAAAATGATGGTGGTGTCCAGGCCGGCTTGAGCGTACCTCAACTATTCCACTATGTACTTGCCGTGTTACTTTCGACTCGCACATGTACTAGGTAACCTTGCCACCAAGGCTAAGGCGGATGGGAAGAAATCAGCCCTAGTTTCTTATATCTGCTGGAATTTGGGTCCTAAACTCCAAGGTCTGCTGCACCTGCACCAACTTCATTGACCACTAGCTCACACCCTTGGGTGCAACATGTGGTTGGGGATTCCCATTTAAATTGATCACTTAATCATATAGCAGAACTTCATTGTGCACTTCATATATGCGCCTTTACTTCTGGTGGTCGTAGTCAATCATCCGAATTTTGTTGGCAATATCAGCTTCTTGAATCAGTAGCTTGGCATAATTTGCTTTTCGTTGACAGGTACTCACTAACAAAAGCAGTCTGCATTGCTTTTGTGTTGACATTCTTCAGTGCCTTTGATGTGCCTGTATTTTGGCCAATTTTGTTATTCTATTGGTTGGTGCTGTTCATCTCAACAATGAAGAGGCAAATAATGCACATGGTCAAATATAAATATGTTCCCTTCACATTTGGCAAGCAGGTACATATAAAATTTAGCTGTAATTACTTTGGTGTCTTTTCACATCGCCCAGCCTGCATTATCTATGCACTTTACCCATAATATTTTGAAAGTGATTGGAAATACTTCTTTTTCTACAGCGTTATGGGAAGAAAGCGCCATCAACTGATGAGAGAAGTGCTTCCAAACCTTGAGGTTCAAAGCAGATTGAGCGTTTTGTGATTGGGAATGAATTTGTTTTAGCTACAAATACACCTGGATGGCTGTATTTTTCACTAAATAGGTTTCTGAGCTTGGGTTATGTCATTGAATATATGATTATCAATGAATTCTTAGATTATAAAACTGAGTTCTCCTAGCAGCTGCCACGTATCTTGATTCTTTCGTTGATGGGTAAGCTAGCCCCTGCTGGTCAATATTCATTTTCTGTGCTCATTCTTGAACTGCTCTTATTCAATTCAAACTTAGTAGATGCTAACAGGTTGCGTTGGAGTTCTTATGGCAATTGTCAAGCACTGCTGCATGTTAATTTTTGCCAATAAATTGCCATGCGCCTTTAGAACAGTGAAAACTAATGTTTCGGATGGTGGAAGGCCCTATATCCATGGAACTGTTTTATTCTATTTCTCGTTTTTGATTCGCCGCTTCTAGAGATATTTTCTTGATGACTATTGAACCGCTGGTAACCATAGGATATCTGCTGGTCGAAATCTCTCTGTCAGTGTAACGAAAATGAAATCTACCATTATGATGCAGCACTTCTATACAATGGAAAGGGATATCTACACTTTTTTTTTTTTTTCCGTTTTACTGTTGGAGATTAGAATCAATTTTAGGGACACGAATAGAGGTTGTCAATGGAATCTTCTATCCTGGAAGATAAGAAAGGTAGGACAATTATTTTGTGAGAGGCTAGGAGAGTCACAAAGTCATGTCCTTTTAGGAGCTGAATAGTCTCTTTTGAATAGTCTCTTTTGCAATCCAATTTGTAATTTTCAAGTCTTAGACCTGCCTTCCATGTAGTGAGCTGTTCTCACGTTTGGGGCCTAGTTTTATTGTTGCACTCTTATAACTAAAAAATAATCAAATTTTACGGATAAAACTTCAAGACAATGGTTATTTTTCAATTACAGTGGTCAGCATGTGGCCGCTTGTGAATTTTACCCCATATATAAGGTACGTGGGGCTTCATTTTTAAGGACGCCAAGCACTCTATTCGTAGCAAACAGTATGATATTAGATTATTCATTACATCAACATATCCAGTGACAATCTACGAGTGGGGTTTGAAGAGGGTAGTATTTAGGCAATCGTTACCACTACCTCGTGGATTTGTACTTTAAATTTTTAATGTGACACCAAATACTTCTTGGTCACCTTCATCTTGTTTGTCAATGCAGACTCCTGACTGACTAACTCTGACTAATTAACTCCGTGAGAGCAAATCGAGCAAATTAATTGCAGGTAAAAATACAAGTACAATGGTATCGAGATAAGTCCAAAATATGATGCTAATCTTGAGCCGACCGGATAAATATTTGATCTTGATATGCATCCATGCAACCCTGTATGATTTGAGAGTAAAATTACCCTAGAGTAAAATTAACTCTACGTTTGGTGCTTTCTCAGACAGTAAACATTATTGTAGAAGGGTGTTTAAAGAAGCCTAGTCTGTAGAATGATGCAATGTATACAATGAATGGTTGCATTTAAAAGGGGGAAGGGGGTCACTTTCAACCTAGTTCATTATGGATGTAGTGCCACTTACTTTACAAGATTGGTGGAGGACCACCATTTATTGGCCAGACCCTATCCAAGTACAAAATCTTGGGAATCTTTTGGTTCTGTTTTTGGGGGTTGCCAATTTGTCCAGATGATTTGCTGATTGTTAATCTGAAAAAAGGGGTTTTGTTTTGTGATCATTTGCTTACTCAACTCATTTGTGTCAGCAGAGTTCAATGTGTAGGGTTTGACTAAAGTTGCTTATACCAACAACTATCCAGTAAAATCCCTAAAATTGATGTATGGGAGGGTAATGTGTACGCTGTACACAACCTTATTTCTATCTTATGAGATAGAGGTTGTTTTCGATAGACCCTCAACTCCAGTAAGCATATCAAAAATCAAGTAGTTAAAACAAATATAGACATGTTGAAATTAAGAAGGGATCAAGTAGCAACAACATATAATCTAATACCGGAAGTAAAAGAAACAACAGGTATTACTAGAATCGAAAAAACATAGTAATAGAGTAATAATAACAAAACTGATACGAAACTAGACAACTCTCGACTATCAACTAACCTTTGACCCTAATTTCTACCGTGCTATATTAGTGTCAAGTGATGAGCTAAGGAAAAAAGTGATAGCTATATCAAATTAGAAAATGTAAGGGAGTGAAAATCATTGTAGAACCAATGTTTAGATTTTAGTTAACGCTGGGTGATTCTTTTCCCTCTGTTTAACAAAGTTATCGGCTACCTGTGCTAGTGGGCGATACTAGGCATTAGGCGGTTAATACATAATTGAGGTGTGTGGAAATTGACCCGATCACCTTGGCACATCTATTAAACAAATGTGGAGTAAGTGAACAAGAGAGGGCTCCCTCAATTTTGGAGATGAATAAAATTCTTTGAATGATTGTAAAGCTTATTTGAATGATTATACAGGCTGTTACATTTAATCTTTTCTTCAAAATGAAGGACCCCATTTTCAGCTGTTAGTTTGATCACAAAAATAACAGGATAACTGTCCTTGCATACATGACTAACAGTGTGAACCTATCATATACTATGTTACCAAACTCGTTTACTTTTTACTGAAATCATTGATGTCAAGTCTACTCTCACACAACCCCACAGTTCCCCCCCCCCACCCACCCACACACAAAGAAACAGTTCGGTACGCGAGACGTCATGCGTTCATGCGAGGTTCGGAGAACAGTCGCATCTTAAGGGGGTGTAATGTAGACAACTTATCTTGACGCAAACATCAGTAATTGATTCCATGTCTTGAACCCATGACATATAAGTCATACGAAACAACTTTCCATTGCTCCTAGATTTTCCATCAAACCAAATAGTAGTAAGTGTTACTCATATAAAAAGGGCCGCCTGGTGCACTAAAGCTTCGCTATACGCGGGGCCTCCGGGGGAAGAGCTGATCCACAAGGGTCTATCAGACGCAGCCTTACCTTCTATTTCTGCCAGAGGCTGTTTCCACGGCTTGAACCCGTGACCTCCTAATCACGTGGTAGCAACTTTGTCAGTTACTTTGAGAAGTGTTACTAATATAAAAGAACAAGAAAACAGTGGTAAGAAATGTCACAATTAAATTTATCAGTTTCCTTTCACACACACGCTCAATAAAGGGCAATAAAAATCATCTTTTCTCTCTACAACTTTAGTGATTTGAAGTAACACTGTGTGCAGCTTTATGTTCTTTTTGTTTCTCTAGAAAAAAAAAATGGAAGGTGGACTCCCCATGCTAAATTGTCTTCTACAACACACACTTAGAAGTCTCTGTGCTTCCTCTGAGTGGGTCTATTCTGTTTTCTGGAGAATTGTCCCTAGAAATTATCCTCCACCTAAGTAAGCACATTAATAATGGACATTTGAACATTGCTAATTACACAAGAAGTATAGTGTTAGTATATTTTATTTTTTCATTTTTGTTGCAGATGGGATCATGGAGGAGGCTTACTCGATCGCACGAAAGGAAACAAGAGAAACTGGTAGGGATATCAGTACTAGCTAGGAGTATTTGTTTCATTTGTGATTTTTTTTGTGTGGACTTATTGTTTGTATTAATTTCATTTTCAGGATTCTTGTTTGGGAAGATGGTTTTTGTGACTTTTATGAATGTGAAAGATCCAAAAGGGAATATGTAAGGATAAATTTTGGTCCTGATATCTTCTTCAAAATGTCTCATGAGGTTTATTCTTTTGGTGAAGGGTGAGATTTCAGTTCCTCGACTATCATATTATTTTGTTGTAGTTACTGCATGTTACTATCTGCTATTTCTTGTACTTGTGTTACTTCTTTTTCAACACTGCTTTGGACTCTTTTCCTCTTGACCTGAGGGTGTATCAGAAACAGCCTCTCTACGGGGATAAGGTCTGCGTACACTTTATCCTCCCCAGACCCCACTTTGTGAGATTACACCGGATATGCTGTTGTTCCCTAAGCAAAATATTAAACTTTGGAGTGATAAATTTTCAGATTAGTAGGCAAAGTTGCAGCAGATAATGGTCACAGATGGGTGTTTAAAGATGCTCAAAATGAAAAAGATTCAAGCTTTATATGCTCATGGAATATGTCCATTGAATCTGTAAGTACCATAGACCTCATTTCCTCCCCCACCAAAGACGAATTCAAGATTTGAACTTTCTAAATTATGGGTTCTAAATTCATGTTTAGTGATTTTCACATATGTATCTGTCTCTATAAAAAATATTGAGTTCATATGAACCGCCTCGATTCCCTTTCCCCTTATTTTCCCAATCTTTCTGATTTCTGTATTTGCCTTTTTTCACTAGCAACCAAGAGCCTGGGGAGCTCAGTTTAATTCAGGCATTCAGGTGGTGAAAGTTCAGCCAATGACTAAATACAACTGTTTCATCTTTGTTCATTTTCAAAGATTTCAATTCAGGAAGTTTCTGTTTTTTTTTTGGGCAGACTATTGCTATTATATCTGTTGGGGAAGGCATAATTCAGCTTGGCTCATTTAATAAGGTATATATCGTCTCATACTTAATGCTACAATGCTATTTGTTCCTTCTTACAACAACAACAAACCCAGTATATTCCCACATCGTGGGGTCTGGGGAGGGTAGAGTGTACGCAGTCCATACCACTACCTCTAAAGAAGTAGTATTTGTTCCTTCTTAACGCTACTTAATCTTACATAATACTATTCAACAATACATAACTATACTGTTTTTTGTCTCATCATAATTTTTTGGAGGTATCATGTGTTTTCCACTACTTGTAGGTTTTTGAGGATCATAGTCTAGTATTAAGCATTCAGAGGAAATTCAGCTACCTCCAGAGCATACCGGGCATTTATGCAGTTCAGAGACCTCTTCGGCCAATCCAATATCCATATACTTACAAGCCAAACAATGTCACTCTAGTTAACGAGTCAGATTATCAAACGGATGACAAAAACCAGCTAATTGGATCAAAAAGAGTTCATGATGAACGATTAATTCATGAGTTTCCGTTCAAGTCCATCAACTTTGGCTATAATAGCCCACAAAGCATGGCTAGTCTACCTTTGTGGTCGATGCCTGCAGCAGCACCGTCTTGTTATGCTAATGCAGAACATAACACGACTACTTTACATGACAGAGTTATGAGGAACACTACAAGCAAGCATGCCAAGGTTGACGAATTAGGCAATTTTAAGTTTGAGGCAGCTGAGGAAAATGACCGATCTTCCTTGAACCAAAATTTCGGGCTGGAAAATAAGGCAGTTGATGTTGATTTTAGACAACTAGGTAAAGGAGGGGCTGCTTCAAATCCAAATTAATTGCAGCTTAGTGTAAGTAGAAAACTGTAAAGGGTCTAACTACGTAGGGACCTTTTGCTGGTTGTTAGCTATAACTTGTTGATAAAGTACTGAGTAATTTGTTTTATATGATAATGACATAGTATCTTTAGCAATTTGTTATGTTCATATTATTATTTATTGCATGTACATACTTTCTAGTAAATGTATTTGTACGTGGAGGCGGATCTACAGTGTAATCTATGGGCTCACGTGAAAATAACTTTTGTCAGACCCTATATATGTATGGAGAAATCCACTAAATATTTAACTGTGAGGCCAGGCCAGTTGTCATTAGTTTATTAACTTGAGGTCGTCGTAGGCTTATGGCAATTATCGACTATTGATTTAGACTTGGATTGTTGTTGTTGCAAACTTTGGTAGTTTGATCCACTTTGGTTGTTGCTAAAGGAGGTGAAACAGCAACAGAACCGAAGATTTTGATTTCGATTGAGCCACACAACTAAGAGTAAATGAATCCATCCAAACATAATATAATTATCCAACATATTGAATTAAACCACAAAGTAAAAAATATCCTTATACCAACCAAAGTTATGTCAGAATTGGTTGAACTAACTAAAGCCTAGAGGGAAATGCCAATGCATTCTCACTGAATATGATGATCTTCATGCTAGTATCGTAATAACCAGGTGTCATACGGAAGCTAACAAAACAAATTTTGAAAGACGTTCAACGTGATTCAGTCAATCGACCTACATCCAAATACTCTCTGAGCCATTAGGGCTAGTAAAATCACTAGCATGTATTGTAATTAGTGTGCAAAGCAACTCTTTTTTACACTAGGGGACCAGTTTATCAGGTTCTAAAGTAAGGTAAGGGGAGAAAATTATTGTCCTTTGAAAGGGTTCCCAAAATGAATTGGCAGCTAGTGTCCTCCAATTCAAGAATTTAATTACTCTCTCTCTCTCTCTATATATATATATATCACATCACTGGTTAGATCAGCTAGATGTTGATCTTTTGCCTACTTGTTTCCCACTTTTCTTATTGCAAACAGAGTTGTACCAATATTTAGGGAGATAGTAGGGGCAGCTCTGGACCAATGCATTTACTAATTCCTTTTTGTATTTAACTTAATGTACATTGAGAAGTTACTATTTTTATTAGGTTACCTTTGATTTCAAAGAGAGATTTCATGAAATGACAGATCAATAACGGAGTCGGATCTGATGTATCATAAGGGATTTGTCTTTTCTATTGGTTTATGTGGATTGGATCAAAACAATTCTTGAATATTAATTAATATCATTGATATTTATGCATAATCAAGTGTCATGATGGGGTAAATACATTTTACATTATCAGTATATAAGACTTAAAACTCACTATTATTATGTGATTTGAACCTCTAACTATAGGACAATTACTAGGGATTAGGGAAGCAAGGTTCAAGATTATATTCTACATTTAGAAAGTAATCATGAAATTTGAAAGCTAATCTTGGAAAGTGTTAAAACACTACTTGAAAATTAGACCCACAAAGCAAAGAAAGCTGTAGCACAAAGACAGGATGGATGGTCCCTAGCGCTGATATTTTTCCTTTTCACTATTCTGGGGACAATATGCTACTTATTCCATGAAAAGTATGAGCACTGGCTTAATGGTACGTGTTATATATGCTCTTACAAAGGGCCCCTACGTTACGAAAACGTTACTCCACTCCGAGCACGGAGTTGGAGTATAGTTTACGGGTTCGACCAAACTCAGTAACTTTGGTCTAAATATGCATTCGGATTAAGTTTAGTATCCACAAGCACTAGAATCCTGAATCATAAGTTTCAAATTCTGATTCTGCCTCTGACTCCACTTTAGTAAATTATGAAACTTGTAAGTTGTACCATTACGAATACATACAAGTAGGCCAAAATTTGTTGTCCTACTCGTGTCGGATTCTTCAAAAATATTGTACTTTGGAAGGACCGGACGCACATCAAAGGACATTTTTGGAGAGTTCGAGCTACATAGATTGAGACTACTAGCTACATCATATGATAAATCTTGTTTGAGTTGAATTTTACAGATTGAAATTTGGTGTTGAGAAATGCCTGAGCCATCATATTACCAAGTTGGATTTGGCCTTGGGTTGTGAGATGAATGCCATCAGAACCCACTGGTAGACCTTTAGCATCCACCTTTATTAAATTTGGAAGATCAATATCCATCTGTGCTTGTCTCACTACATTTACAAATTTAAATTTTTTTGCTAATTCTTCTTTTGGATAATGTAAAACAACCTGCAAAAAAGAAAGATTTTAGCTTACTTCTCTACAACTTTTTTTCTTCTGCAACATAATTGATAATGTATAACTACAAATATCTGTCTACACTAATATTGATTTTTTACATAAAATTGAAAAGAAATTGTAGTTGTTTTGGTTGATCAGATTAAGCTATGTACGTTAGTATTATGCTCCATATATTTTACAGCATCAGGTAAAATTAATCTATAATAATAACTAACTCTTCATATCAAGAATTTTCATATGACAACTAGAATATTAAATAGGTAACTCAATGAGAACCTCAAAAATAGAGTGAGAACGTTGTTAAATCCAGCGAAATTGCATCGCTAACATAAAACATATCACACAATCAATATATGTAACTTAAATCCGTGTTAACACTAGTATAACAATGTTTTCAAATTAATACTTATACCTTTGCTAAAGCTAAGAATTTGTGCAAAAGCATTGCAAGCACAATGATAGTCAGTAGCTAACATGATTTTTTTGATAGTCCATCACAAATCTAGCTTCAAATAGAATTAGCGACAGATTTTTATTGTTTAATGACAGAAGTTGTCCCTCGCTAATTCCCATTTCTCTTGGATTATATGTACATAAATCAAACTAATGATCGAAAGAAATTAAGGGGTTTATGTGTAATTTACCATAACAACAGGAAGGAGTGGGGAATTCAAGTCAGCACGTAGATCTCGAATGAACTTTATTAATTTGGACTTGTAATGTCTTGGAATCTGCTGGCGTTTTGAATCACTTTCACCATGGTACCACAATAGTCCTCTAATTATTCCTCCATCTCTAAGAGAAACCTTAGCTCTACTTAACAACTGTTCATAAGGGAAATTCCCACGATTCCATAAATCGATTCCAGTACCTGATCTTGAACATGGCACTAAACCAATCACCCCGAAATTTGGATCTCTTTTAAGAATTGCATTAGCAAATACCATTCCAGGACCAACTCCACAACTTTCTAGACAATCAACCGCGTAATTAAGGGGTTCGTGTGCAATCTCCCACTTCATATTTACCTTTAATCGAAGGATATTGTATGGATCAGGTTGACATTCGCGAGGTATAATACGATTCCAGGTGAAGTTGTGTACTCCGCCTTGGCCGGCCATGTTGCTCTGCCCTGCTAATATGAATATCTGTTTGTTCAATTTGTCTGTGCTCCGATTTGTAATTAGCTGATGATACTGATCGTTATGACTACTAATCCAACTTAAGTAAAACAGAACTAACATAAACAACAAGATTAACAACATTTCTTTGGTTGCATATTGTAACTTGTTGTTGAATTTGAACAACATCGTCTTCATCTCCCCCTTCATTTTCGATGTAGTCAGAGAGTTGTACTTGTTCACTTATTCTTGTGGTACAAGAAGCAAAAATAATCACCAGATATTCATAAGAACAAACATAATTAGACAAAGCAAAAAAAAATACTAAGTAGAAATGGAAATCACCAGCTTAATTTCTTATTTTAGTGGCACCTCAAAATGGAAAGTGCAAAGTGCCCAACTTGGCAGCTTCAAACAGATACATTTTCAGTGGAATTAGTGCATGAACAATAAACGTTCCAAATTTTAACATTCGTGTATATCAATTTTGACACTTCGATTAGTTATTAGCGAATGAAATGAATCTTAAAAACGCTTTCTTTGGTAAGTCATTAAACGTTACTGATTACTAAGATTGCAAAGGAAGGAAATATAGGGTGTGTTTGGTATGATGGAAAATATTTTCCTCGAAAATAAGTTGATTTTTTATTTATTTTCTTATGTTTGATTGGTGAACAGAAAATATTTTATGGTGTTTGGTTGGTGGGTAGAAAATATTTTCTAGTGTTTGATTGGTGAGTGAAAAAAAATATTTTTTAGAAAATACTACTAATTGTTAACAAGTATATCAGTGCCTCTAGCAACTTGTAAGAACTAATTGAAGCATAACAAATAATATCAATATCGAATACTAAAATATTACAATCACTAAATTTAAGCAACTATTAATTAACAAATATAGGAGACACTTTTCAACATTTTGTCAGGACAGTCTCAAGATACTACAATCAATAGAAATATAACAGAACGACAAGCTTATTCAACCTCGTGAAACAAGTTACATCGATGACAAAATGAAATATGCAATTAGCAAAAGTAACATAGGTAAGTCTTCCTCTATGCATATGAAAATAACAAGACATTCAGCGAACATTGGAAAAGGAAAAAATTCGGACTTCACTATTTTTTATTTCAAGCAGTGAAAAATTGAAGCAAAGCACAGTGAAAAATATTTTCGAGTAATGTGAATTTTTGAGAAATGTGAATTTTTTGAGTCATGTGAATATGAGTGTTGTTGGGGTGGAGAAGAGGGGTGGGGGTGGGGGCATAAGTCACATTTGTCATTTTCCCTCAAATAGAGGAAAATGAGTTATCTTGGAAAATGTTTTCCCAATATTTTACTACAACCAAACAAGGAAAAATAGGAAAACATTTTCCATCATACCAAACACACCCATAGTCTTTGATATTATAAGGGTCGTTTGGTACGGTTTTGGATGAGATAAGTAAGGATATTTCATGTGTAGATATCTCATAGTAATTCAAATATTTTATTACAAGTAGTAGGATAAAGTAATCTCGAAATTACGTACTATCTTATACCAAATATGAAATAAAGTTAATCCCAATCTTTATTCCGAAATTATTTTTCTTATTCCTTCTACCGAGACACCCCTCCATGAAATGAAAGTACAAGCACCACATTGAATAATAAACTGCATGGTTAAAGCATTAGTGTTTGTCAATTAATTTTATATGGGTAAAAATACAGTCCATCTGGTCGTAAATAGTTGTTGACTTGACATGTAGATTAAGAAATAAGTTAATACATAAAAATGACCCTAAACTTGATACTAAATTATAACTTTGACATAAAACTTTGATAGTGCACAAATAGGACCTTTAACTATTCAAAACCTGAACAAATATGACCTCCGATTTTGCAACTTCATGCGTGAGTCACACTCGCGCCTACGTGAAAAGGTAATCCAATCACATGGTGCCACGTCGTTAAAAGGGCTGACTTGGAGAGAGGCCATATTTGTGCAGTTTTGAATAGTTAAAGGTCATATTTGTGCACTGTCAAAGTTTTGCTTTTTATGTTAAAACGATGTCGTGTTGTTGTTGTTGTTGCTGCTGCTGCTGGTGGTGGTGGTGTTGGTGGTGGTGGTGTTGTTGTTGGTGGTGGTGGTGGTGGTGTTGTTGTTGGTGGTGGTGGTGGTGGTGGTGGTGGTGGTGTTGTTGTTGTTGCTTCTGTTGCTGTTGTTGCTGTTGCTGTTGCTGTTGTTGTTGTTGTTGCTGTTGTTGTTGTTGTTGTTGTTGCTGCTGTTGTTGTTGTTGTTGTTGATGTTGTTGTTGTTGTTGTTGTTGCTGTTGTTATTGTTGTTGTTGTTGCTGTTGTTATTGTTGTTGTTGTTGTTGTTGTTGTTGTTGTAGCAACACCTAATTTTTTTTAATTCTAAAAATTTATTATTATTATTATTATTATTTTATTTATTTCTATAGCAACATCACTTAATTTTTTTTTAATTTTAAAAAATTATTATTATTATTTTATTTATTTCTATAGCAGCAGATCGAACCCGCACAGTAGGCTGAAGGAAGCGCCCAAGGAGAGCAAATAACATCACTGGGCTATCTAAGTGTCTTGTTTCATGTGGTTCAACATTAATATACGTAAATAAATATACATTTTCTATCTTATATATATACAGCGTAATTTTTTTATCGAGGGGGTTTGGGTGAACCCCATGACAACCACGTAGGTCCACCCCTTGTTAATTTAATAACGTTTTAATAACGTTAATTTAATAACATTTTAATTACGTTAATTTGATAACGTTAATTTAATATACTACTACTACTATCTTTAATAACATTAATTTAATAATGTTTTATTAAAACTATAAAAAAAAATTATATAACTTAAATTCGTCCTCTGCTTTATAATATATATACATACCCGCTCAATTTTTTCGTATGAGGCTGACCCGCCTAATTAATAAATCTTCAATATTGCTCTTTTTCCGCAATGACAAAAGAAATTAGATGTCATTTTCATTTTTGAACCGAAAATAATGAAAAAATAATAGTGAAGAGTCATTTAAAGGTCATATTTGTGCAGTTTTGAATAGTTAAAGGTCATATTTGTGCACTGTCAAAGTTTAAGGTCATATTTATGTATTATGCCCTTAGATTTTAAGCTGGACGCGCCCAATTTTGCGTGTTGAACATGCGTTTTGCCACGTAGGATTGGAGGTCATATTTGTGCAGTTTTGAATAGTTAAAGGTCATATTTGTGCACTGTCAAAGTTTAAGATCAAAGTTATAATTTGATGTCAAATTTATGGTCATTTTTATGTATTAACTCTTAAGAAATAGTAAATGAAGATAATTTTATCACATTGCTTTTTAAACATAATAAACTTTACTGTTTTTGAGAAATGCATTGAATAATGAATACTAATATTTAATGACTCTCTCATATTCACCAGCCAAAACATGACATAGATAGTAGATAACTCTCTTACGGCCAGTTATGTGATTGATTGGGGAGAGAGTGCTAGTATAACTGTCGATAAAGATAAAATAGATAAATTATTTATTAATTTTTTAAACTGAATAAGTATCGTTGGACAATTATTAAACAAGTAAAAATGGAGTAAGGGACATGTACGAAGCCACCTGTACCAAAGGGTGGTAAGGTGCACGTTCTTCATTGAAAAATTAGGTATGCATATAAGCAAAATGTTAGCTATTATGAGTGTGTATTTAATTTTACACATTTATAATACAATTGAGAGGAAACTTTTGCACACTATTAATCAAATTTCTCACTCTGTCATTGATAAGAGACTACTATGAATAAAGGCATGAAGAGTGATATTTGTAAACACCACAACACTTAGGGGTCGTTTGGTAGAGTGTATTACATAAAATAATGCATGCATTGGTTTTGTGTACTAATAATACCTTGTTTGGTTCATTTTCTAAGACTATGCATAACTAATACTTGTACCGATTATACATTCTATTGTGTATTGAGGTGTGTATTAGTACGAAACATCATTTTTCATGTATTAGTAAATATCAAGACTTTCAACACATGCATTAACTCCTCAAATTACATTAATACCCCTCAAGCTTAAGTAATTGAAACTGCTTTTGATACTCTGTAACATGCCTTCATTTCAACAAATATTTCTTATTTTTCATCATTCAACGTCAATTAACCAAAATAATATGTCGTTAATTGACCATATTTGTATCTTACTCCCTCCGTCCTAAATTTTCTAATTTGATTTCCCAATTTACTTGTATTTTTTCATTAATCAAGAAGAGACAAAAAAAAAAATCATATTCTACCCTTTGCATTAATTATTTTTTCTTCAAATTAAAATGTAAATATTATTTAATAGAGGTACTATGATAAACTAGCCCTGTTATTAATTATTTTTCTTAATCAATGTATCATCTCAATTTAGGACGGATAATTTGGGACGGAGGGAGTATTTCATTTTTTATCATTTTAACAAAGGGCACTTTAACACTTAATATCTTATTTCATTTTTTATCATTTTTTATTATTTTAACAAGGCAGAATGACCTTCTGGACCCTTATACTATGTAGGTTTTGTAAGTTGGATACTTCTACTTACATGTTTGTCATCTGGACTCCTGAACCCACTAAAAAACAATATTTTAAACCCTTTTTGGGTGATTGTAACACACTCTCTCCACGCCAGCTGTCACGTCATTAAAAAAAGTGTTACATTAAATTCTAAGTCATTTTTAAAATGCTAAATAACAAATTAAATATTAAAATTAATTTAATTAGGCTAAATACATATACAAGCCCCTTAACTATTTTACTTTTTTCCATATAGGCACCCAATTAGGATAGGTACCTATTGAATCCTTTATTCCTTCACAAAACATATCAATTGAACACAATTGCTGATGTGGCGCTGATGTGGCGTGGCATGTGTAATACACTTTCTCCATTAGAAGAGTGAGAAGCCATAATTTATTGTAATTTCCTTCTTTTTTTTCATGTCAGCAACAATTTTAATTCTCATTAAAATTACATTGTAAATTTTCCATTTCAAAATTAAAAAATTAATTTTGTCTTCTTTTTCTTTTCTTTTCTCTCTCTCTCTCTCTCCCCCCTGTTTCTTCTCTCTCTCTCTCTTCCTCCGATTCTCTCCTTTCCTTTATTGCTTTCTCACATTTTCTCTTCTGTTCTCGATCTCTCTCTCCCCTATTTTGTCTCTCTCTCCCTCCGATTCTCCCCTTTGCTTTCGCATCTTTTCTCTTCTTTTCTCGATCTCTCTCTACTCTTTGACTAAATACACAAAACACACAGTCCATATATGCACACAGCTCACAAAAATCGCACAACTCACAACACACGCAGCTGCATATATGCGATACACACAGAAGAATCGGGGAGGAGGAAGGGAAAAACAGTAGAGAGTTGCGAGGAATTTGGGGAAAACAGTGGAGAAATTGAGAGAATAGAGAGAAAGAAGGTGCGAGGAAGAGACGATCGATGGAGAAACAGTGAACGGGGGATAAAGATGCGAGAGAGATTAAAGAAAAAAAAGGGAGGGAGAAAAGGATCGCTGGGGTTAGAAATTTGACCCGTTTTTCTTTAATTTCCTCTGTCGCCGAGCTCGCCGAAGCTCCGGCAAAGTGAAAACAGCGACCCAGCCCTCATTTACGATTGAACCCTCATCGGAGATTATGAAGAAGAAGATATATTTTTTTTAAGGTTTCTGTTGTAGATGAGGGAAATGGGTGTTTGGAAGAGAAGGGGGTAGGATTGGGTAGGGCTGTAGTGGGGAGGGGAGGGTATTAATGAATTTTTATTTAATTTAAATTTAATTATATCAAAAAACTATTTTTATAATTATTTTAAATTAAAATGCCACATGTCGTTATTTAATTTGCCACTTTGTCACATCATTGGCGTGTGTATTACACGCAGTCTCAATTTTTTGCCATGTCAGCAAATTGGGCTCAATTGAAATTATTTCTAAAGGAGTAAAGGGTTCAATAGATACCTTTCTTAATTGAGGTGACTATATGGGAAAAGTGAAATATTTCAAGGGCCTGTATATGTATTCCGTCATTTAATTAAATAAGAAAAATTTATAATTGTAGAAAAAATTGAAGAGAAAATGGTCTATTACCCTCCAGCCTTTAGTCGAAATTTCAACTACACACTTAACCTTTAAAGGAGACCTTTTACCCCCCTAGACTTTTTTTTACCGAATTTATTACTCCCCAATTGCTGACCTATCAACATAAACCAATTAATAAGGCATCCGTGCATTTCACGCGCCTGGGCCCACGCCAATATTCTCATTTTTCTTTACAAAAATTATCTCATCTCCATTCTCTTTCAACCTTTCATTTTCAAGAAAAAAAAATCATCTTCCTCTCTCTTAACACCACGATTTGTTTTTTGTTTTTTTTTGGAGATTGGTGTTGTAATTTAACTTTTGGTTGTGGATTTGCAAACTTTGGGAGCTCCATCGAGGAGAAAACAGTAGGAAACAGATTCGTTTTTTGTCGGAATAACTTCGAATTTTCTCAAGCTGTTCTTGAGTTGCTTTCTTTGCTACTTCTACTGAAACTAACAACTGATCCTTGAGCTCTGTTACTTAGATCCTCTGGAAAAAAAAACATAAGTGAAGAAGAAGACGTCTACTGCAAAGTTTAGATCTTTTGGTTAATTTTCATTTGTTGAAAGTTGAAAAACGAAATTTTTTGGGTGTCTTGTATTGATGCACATTCATGAAATTGAAACAATGATAAAAAATTTAGGAAAGTTGGGAAGTCGGGATGATAAATAATTGAAATAATTTCTCGTCATTGTCGACGATGGAGGCAATAATTTTGAAGAACTCGTAGCGGTAATTTTAAAAAGAGGCGAAAAAAATGATGGACGAACGATGCTATTGAAAATTCACAGAAAAAGTTTTGAGAAGATGATGGTGCAAATTCGATTATTGAAGGAAAATGGCAACAAAGAAGATAAAGAAAAGGATGCCATTGATGAATTTAATTTTGGAGCTTTTTGAGAACAATGAAAGGAGAAAATGTTTTATTTGTTAATGATAAAAGAAAGAGTTCTCTGCTAAAAGAAGACACATAGACAATCCATAGATTAAAATGCTTGTTTATGTGCTTGGTACGTGGAGAGTTCAATTCTTGCTTCTTCTAATTTTGCTTTTCTGGACTCTGTTGCGTCTTGTATAATTTAGAGTAATGAATCATGTATAATTTGCTCCATTTCATATCATTGATGGCTTCAGCCTCATGTTTTGAGCCCATTGTCAAGTTCTTGGATGAGAAAGATAATGAAATTTGAGATAAGGAGGATGAGGAATCAACATTAATGAATTCAAGAAAGATGAGAAAAATAATGAAATTGGAGATGAGGAAGATGAGAAATATCATTAATGAGGTCTTGGATTTTTCTCTTTTGAGAAAGAGAAGAAGACAAAAAAAAGATCTTTTATTAGTTGGAGAAGAAAACATTATTTAATAATTAAAAATCATGAAATGTATTATACATGTGACATTTAAAAATACTAATTTTGAATGATTGAAGCCTCAGCTGACGCGCCTATTGGGAGTGTCCTCACCTCCTATGACAGCTCAGCAATTGAAGGGGTACTAAATACAGTAAAAAAATGTTTAGAGGGGTAATGAGACTTTTGTAGAGGTTGAGTGTGTAGTTGAGATTTCGACTATAGGTTGGGGGGTACTAGACCATTTTCTCAAAATTTGAATAATCATATTTTTATTTTTACTCACAAATTAAACATCAAATTCATTCCAAATAATTAAAATTCTTCTCCAAATAATTTAAATTTTTAACTATAAATTCATATATACAAACATAATAAAATTTTTATTTTTAAATTTGAATATCTTTATAAAATTCACAAAAAGTTTATTTTTTTTCAAACGAAATTCACTAATTTTTTTCAATATTCACTATCACTCACTTTCAATTCAAATTTAAATTTTAATCCCCCAAAAAAGATTTCAATTTCAATTTAAATTTTTATTCATAAAAAAATGAAAAGAATTGAATTGAGGAAAAATTAAAATAAAAAATAAAAAGTGAAGGTGGGGGGGGGGGCTGGAAGAATGTTGGGGTGGGGTGTGGGGACGGGGCTGGGGTGGGGTAGGGCTGGTAGGGTGTGGGGGGTGGGGATGGGCTGAGGTGGGAGTGGGGAAGGGCTGGACGGGTGTTGGGGTGGGGTGGGGTGGGGGTTGAGGGTGGGGTGGGATGGGGCTGGGTGGGGTTGGGGAGGAAAAAAATATATTTTTTAAATTTTTAAAAATATTTTTAAATTATTTTTAAATTTTTAAAAATATTTTTAAATTAATTTTAAATTTTTAGAAATATTTTTAAATTTAAAAAGATGGAGGAAAAAAAAGACCTTTTTTTAAATTTTAATATTTTTTTTATTTTTTTAATTATTTTAATGTAAAATTGACCAAAAATTGACCCCACTCGCATCCCAGGTGAGTGACTACATTCTCTTTATCCTAGTCACCATTTCAATGCCACATAGGGAAGGTCAACGGTCAAAGGGTGCAAAATGTTATTTTTTAATGGGTTCAAGGATTCAGATGACAAACATGTAAATAGAAGTGTCCAACTTATAAAACCAACATAGTACAAAGTTCATCTTACCTTTTAACAATGGGCACTTTAACACTTACCATGAGTGATTTATAAATATTGCAAGAAATTATGTATGTTTCTTGAGCTATGCATAAATCATATAAAAATTAGTAGTTTTTTTATTATTCTTGTTTTCCGATTTCTTCCTCTTTATTTCGTTCAAAATTTCATCAATTTCATTGCCAACCTTTTTGGGTTCCGAGAAGAAGAAGAAATCGAATTTTCTTTTCTAAAACAGTAGATATTGCTACTTCATTCTACCTAAGACTGTCTAACGGGCCGGGCCGGTTCAACCCGGAACCGGCCCTCTCATTCTTACCGGGTTACGGGCCGGTTACGGGCCGGGTTTGGCCTTAACCGGCCCGGGCCGGGCTGCACAGTAAAAATATTAAAACCCACCCGGAACCGGCCCACTTAACCCAATCCGGTCAAACCCACTAAAACCCGGTCAAACCCGGTCAAACCCGGTTAAAAACCGGTCAAATATACACTATATACGCTATATACATAATATATACATTAAATATACACTTTTATAGAAGATATATACACGTGTATACATTAAATATACACTTGTATAGAAGATATTAAAATTATAAATCGTTAAATAAAAAAAAATAAAAAACAACGACTATACGTTAAATATACACGTCTATAGAAGATCTATTAACATTCATACACTCTATTCTATGTATATGTAATACTTTAAATGAGATATACTACAATATATATACATTACAATATATATTTGTATAGTTATATACTAATTTATAAAACATATACACATGTATACGTTAAATATACATGTCTATAGAAGATCTATTCACATATATACACTCTATTCTATGTATAGGTAATACTTTAAATGAGATATACTACAATATATATACATTACAATATATATTTGTATAGTTATATTCTAATTTATAAAATATATACACATATATACGTTAAATATACACGTCTATAGAAGATCTATTAACATTCATACACTCTATTCTATGTATATGTAATACTTTAAATGAGATATACTACAATATATATACATTACAATATATATTTGTATAGTTATATACTAATTTATAAAACATATACACATGTATACGTTAAATATACATGTCTATAGAAGATCTATTCACATATATACATTCTATTCTATGTATAGGTAATACTTTAAATGAGATATACTACAATATATATACATTACAATATATATTTGTATAGTTATATTCTAATTTATAAAATATATACACATATATACGTTAAATATACACGTCTATAGAAGATCTATTAACATTCATACACTCTATTCTATGTATATGTAATACTTTAAATGAGATATACTACAATATATATACATTACAATATATATTTGTATAGTTATATACTAATTTATAAAACATATACACATGTATATGTTAAATATACACGTCTATAGAAGATCTATTCACATATATACACTCTATTCTATGTATATGTAATACGTTACATGAGATATACTACAATATATATACATTACAACATATATTTGTATAGTTATATACTAATTTATAAAATATATACACATGTATACGTTAAATATACACATCTTTAGAAGATCTATTCACATATATACACTCTATTCTATGTATATGTAATACTTTAAATCCACTAAAACCCGGTCAAACCCGGTCAAACCCACTAAAACCCGGTCAAACCCGGTTAAAAACCGGTCAAATATACACTATATACGCTATATACACAATGAATACATTAAATATACACTTCTATAGAAGATATATACACGTGTATACATTAAATATACACTTCTATATAAGATATATAAACATATACACATGTATACATTAAATATACACTTGTATAGAAGATATTAAAATTATAAATCGTTAAATAAAAAAAAATAAAAAACAACGACTAAGGAGTGAATGAATTTGTGGAATTTTATTGATTGCAAAATGATCCAAAATTTATAATTTACATGAATGAAAAATCTATAAATTATGCATCATTTTTTCCAACTCATTCATGTTAATATTAATTGGAACTTGCATAGGGTAGTCGAAGTCAACGGGGGAAAAACCATGCATTGGACTTGATTCTGCTGAGTTCTCCCGTGAAGTCATAATTTCTTCAAGTTTGAGGTCGTCGTTGGGCTCTGGTTCCATTCCTTGGTTTCTTCTTTCTGCTCTAATCCAATCTCTGAGGCAAACTAAAACATTCATTGCGTTGCTTCCCAATGAGTGTCGGTTGTCTCCAAGCTGCTGTCGTCCCTGACTGAAGGCGCTCTCTGATGCAACGGTTGACATAGGAACATTCAAGATATCTCTGGCTAATCTTGAAAGTACAGGATATTGTGATTCATTATTCCTCCACCAATCCAGCGTGTTGATCCGTCGTCTGCGATCCTCTGGTGGCGTCCGCAGATAATATTTCAGCTATTCCCGATAAGTTGATGTGTAAGCTCTCTCATCCACACTGTTCCAACAAGTTAAATCATAAAACGAATCAGGAAAACCACTATGTGCCGGCCTTTTAGAAGCTGATGGCTCCTCGGGAGGATGAGGAGCGACAGTTGGAGTGATATTTGTAGGTACGGCTGAATCAAATAAATCAGCATAGTGATTATATAATTTTTCTATATAATCTTTTGCATCAGCCGTAGCCGTCCACAAATCAGGTTGTACTTGTTCAGAATCATGGTTAGTATTTATTTCTAAGTTAGTATAAATAAGAGTACTAAAGTGACACATATGATTATATTTCATGCACGGATTTAACATAGCAGCAACCAAGTAAATAGGGGGAATCGGGAAGAAATATTTTTTAAATTTCGTAAACATAGCGCCAACAGCTTCTTTATAACCTTCTTTATCTTTATATTGTCGGAGCAAACCAGAAATATCGGTTATATATGCCAAAATATTACAAACAGTAGGATAGTATGCACCGGAAAATTCAACCGTAGCTACATAAAAATTTTCTAAGAACTTAACAAGATCATTAATTATAACCCAATCAGAATTATGTAGCATGCAATCAGCAGAATCAGCAAATGAACCACAATGTTGGTTAAAAGCTAGTGTAATAGGAATTCTATATTTATAACAAGTTTTTAAAAATTCATACGTAGAATTCCATCTAATATCAATTTCCTCAGGCATCAAAATCGGTGCAAGTCCATTTTCTTGACATTTAACTTTAAATTCTTTAATTCTAGATCTACGATTATTTTCTTGAATAAAACCAACAGCAAGACGATTTTTTTCAATATAAACCTCAAAAAAGTCAAGACCATCTTTTACAATTAAATTATATATATGACATGCACACTTAACATGAAAAATTTCAGGAAAGGGCGGAGATAGCGTAGATTTTATTTTTGTTATAGCAGTCTTGTTGTTAGAAGCATTATCAAAAGCAATACATAAAATTTTATTTTCTATACCATAATATCCGGCAATTTTAATAATAGAATCAGCAATAAATTGTCCAGTATGTTTCCGATCTTCATCATATAAAAAAGCAAGAATACGTTTTTGCATTATGAAATTACTATCCATCCAATGACAAGTAACGGTTAAATAATCATTTTTATTTACAGCACGACCAAGATCGGAAGTTAGGGACAATCTACATTGAATATTTTTTAAGAATGTTGATAAATAAAAACAATATTGTGAATGGAGTCTAAAAATATCAGACCGACAAGTAGTTCTAGGAATACCATTAAACATAGGATTATAAATTGCTTGTATATAACGAATAAAGGCATCAGAAGAAGGAAAACTAAAAGGCAAACAACCCACAGCTACCATTTTAGCTATTTCTTCTCTGTCCCTCAATTTATTATACTTTTTCGCTACTTGACCGGTTGTTGGGTCCATTCTAGTTTGCGTTGACCCACCAACATCCCCACCACCTTTTGCAATATTGAACTCTCTAGTGTGATCTTCAGCTATATGTCTCATTAACGTACCCGTACCCCCTTGTTTACCGCCACTTCTATGCTTATATTTTTGTTGACAAATATTGCACTGCACCTCAATATCTGATATACGTTCAAAAAATTGCCATGCAATACTAGTTCTTTTACGGGGTTTTGGGGCACTGGGAGGACGGGAAGGGAGATTAACTGATTCAGATCTAACGTTAGCATGTCCTACTGCGGGTGTTTCAGCAATATTTTCATCATCTTCGTCTACATTAACTGCATCTACTTCATTTTCTTCTTCTATACCGTAATTTTCCTGAAATTCTACATAATCCATATCGTGAGCACCTACACCTATTTCTTCCTCAAAAGGTGTACCAAGCGGTACCGGAGGCGAAGTCACACGGGTATATCTATTACTTGAACTACCTCTACCGCTAGTAATTCGCTTTTTACTACCACTACCGCTTCCGGGACAAAAATTTCTAACACCTTTAGTAGCGAGGTTTTTTAATTTATCCATAATATAAATTAAATTAAACTAAAAATATTCAAAATACACAAATATAATAAAATTAAATATTAAACAATTAATACAATAAATAAAAATTAAACGTAAGAGATGGAACGACAATACCAAATTTTGGAAGTATCCGAAGATTGCGACTTTAGAAACTTCCGCTCGTACTTTGTAAACGAAAAATTAAAAATTTAAATTGAACACTTTAAGAAATTAAATATATTGAATATTTGAGAATTGAGAATTGAGATTTGAGAGAGAATGAGATTTGAGAAAGTGAAAAATTGTGTGAGAAATGATTTGAAGTTGTAGGGTATTTATAGATTTATTTTGGGGATTAATTTTTTTTTTTTCTTTTTTTTAAGTTAATGGGCCCAAACTAGCCGTTTGGACCCAAAAACGGTAATATAGCCGTTGGGCCAACGGCTAGTTTGGCCCAATAATTTTTTATTTTTTTTTTAATGCCGGGCCGGGCCGGGCCGGTTAACCGGCGGGCCTGGACCGGGTTGGTCCGGGCCGGGTTAACCGGGCCCAGTTTAAAAAAAAAACGGACCGGAACCCGGAACCCTAAAGCCCTAGGGCTTACCGGGCCGGGTCAAACGGTCCGGTTTGATATGTAGGGCCGGATAAAGGATGGATATTTCGATAAACTAACATCTCTTTTATAAAAATTATTTAAATATATATTATTTTTAATAAATTAAATCAAACACTGCATAAAAATAATAATATTCGAATAATTAATTTCAGCATTACTAATAACTGCATTAATAATACAAACATTACTAATACATTTTAGTCGGCATTATTCTTACGGCTTTACCAAACTATCCCTTCCTAATAGTGTCCCTAATTTCTTGTCTACTTTCTCCTTGGATAGTGTTACTTTAATATGGATATTTTTGCCCCTTTCCCTCTTAATTCTAATACTTCACCTTCTTCTTGTTGTAGCAGAACTTTGTGAATATGGGTTCAAGAACCCTAATTCAATTCCCAATTTTCTCACCACCAGCTCCACCGCACAACCACCGGCCGTCCACTGAAGTTCATTTCTCACGGTGGAACAACGCCAATGCTGAAAAATTCATCCGCCATGAACGAACTCAGAAGGAAATCGAAGATGAAATCCGCTTCCATAAGCGCTTCGATTCTGCCCTCAACATTGCCAATAATTACAACCCTGCCCTTCCATCACCAATCACACAAGAAAACAAAACCTTCAAATCCATTGGCACGCCTTCAACCCCTTCTTCCCCTTCCATACCTGGGAAGAAATCCAAGTATTCTAGAAGTTTCCAGAAGAACCCTCGTCAAATACACCCAGCATTTAAACCTCTGGTTAGACCCCGGAAGATTCCAGAAGAAACCCCAGGAGATGGAGGAAAATCGGCTATTGATATCAAAGTTGATGAAAACGGGGTGTGTTATGAGTTTCCAGAAGCTCCATTTGTGTATCAATATAGTTACACTGAAACCCCAAAGCTGAAGCCTAAGAAGCTGCGAGAACCGTTAGTGTCGCCATTTGGCCCGGAGTCAATGGGGAGGCCGTGGACTGGTAGGAAACCGTTGCCACCGAGCAAGAAGAATCTTCCAGAATTTGATTCATTCCAGTTGCCGCCGCCTCATAAGAAAGGGGTCAAGCCAGTTCAGGCTCCTGGACCATTCTTGGCGGGTTCTGGACCCAAGTATGTTAAGTCTAGAGAGGAGGTATTGGGAGAGCCACTGACCAAGGAGGAGATAATGGACCTTATAAATAGTGTTAAGAAAACAACGCGACAATTGAATATAGGTATATCATTGGGAGATTGTGTATCACTGTGAATTTGTTGTAGAATGTGAATTCTTTTGGGACAAAAGTAGAACTTTTCGAGCTTCAAGGGCTAGTTAAGTTTTTCTTGCAATGTAGAGCATTTGGCACATATAATATCACTAAAGGATCAAGTATTGATTTCATTCTGATACCGAATAGAGCAGAAGGATACATTGGATCATATGCTAATATTAATGTTTTATTTTAAATGAACAGTTCAACAACTTGTTTTGGAAATATGTAATCGCTCGGGGCATGTCTCATTCTTACTTTTTTAATCCCCTTGATTGATTCCAATTATATGCGAATTCTTCTAGTTCTGCAAATCCTATTTGGTGTTGTGCAAGTATTTTTCATGTTTTCTTGTTTCTATGGGATTGACTGCTTGAGGAGTAAGTAGGGAGATTTTTTTTTTTATCTGTGTGTGTTGGTGTGTTCTGATGTATATAGATTACTATCAGGATGATTTGACTCAATCTTGGAACATTTATCTGGGTTCGATGTGAATAACTCAATTCTCATTAAAAGGCATCTTCTGACCGAAGGTTTTCCCTTTTCTCAATTTCAGTTCATTAGTGTTGGTAGTTGGATTGACATAAGGTATTAATGGTCCTTATAAAGTTCATAAAATGCTCTTGATCGATTCGCTCCTCTTGATTCATGTAAAAAAAGAATATGCTGACTCTGTTTTTTTCTCTCTGACTCTCAATACCTTTTCTGTTTCCAGGACGGGATGGCTTAACACATAACATGTTAGATAACATCCATGCTCATTGGAAGCGGAAAAGGGTGTGCAAGATAAAATGCAAGGGGGTGTGTACTGTGGACATGGACAATGTTTGTGAGAAGTTAGAGGTTGGTGGAGTTTATATATTTTACCCCTTGCAAGATGTTGCAACTGTATTGTTTCATTGGAACAATATCACTCTCAGTGAACATAGGTCTTTGCATATTCTAATCTCATTGTAAATTACTTTATCCCGAGCATTGGTAATGACTCTGTAAGTTGAAGCTTGATGCACAGAATCAGATATGTTTTTCTTTTTTTCAGTGAATAGTCTGCACTTTTCTTGAGAATGGAACAATTTGTATTAAAAGCAAAAAGGCTGTGCAGACCATAATAACAAAGAGAGAACCAAAAGTATACACAAAAATTCTATCATCCTACTGAGAACCTAGAGCATCTATTATAGTTTCAGAGGCATACGAGTATTCATGTTTACACCAAAAATGAAATAGCAGAAGACAATTCATCTTTATTCTGAATTGTGTTTGCATTATCTTCAAATTTCTTCCCATTTGTCCTAGCCTTGGTGAATAGAGTTACGTGATCTCTGCAATACCTCTTGCTGGTGGGAGGTGGTAGGTATCCCGTGAAATTAGTCGAGGTGCTCGCAAGCTGGCCTAGACACCACGGTTATCAAAGATAAATCTTGAGTTCCCTTCTTTCCAAACAGTCAACCATATTCAAGTAGAGATCAAATCCCGACTATTCTTTTGAGCTGCAGGTCTTCTCTCCTTGTTCTAGCATGACAACATATCTTTAGTGCTATTTGGAATGACCCAATATCTCCCTGTTAGTGCTAGAAAAATATTCCAGCCCTGGACAGTCACTGTACAGTGAAGGAACAAATGACCGATAGTTTCAGCCTCTCTACCACATAGGTGACGTCTAGAACATAGTCGTAAAAAATGACTGATAGCTTCAGCCGCTCCACCACATAGGTGACATCTAGAACATAGTTGTACTCCCTTCTTCATTGGATTATCCTGAGCGAAGCAGGCATTCCTAGCTACCAACCAAACAAAGCAAGCCACTTTATACGGGACTTTCACCTTCCAAATATGTTTCTAGGACCATAGATCAGTCATAGTACTGGTTTGACTTATCATCTTATAGGAAGCTTTGACAGATGATCTACCTGAGCTGTGACCCAACCACCATATCTCATCATCATTTTGACCAAAACATAAAACCTGTGAACTGGTTGAGTGTATTTTAGAATTCAGCAAATCTAGTGATTTCCCTGTCATTTAGGAATCTTCTTTAGCTAAGCTTCACCCTTGAGCTGACCTGACTTCGTAGATGGTAGCCTTCTGTCGCTGATTTATAGAGAAAAGGTCAGGAAACCTTGTCTTCAGAGGCCCTGTCCCAGCCAGTTGTCTTCCCAAAAAAGGAGTGTTCTGCCCGTTGCCCACTCTATAGCTGCTATTGTCACTGAAGATTTGCCAGGGAGTTTTGATTGACTTCCAACATTTGCCCCATATGTAGTGGAAATTACCTTTGTTTTCCAGGGCCCTTCCTCACCATATTTGTCTTTCATTACCATCCTCCATAAAGAGTGTTCTTCATTTGTATATCTCCACAACCATTTTATGAGAAGACTCTGGTTTTGTTGCTCAGGTTCTTTATTCCCATGCCTCCCTGCTTCTTCCCAAGTGTGATAGTTTTCTATTTTACTAAATGACCTCTTTTTCCTTTTTACCTTGCCATAGAAAGTTCCTCCTTAGGGCATCCATTCTCCTTTCTATTTTAGTTGGTATAGGAAACAAAGACATCATAGCTTCCAATACACTATTTATGAGCACTAGCCTGCCTCCTAAAGAGAGGTAAGAGGTATTGACATTTCCTCCTAAAGTGAAGAATCTGCACTTTTTGCCGAAGAAGTTTTCAACAACATACCCAGTATATTCCCACCAAGTGGGGTATGGGGAGGGTAAGTGTACGCAGTCCATACCACTACCTCAAATGTGAGATAGAGAGGCTGTTTCCGATAGACCCCCGGCTCAAAATAAAACATTCTATGATAAGGAATAGTAATATTAGGAATAGTAAAAGAACAAGATAGGGTATAGTACTAGTAGGAACAGGAAAAGAACAAGCTACAATAGAAATTAGCATATCCAATAACACCATAAGCAAGATACTCCAAGAAACACACCAAAAGATACAATATCCTAAACTCAGACTAACCTTCTACCTTAATCCGCCTCCTCCACAACTTCCTATCCAGGGTCATGTCCTCGGTAAGTTGAAGCTGCTCCATATCATGTCTAATCACCTCCCCCAATATTTCTTTGGTCTACCTCTACCTCGCTTGAAACCATCCCTAGCCAACCTCTCACACCTCCGCACTGAAGCATCCGTGCTCCTCCTCATCACATGACCGAACCATCTCAACCTCGCTTCCCTCATCTTGGCTTCCACCGAAGCCACTCCCACCTTATCTCGAATAACCTCACATTGCTGAAGAAGTTTTCTTGACTAGAAAATACACCTGCCATTCTAACTATTTCTCACATTGTAGGCTAAATAGAACTTCCAGAAATACCAAAGTTAATCATTTATTTTGTTTTTTCTCAAGTACAAGCTGTTCTTTTTCTTACAGACCCCTCACCCAGTTATTTGACATGGTTTCATTTTTTGGTATCCTATATGTACAGGAGAAGACAGGTGGGAAAATTATCTATAATAAAGGTGGTTTGATATACCTTTTCCGTGGTCGAAACTACAACTACAAAACTCGGCCACGCTTTCCTCTCATGTTGTGGCGGCCGGTAACTCCCGTCTACCCAAGGTTGGTTCAGCGAGTTCCAGAGGGTCTAACTTTAGAGGAAGCAACTGAAATGCGCAAAAAAGGACGCAATCTAATACCTATCTGCAAGCTTGGTCTGTTACCTTTTATTTTTGCTACTCGTGGTAAACTCGACAAGAAATTTCTCTGATAATGTCTTAAATGTTTTGCAGCGAAAAATGGAGTGTATTGTGACCTTGCAAAGAATGTCAGGGAAGCATTTGAAGCTTGTGAATTGGTGAGAATAAATTGTCAAGGATTGAATCCAAGCGACTATAGGAAGATAGGTGCCAAGCTTAAGGTAAAGTGATTTCCACTTTCCAGTACTTGTAAATGCTATAAGTATGCACACACAAATTACTTTTAGGAAAGAAAAAGTAAGTGCATGAAATTATATGACGTTAGTGTAAGTTGCTTTCTCTAAACTGTAGGATCTCGTCCCATGTGTGTTAATCTCTTTTGAGGAAGAGCACATACTCATGTGGAGAGGACGGGATTGGGTATCCTCTCTACCTGAAGACACAAACAATCCTGAGAGAAGGAAGGATTCGGAAGCTGATAATGCTGCTATCACTAAGCGATCCTTTGAAGGCCAAGTGGTTCCATCTACTTCTGGAAGTCCAAGCTTACCAATTACAGAAATGAATCCTTGCAATCTCAGTGCTAACACTTCTCCTCTTGGCGAGGAAGATGCAGAATATGTTAGAAGCGACGGAACAAAGGAAGATAGGTCGGAGGATCACTATTTGGAATCTTCCAATAAGGTTCCGTTAGATATTGGTGCTGTTACAAAAACGGAGATAAGTGAAAGCGAAATCCCTCTGGTGTATGCAGGAGATACAAGTGACAATTCTAGAATTCTGAGTGACTGCCATGAATGCAAAACCAGGTTGAATGATTCAGTGGTGAATCTGGAAAATGAGTTGGGGAGCGCTTCAGATGATGTAGAAAACCAGTCTGATTCCTCATCTTTGGTTCCCATTACTGGTTACAAGGTGCGTTCTGTATCTGTAGATACAAACCAAAACTGTCAGCTGGTAAGCTCAATCACGCCATGGAAGGAAGGAATTTTACTACTTTGGAAGCAGGCTATTGAAAGTGGGAGTGCAGTTCTATTAGATGATTCTACTATCGATGCTGACATTGTGTACCAAAGGGCAGTTGCTCTCTCTAAATCTGCCCCACCTGGACCAGTTTTTCAGCATCGGCCTAAGAAAGTGTCAGTTCAAAGACATGTGGAAGAAGAAACTGGTGATTTGGAGGTAGGATGCACCAAAGTCACTCCAGCTTCTTCGAGAAAAGAAACTTCTGTTTCAGGTAGAAAGGTCAATTCAACAAAGAGTACGAGAAAGGAGAAGTTGAAGGGTGTTAGAGAAGATTATCTAAATGTAGTACCAAAAGGAAGCTTAGGAGTAGATGAGCTTGCCAAATTACTAGCTTAGCTTGATGAATGAGTAACAATATTTGAAGGATCAAGTCGATTATTCTTTCTATAATGTCAATGTCATGGTATGTTTTTCTGTAATTTTCCTGTATACATCAATGTTACCAGTTTCAAAAATAAAAATAAAAAATCCTGTGCACATCAATGTACTTCTTTCCTTTTTGTTCTTTTATCCACGTTGATTCTCTTTAAATATTTCTGCTATTTGATAACTTGTAAATCCATGTATAAGCTTAATTACATGGTGATAAGACAATTTTGGTGTTTAAGACCTTAAACATGATAATAAATGATACTTGGGGTGTGTTGAAAAAAAATATGAAGAGATCTTCATCTAGGCATTCATAGTGCATTTACTCTAGTCGTATGTATGCAATTTTCTTTGAAGAACGTGCACTTCATTCTCTCATGGAACAAATCAATCAGAAAGCCATCTCCATTCTCTGGAATCCAAGTTCACTTAGATTGGTAGTAGGGACTTCCCGTGCAATTCATGTTCATTCTCCTCTGGGGTGCAGTATCTTTTCCAGAACCAATGATTTTGCCAGAGAAGATATATTTCCTCTACAGGAACCTGCTATGTCTCGTGCAAGAGAAACAAGATGAAGCAGCTCATGATGAATATCAAGCCCGCGAACAGCAGGAAAATTCCATATTTGAGGCGGCAGAGAGACCCAAGAAGCAATGAGGGCTGCGGAGATCATATTGACACAGACCACCATGCGCTGTCCTGCAGATCTTGTCTGCAGTAGAAACAATTGACTAGGTACCAGCCAACTTAAGGATGAGTTTCGTCCTTTTGTTCGTCGTCTTCCTGAGTTTAAATTCTCGTTTGTTGTTATCTTTGATTGATTAATTTGACAATTTTATGTATTTTGGCTTTGGATTGCTTGTGAATTTTTGGATTTGATGTGAATATGCCACGCTATTGCAATCTCATTTTGTGGTTTTCTTTTTGATAATTGTGGTGTCAGAGGCTCAGAGCCAGCTTTTGTGCCTGTTGCAATCTTATTTTGTAGGGTTTTTTTGAATAATCGTGGTGTCGGGCTACTTTTGTGCCTATTGCAATCTCATTTTGTAGTTTAATAACCGTGGTGTCTGGGTCAGATGTTGCACACCTCTACTAATTCCACGTGCCAGCTCCCACTAATAACATGTACCATGTAACTCGGTCCACCAAGGCTACGACAGATGGGAAGAAATGACATTGTGTTTTAGTCTCTGTTGGATTTGAACCTGAGATCTAGTAATTCTCGATCCGCTTTATTGACCCAAGCCACATCTTTGGGTGCTTTATTATGTAATTTGTTATCATCTAGTTTCCTATTTTGACTTTGACATGAATAGAAATCAAATCTGATGGCTCTTTTTGTAGGAAATTGAATCTGATGGCTCTTAATATCAGTAGACTGGCTTATATTTGTTGTAATCAAGATGTGGATTGCTAAAGCAGTCAGATTTATATTTTAGGATTCTGAAAAATGATGTTGTAAAGAAAGAATTCGGATTTTCAAATAAGGATTTGTACATTTTACTTTTGTAGTTTTTGTCAGTTGATCAGTTTAGTCATGTTGTTGCATATACGTGATTATGGAAGTTGATGCTCCACTGAAGAAATTTTCTGATCTGTTTGGCAGTTGCTACCTATTCCTGCCTTTACATGATGATCCTAGGATCTGATAAAGATTAGGAGTGGAAAGAAGGAAAGCTACTTTTCTTGAACTGTTTTGTAGTATGACTTTAGCAAAGCTGAAGAGAGACAGCTTGGAGGAATTAGCCTGATACCTAACATTACAAAATGGGGCATCAAGTTAACATCTTTTTATTTGTTTTGACCTGGGATTTCTACATTATTTTTTCTTCAGTGGTGCCTTTAAACTTCAACTCTTGACTCAACTAACTGTATCAACCCAATTTCATGTCGCATAACTAACGGGGATGCCCTAACAGGAGTTCCTCCGTTATGCAGCATGCTATGTGTGAGATTGAGATGATAGCCTGGGACATCTGATTTCTTTAAATTCTAATCTGTACAAGTTATTAGAAGAGTCTCTCAAAGCTCAAAAGCATGAAAATGTGTTGCATCTCTTAGAAAAGAAAGTATGAAAATCTGATGCATCCTTATTCTGCCTGAGAACTCTTTGCGTATGGATCTAATATTCATGCCATGCCATGCCAGGATAATAGTATCACAATTATTTGTTTTGTACTGCCTAAATAACTTCGATAGATTGAAAAATCCGACTTCGAAAAATGAAAAAAGATAGATATAAACTCAAGTAACATTACTGATTTAAAAAATCTGCACTGAGCATGAAGCTTAAGGCCTTAAGCATCACATGGGGCTTGGTTAGGTCTGTTTCCTGAATTGGCTGTTTTTAATTTATTCATCAATTTGCCCACCTTAAATCTTTTTTTAAAATCCTTGTGTTGCCCACCATATCTTTATTATCATGGAATTATGTTGGTCCATTACTGCTATTATGTTTTATAGGTGTTTATTTCACAAGATCTTTAGGTACTTTATTTTTTTCAAATGATGGTGGTGTCCAGGCTAGCTTGAGTGTATCTTAACTATTCCACTATGTACTAAATTTCCACTCGCACATGTATTAGGTAAGCTTGCCACCAAGGCTAAGGCGGATGGGAAGAAATCACCTCATGTTTCGTATATCTGTTGGGATTTGGGCCCTAATCCCCAAGGTTTATACCTATTTCATTGACCAACTAGTCCACACCCTCGGGTGCAACATGTGGTTGGGATTCCCATTCAAATTGATTGCTTAATCATATAGCAGAACTTCATTGTGCCTTTACTTCTGGTAGTCGTAGTCATCATCCGAATTTTGTTGGCAATATCAGCTTCCCAAATCAGTAGTTTGCCGTAATTTGCTTTTCCTTGACAGGTAAGCAAAAGCAGTCTGCATTGCTTTTGTGTTGACATACTTCAGTGCCTTTGATGTGCCTGTATTTTGGCCAATTTTGTTATGCTATTGGTTGGTGCTGTTCATTTCAACAATGAAGAGGCAAATAATGCGCATGCTCAAGTATAAATTTGTTCCCTTCACGTTTGGCAAGCAGGTACATATAAAATTTAGATCTGATCATCTTCATCTTCCCCTTCATTACAGAGTTGTACTTGATCACTTATTCTTGTGGTACAAGAAGCAAAAGTAATCACCAGATATTAATCAGAGTAAAACATAATTAGACAGAAAAAAAATACTAGATAGAAATGACTGTGATTTGGTGACAATAGACTTTTTTTCTCTAGAGTGAAATAACCTGATCAATATGAATTAACACAGGCATTTGCTTTTGTTTGTCTAGTGAGCTTAATTTCTTATTTTAGCGACATCTCAAGATGGAAAGTGCAAAGTGCCAAACTTGGCAGCTTCAAACAGGTACATCTTCAGTGGAATTAGTGCATTAACGATAATTCGATGAACTTTTCGAATTCTAACATTCGTGTATATCAATTTCGGAACTTCAAGTAGTAATGAACGAATGAAATGAATCTTAATAACACTTTCTTTGGCAAGTCGTTAAATGTTACTGACTACTGAGATTGCAACAGAAGTGGGAAATATAGTCTTTGATTTGATATTTATTAGTGAAATGAAAGTACAAGCACCAAATGGAATAATAAACTGCATGGTGAATGTAACAGATTAGTCCTCCTGATGAAGGAATAATAAGTATTTACATAATCAGAAACAGCAGAATAATAAGCTAGTTTTTCAATCTTTGTTTTAGTGCATTGCAAGCACAAAAGAAGCACTATACAAAAATCAGCAGCAGCAACTTGAAATCCTCTGCTTTTGGAATTACCTATGTCTATAAACTTTCAGCTGGAAATGAGATGTTGCAAATTCAGTAAACCAAAATGAGGACATTAAGCCTGGCATGAACTTCTACATCCTCCATTGGGTGAATTCGCTCTCTCGTCTCTCAGCATTCTAGCTCGAGACATTTCAGGAAGTAGTGATCTTCATTCCTTGATTGCTGAAGGTCCCAACAGGTTTGGCAAGAGTGTGTGCCATAGCTTTGACTGCAAGAGGGTTGTTCTCGCTCTGTGTCAACAACAAAAAATCGTGTTAATAAGTGAAACAATCATATTGTTGTAGGTAGATATAATTTAAGTAAATAAAAGTGTATTCACTCTAACAACTAAAATGGTCGTACACAATTCAACGTATATGTGTAACCTTTTTCTTTGAATTAACATGCAGGGATTACTTACAATTGAGCAGGAGCCGGCTCTAACATTGCAGACAGGATAATCATGTGGGCAGCAACTGTGATGGTCTTTACAGCAAATAGCACCTTCCATAGGGCAGCAACCCCAAGCAAAGCAGTCGTTATAGAACTCGAAGACACAGCAGCATGTCGTTCCTGACGGGCAACTGTACAAATCATCACAGGTAGTCGGTGGCTTGACTGGTGATGGAGGAGATGGAGCTGGTTTTGGAGGATTTTGGCCTGTCTTGATAGGATAAGAGGCAATTGTGGCAATACCACACAAACCCTTTGGGTTGGCAATGTTTCGCTGCATTTTGAGGTAACCATGTTCTCCCCAGGACTTACCCCATGAGTTCCTCACAATCCAATAATCCATGCCATTTTCACTACCATATCCTACTGCAACGACACCATGGTCCACATTTTCACCACAATGTCCAGTAAAGATACCCTGGAGCATAGACAGATCCAAGATTTAAACTTAAACACGGATACAATATTCATAGCACTTAGCAATGAAGATATTATGCTTTGGAAACCATGGAGATATTTGTAGACTTCTTTTTAGTAACTTTCCACATATATATCTACTCTACGCTCTGTGTTGAAAATGCTGGATACCCCATTGAACATGGGCTCCATCTAGGTCAGAGACGTGAGATACCATCATAAGGTGCAATTTCTACACAAAATTGTGTTGGTTAACCAGTTAGGTTCGTAACTAGCTCTTTGGTTGAAACAAGAAGTACATAATTCGATCAAAAGACCAGGCCAATCTAAAGTAAAGATTATTACCGATTTATAGTGCTGGAAGTCTTTGCCACCAGCTTCAATAGCAACACTGACGGGTTGACCTGCGACAGCCTTTTTCAGTGCCTTTTCATCATTATCAGGAACATCTTCATACCCCTGGATGGTGACAACCTTGGCATTTTTCTGCAATTGTTTCAAAGAAAAATGAAAATCTTTAATCGTCATGACTTGTAAGTATTCAGTTCACTTTCATTAAGATTCAGAACGGTACTGACCCTTATTTGGTCGCATTTTCCATCCTTGCCAGTATACGGGTAATCTTCCTCAGTGTCTAATCCTCCATTGTTGATGACGAATTTAAAGGCATAGTCCATGAGACCCCCTTTGCAACCGTTGTTATAGGAGGTATCACAATCTACCAGCTCCTGCTCAGATAATGAGATCGATTCTCCAGTCACCATCTTGTTTATTGCTTCAATGGTAGCAACTGCTGAGAAAGCCCAGCAACTCCCTGTTTCATTTTCCAATTGTTACACAATTAGTGAATTGAAGAAGAGAATCATTAGTTGTGTTTAAGCAGATCATTTTTTCTTCAGCATAAATTGGAAGATAGTCCAATCAATCAAAGGCTGCACAATGTGCCAAAATAACAAACACAATTACAAGGACATGGTGAGCAGGGGCGGAGTTCTCCTTCGACGGAAAATTATACTAATAACATGGTTAAAATTATTTTTTATGTATATATATATAGTAGATGCCGAACCTCGTTTGGTTAGTTCGTATGTTCACTTGTGAACCCCTTAATGAAAATTCTGGCTCCGTCACTGATGGTGAGACAAGTTCAAGACAAAAGGAAGGATTACCAAAGCAACATTAAAAGTTTCAATTACAATGAACATTTACTTATATTAATTTCTCATGTGAGCTGACATTTCATCGTGCTGTCCGAATTAACTCATGCGTACCCCCCAACTAATTTCACAGTTGTCTATTATATCATACTACTTAAGTTTGAACACACATGAAAATATCACCTCTATATTTTTGTCTCGAGTGCTCTTTTTACCTGTCGGTCAAACAAATTGCTTCCACATGTATAAAAAAGGAAACACATGTGACCACTTGATTGGAAATAGGATTAAGAACTCCCCAATCCCCTATGTCCGTGCCCCCCCCCCCCCTCTCCCCCGAAAGTGTACATGGGAATGCTACCTAATGGCCCTAATCTAGATTTTAATAATGACAATGTAAATGGTATAGTTGAGAATATTAATTATTCACCAATAAGTTTGAATAGTTGTGCATGAATAATAGCGGTGAAAAAGAAAAGACAGAAGACCGGAAGAAACTAAAACAACAGTATTTGAAATGCAGCTACAAACTAATGAAGACGGTGCCTTCTCCAAGAGGGAAAAGCATTAGTGTTTGTCAAGTAATTTTGTCTATTAGTATGTGAAATTTCTTAAGAAAAATTAAATTTCACGGATAAAAGATCTAAAAATAAAGTACTATAAACCTTTTTTATGGAATGTTTTTTCAATACAAATGGTATGATATTAGATTGAACCATTTATATACTCTACTAAAATTAGATCATTGTCTATTCTCCTATTGTTTTGATTTGTTTGACTTGATTTGAAATATAAGAATCAAACAAATTAATATGTGATATGTATTTAAATATAGAATTTTTAAATTATTTTTTAAAATAAAATTTATTTTTTTAAAAAAACATAAAAGTATTATAAATCACAATAATTAATAATTTTAAATACTTCAAATATTTATGACAAAAAATATTATTTAACTGTCTAAATAGTAATTAAAACAAATAAATTAAATAGAATAGTGCATATTTAATGATGAAGGATCAACTTAAAGCCTTTTATCTTTATGTTGATGGGTTGACTTAAATTCATGTAAGAGTTCAAAAGTAGATTGGATTAATAAATGATTCATCCAAAACTGTATTAGGATTGCAATGGATTATTAGATCAAAATATGCTAAACATTATATCAAACTAGAAAATATTTTGACTAAAATTTTTAGGAGTCAATTTGAGACTTTGGGCTATATCTTTAGCTCAAATCAACTCATCTACAAAAATGAATAAGTTTCTATAAGCTAATTTTATCACTCCATACTTTTGTTTGCAGATTTATCAGCATCATATATGCCTGATTTCCATAAATAAATTAAAAAACAAACTACCAACTGTCATCAACAAAAGTCATATTCATTAGTACTACTCAGAAAATAAAGTGAAGTATAACAAAAACACAAGTAAAAGACACACATACCACATTGTCCTTGATCCTTAACACCAACAAGCACATCTTTTTCCCTCCAGTCAAAGGATTCCGGCAAGCTATCTCCAACCTTCGGAGCATACCGATCACTTTGTCTACTCGACAACCTCCGACTAACATCGGGCTTCGTGCCCAAATACATAGCCCTATACTCCTCATTCGTCAGATCAGCAAACTTAGTCAAACCTAGCTTATAACTTTTCTCCGGCTTAGCGTTATGTTCATCGATGTACTTAAGGTTGTCCTTAAAGATCTGGAACCTCTGGTCCTTTTCTACTAAATCATTGTAAACTTTTTTGTGCTCAACTAACCACGATTGGTACAACGACATGACCTCGTCATCGGTCCGTTGTTGGACCGTTGACGAGGTATCGATGATCGTGTGATGTTTTTCGTTGTAGCTTATAATGGACATGTCCTCTGCCGCCGCCGTAAATGTTACGGCGGCGGAGGACATGAGCATTATGAGTAAGGAGATTGAGAGAGTGGAGAGATGAACAGCCATGTTTTGGTTGTTTAGTGTGGTTAAGGAAAATGAGATGGGAAAGAGTTGAGGGAGTACTGTACTATAAAGGCAATGGGAAGGGATATTTTCGACAATTTGGTAAAGGTGCATTATTTGATTTTTTTTAATATAGAAAAGATAAGATAATTGAAAATGTACATATTTCTTGGAGAAGAAGATTAGTGGAAAAAGAAATTAGCACTTCTAGTCCTTCAATATAGGTAAATTATGATTTTGATCATGCAAATTTTGCTTAAATATGAGTTATACGCTCAATTGTCAAATTACTATACTAAAATTGTATTATAATTGTGGATATAGTCATAAAGTTTCAATATACGGTGAAATTTTACATTTTTTTATATGAAGGAAAAACTTGAGATTAGATGCTATCAATATGATATATTACAGTTTGTTCTGATAAATAACCTACAAAAATCTAGTTAGATTACCGTTTTCGTATGGTGAGTCATATATTGATATCCAATATTAGATAAAACTTATTAGATATCATTGACTCTAACATCTAATAAGGTTTGTCATCCATCTTTATTGATATTTATTTTTGAAATTTAATTTTTTGCATGAGAATTAAATTTTATTTCATTGACTTTTACTATATTCACCCAATGAAATCTAAACAGAATTATAAAGAGAATTTTTATTATTCAATCGTGGCAACTACTTGATGAAATCAGATTGATTGCCAATAGCCATCACATATTGTTAGGATGAAAATTAAAAGTTATAAATAATTGAAGGAGTAGAAGTGCAATTAAAGAGGAAGGAAATTAGAAATAGGAAGCAACTAGGAAATGGAGTAGTTGGTTAAATACAAAGGAACTCGTTGGACAAGCAACTATCAATGGGTTAAAAAAGATGTACTAAAAAGAAAGACGTATCTACCATGTGGAAAATGTATGGGATAAAATGTCTCCCCCAACCCCAATGACATTTATTCATATTATGAAAAATAGATTTTTATTAATATTTATTCAATTTAAAAAATTAATAAATAATTTACTTTATTATTTTATTCTTATTATTAGATATTACTCCCTCCGTTCTATTTTATCCGTCCCAAATTAATATGGCACAACTATTAAGAAAACAATGATTGGTAATGTAACTTTATCATTTTACCCCTCTTAGTTGTGTCTTATTATTAGTTCCAATATTGATGAATGACTAATATCAAACCACCATTTATATTCTTAGTGGTGTACTCTTAATGGTACTCATTTTTACAACATTTTTCAAGAATGCTACTAACAAGGAGTAATCAATTACACTAAGGGTATAATGAAAAAAAAATTATCTTATCTTGATAAGTAAAATAGAACAAGTAAAATGGGACGATAAATTAAAAAATTTGGGACGAATAAAATGGAATGGAGAAGTATTTATTATTTAATATATTTTTAAAACATTATAAATTTATTATATTTATAAAATAATATAATAAAATTAAACATTTTATTACTTAATAACATAGGAGTATGTCAATATTGGATGTATTGTTGTAGGGTGGGAGAGAGAAGGGGAAGTCAGATGTAATAAAGATGAGTGGCGAGGACTGAGGAAAGAAGACAAAAGAAGCAAAAGGGAAAAGAAAAATGTGACAAGTGAAGTTCTTTGGTAGGTGAGATGGGAATTGTCTTTTCTCTTCAGCTTTGAGCCATTAATACTAATAACATACCTAACAAGAGTAATAATAGGTAAATATATTCATGAATAATATTTGTGGCTGATAACCTGTACTCCCTTCATTTTAAATGAAGAATGAACTAATTTGATTTGATATGAAATTTAAAAAAGAAAAATAAAAAATTATGATTTTAAATTAAAGATATGACAAATATACCAAAATGTATCTCAATCATGTAGTTTTAAACATGTCACGTGAAAAGTTAAAAGCAAAAAATTGCTAAAAGGAAAAAAAATTATTTTTTTTAAACAGACTAAAAAAAAAAAATAAGCCATTATTTTTTAAACGGGGGAGTAATAAAATGATACTCAATTTACGATAAGAAGTTGACTAGCTACATTGTGTAAGGAGAAAGAAAACTTAAGTTAATTTTTGGTATTTTAATTAGGTCCATCATATGAAATAAATAAATAAATTATTGTTGTACCTTCTTTTTTTAGTGATTGTGGAATAAACCGATATACTATTATATTTTAAATTATATCAGACTAATCAAGGTATTATTGGATTTTCTTGAATTTATCAATATAATTGTGATTAAAACATCGGAAGCTTCTTATTTATAATTAAAGATTTTGAGTTCACTCGTGTTATCCGCTCAACACCCCTCACACCCATGTCCCATACCAACAAAAGAATCTTTTTATGTCTTTTACTTTTTTAATGACTCAAACTCATAATTTTTTATTGAAATTAATAAATGCTTACTATACGAACAATTTCCTCTTATTCTAAAAGCAATATCATGTGAAGAGGAATTAGTTATCATGTTTGATTCTTTCCATCACTTATATAGTTATTGACCAACAACGTTTTGCCAGTAAATGATGTTATCTACTAAAGCAACCCCTCTTAATCGCCCCCCCAAAAAATATATATATATATGAGTTGGGGAGGATTCAGACACCATGTGATTACCAAATGAAAAAAATAAGAAACTGCCAAGATTAATTGAATAAAAAGAAATCATTTTCTTTTTTGTTTTGTTAGGCTTAGAACTTGTTAATATCTCTAATTGATTACAATAATAGAGGTATCTATTAATATTTTAAATTAGGATCATCTCCATATTTATCCTTTCAATCCATTCACAGCTTGACAATGCCCATTTGCCCACCACCCTACAGTAAAACATATTAAAAAATTAGGAGAATACATCGATAATCAAGTAAACTTTATCAATAAATTTTATTGAGTTAATACATAAAAATGACCCTAAACTTGACACCAGATTATAACTTTAACCTTAAACTTTGATAGTGCATAAATAAGACCTTTAACTATTCAAAACCTGAACAAATATAACCTCCAATTTTACAATCCCATGCGTATGCGTGAGTCTCACTCGCGCCTACGTGGAAAGGTAATCCAATCACACGGAGCCACGTCGTTAAAAGGGCTGACTTGGAGAGGTCATATTTGTGCACTGTCAAAGTTTTACTTTTTGTGTTAAAACGACGTCGTTTTTTTTTTAATTATTATTATTGTTATTATTATTATTATGGTTGTTATTATTATTATAATAATTTATTTATTTATTTTTATAGTAGCAGCACCTAACTTTTTTTAATTTTAAAAAATTATTATTATTATTATTATTTTATTTATTTCTATAGCAGCAACATCTAACTTTTTTTTAATTAAAAAAAAAAACAGCCACCGCACAGTAGGCTGAAGGAAGTGCACAAGAAGAGCAAATAACACCACTAGGCTATCTAAGTGTCTTGTTTCATGTGGTTCAATATTAATATACGTACATAAATATACATTTTTTCTATCTTATATATATACAACGTAATTTTTTTACCGAGGGGGGTCGGGTGAACCCCATGGCAACCACGTAGGCCCGCCCCTCGTTAATTTAATAACGTTAATTTAATAACATTTTAATTACGTTAATTTGATAACGTTAATTTAATATACTACTACTACTATTATCCTTAATAACATTAATTTAATAATGTTTTATTAAAACTATAATTTTTTTATTATTAGTATTGTTTCATCTTTAATTTAATATTTAAATAAATAATATTTAGATATATTATATAACTTAAATTCGTCCTCTGCTTTATAATATATATACATACTCGCTCGATTTTTTCATATGAGGCTGACCCGCCTAATTAATAAATCTTCAATATTGCTCTTTTTCCGCAATGACAAAAGAAATTAAATGTCATTTTCATCTTTGAGCCGAAAATAATGAAAAAATAATAGTGAAGAGTCATTTAAAGGTCATATTTGTGCAGTTTTGAATAGTTAAAGGTCATATTTGTGCACTGTCAAAGTTTAAGGTCATATTTATGTATTATGCCCTTAGATTTTAAGTTGGACGCGCCCAATTTTGCGTGTTGAACACGCGTTTTGCCACGTAGGATTGGAGGTCATATTTGTGCAGTTTTGAATAGTTAAATGTCATATTTGTGCATTGTCAAAGTTTAAGATCAAAGTTATAATTTGGTGTCAAGTTTAAGATCATTTTTATGTATTAACTCAATTTTATTTAGATATGTAAACTACAATGTGTCTTGATTTAATACTTGAACACATAATAATATTTCTACTAAACACTTTCAATTCAAAATTTTAAAATAAACTTTTGAGCATGTTTTCAAGTGTTTATTACGTACATCAGTAAATTACTTGAAATAAATCTCTTTTTAAATTACACACATTATTCTAAATTAACAATAAAATATCATGCATGTTCATATTAACATTGACGTGTATAATCAAAAGATGTAGTAATTTCTCCATATTTTGAATGACTAACTTATCTACGTAATGACGTTTGAGAACACACTCAAAAAAAATTTCAAAATTTTGAATCAATGTCTGTATAACAGAAACACTTCACCACATGTTCAGATACTCCTCAATCATCTTATAATTCGTATATATATATATATATATATATATATATACACTACGTAGTACAAAGCTATATTGAAAACTTGGTGAGTTTAATGATCTAGTGATCTTATGTGATGCTTTAGGTAAGATCGAATACTTTTTTATTATTATTAAAAACAATTTAATTTCTTTTTTTGATCTTTAAACAAAAATAAGTAATTTTGTTTGTTACAAAAATAATTTTGCGATTCTTGTGTTGTAAAATAAACAGTCATGAAATTACCTAATGTCCCTTCAATTCACCTAAATATATCATAACAGTGTGACAAATGAATTAAAAAAGCATAGAAGAAGTGTATGTACACTCGATATTTTCATTAATAATACATGATATATGTGTGTTCTTTTTATACATTTCTTTTTTTTTGACTTCGATTACTTAAGATAAATTTATTTAATATAATAAATTTGAAAGTGTGTGCGCACACACAATTGAACAACCCTCGACCCCCAACCCACAAGAGATTCTCCAACAAAATATCAAAACCCCACCCCCCACCCCAAGGGATTCTCCAACAAAAATATCAAGTTGATATAGAAGTCGGTAGGACCATAACTTTAAGTACATCAATGAATCTTTTATGGGTCTTTATTTAAGAAATGGACACTAGGTTGATGTCTACAACTAGATCGGAAGCCATCATTAAAAGCTTATACAAATATCGGTCGTTTGGTAGAATATATAAGAATAATGCAAAATATGATGTATTAGTAATGTTTGTATTAGTTATGTTTGCATTAATTATGTTTGTATTTTTCTTATGCAGTGTTTGGTTCGATATATTAAAAAAAACATGAATGTCATAATTTCTAAAAAAAATTTTTTTTTTTTTTACATAATACCCTCAGTATATATATTGGAAAGGATGCAATTTTTTTTTTAGGGGTAATAGGGTCTTTAAGCATGTTAATGCATGCATTAGGTCTATTGCATTACTAATGCCATGAATTTTGAAATATTAGTAATACACACCTTAATACACAATAGAGTGTATAACTAACATTGGGTAAAAAGATATACCAAACAAGCTACTACTAATACACATTAAACTAATGCATGCATTAACATTTCAATACACTCTACCAAACGACCCCTAGTGTTTATATCATAAATTAATAGATGCCATTCACATTTTTCTTTTCTATATATTAGAAGTGAAGGTTTCGATATGCCTGCATCAAACTGCATGCTTCGTAATTTTACTATATCACTCTTAATTAATTATTATAAGTCATTGGTATATTAAAAACTAATAATATTTAATATAAAAAATAAAATATACATTTATGACATGTTTGCTTCAATCGTAATTTTACTAAATATCATCCTAATTAATTATTACAAGTCATTTAAATATTAAAAATTAATAATATTAATAAAAAAACAGTTTAATCATAATTTTACTAAATATTCCCTAATTAATTATTGTAAGTCATCTAATATTAAAAAGTTAATAATATTTATTGAAAAGGTTAAATAGACATAAAAAGATAAATTAATTTTTGATATTTTAAATTAACTTGACGTCTTATATAAGACTCACTTAATTTTTTTTAAGGTTTCGACATGTCTATTTATGTTGCTTCAACCGTGATTTTAATATATCGCCCCTAATTATTTATTATAAGTTATTTATATATTAAAAAATTAATAATATTTAATTAAAAATATAAAATAGATATTTCTGACATGTTTGTTTCACCTACTTCAACCGTAATTTTACTAAATATCATCCCTAATTAATTATTATAAGTCGTTTAAGTATTAAAAAATTAATAATATTTAATAAAAAAGATAAGATAGGTATGAAATGATAAATTAACTCTTGATGTTTTAAATTAACTTGACGTCTTATATGATGTCCACTTATTTTTTTACAAGAATTTTTTATAGTAATTTTGCTATATCAATTCTAATTAATTGTCACTTAAAATATGACTACTTCGTTGCTTCAATCGTGATTTTATTATATCATCCTAATTAATTATTATGACCATCTAAACATTGTGCCACTTAAAAATTTAAATTATTTAAAAATATAATTGACTATCAATGTCGTAGAAGTTTGGACAAGGAGAGTGATATAAATTATATGAAAATTACATGAGAAGTATTATAAATCATAATAGTTAACAACTTAAAATATTAAAAAAAATAAAATTAATATGTTACATATTTTTAAAAAAATACTTAAAAATATTATAAATCACAATAATTAACAAGTAAAAAAGTTTAAAGGACAAAATGCCTGCTTTGGCACATCTTCATTAATCCCTTGCCTTGCCTTCATTTTTTCCTCCATTTTAATTTGTTTGTATTTTTTTTAAATTTGTTATATATTTACAACAAAAACGTAAAAATTTGATTGACTCTCAAAATCTATAATTGTCTATCAATGCCACAAAAATTTGGACAAGGAAAGTAACGTATATTATTTGAAAATTATATTAAAAAAAATTATAAAATACAATAGTTAACAACTTAAAATATTTTCCAACTTATTACGCATTCTTATAATTTAGCATCTAATTAGTATTAAATTTTAAATATTTATTTTTAACTTTTAAATATTTTAAACATAATCGATGTGTTAGCCCGTCCCCCTGGTATATACATAGAGAGAGATGAATTTAAGATTTTAAATAATACACTCATGCATGAATACTGTAAGATAACTTTTAAACTCAACCACAAGGGTTGGTGTGGTGGTTCAGCACCTCACCCTTTAAGCAAGAGATTGGGGATTCGATTCTTACCTCTGGTGAATGGAAAAAACGTTATGGCTAGTTTCCTACCGCTTAGTGCGCTGACAGTAGAAACGGAGAATTAGTCTCACGATTGCCGTCTGTGGGATATCTTGGGAAACCCAAAAAAAAAAAAAAAACTTTTAAACTCATATGCTATAAGGTAGATTCGCCTCTATTTTTACGCATTATATATATATGTGTGTGTTCAAATCATTTGATATTGATAATTATAATAAAATTTAATAAAACAATCGGTGCGAATAATATTTTACAGTTTGTAAACAAGGTCATCCACATATTCCTCGTCTACAACCTTGATGCCTCTTGTCCCAAAATATAAAAGTTACGTGCAAGTTTTTCTTTCATTTTTCAAATGCTAGACTAGATCATATATTAATAAACAATAAAGAAATCATATTTGGTGATTTTTTTTTCAATCTTAAATTGCTTAAGAATTAAGATAAATCAAATAATGTACCTACGTGGCCATGTTCTATGAAGAAACTGTTTTTTGAATCTTCTTCCAAACTAATTTATGTAAAAGTCAAACAAATTGTCCCATATCATAATTAACCCCATTTTATGGGATACCTTTTTAAGTAAAGCTTAAGATTTATTGGATGATGCAGTGTAATGTGAATTAGTGACATCAATTTAAGTACTTAGAATATTCTTCTACATGTGATTCTAATTAATACTTCGCATATCCTACTTTTTCTCGCATAAAAGAGTGCAATACTCTAATACAACAACAACAAAACTCACTGTATTCCCACAAAGTGAGGTCTGGAGAGGGTAAAATGTATGCAGTTCATACCGCTACTTCCAAAGAAGTAAAAAGGCTGTTTCCGTTGGCCCTCCGGCTCAGGCCAGTGCAATACTCTAATAAGTGAATTAATTCTACGTATTACTAATAATTTTTTTGAGGTAATTAAAATGATCTACAATATTGATCACCTCTCACATACCTTTATAATTGATCGTGAATGCAAGACTTTGATGAAAAAATTGTGAAATCCTACAATAGTGTAAGATTGCAAGGGAGCAGAATAAGACTGCTGATATGCTAGCGAAAGGAGTGGAGGAAGAATATTTTGACAAAATGAGAATTTTGGTTCAATTATGTCTTTCTCTAGTGTCTACCAATGAAGTCGTATGGACAAATATTTTAGGAACTACTTTTAAACGCTAAAGTTCAGAATTGTAATAATATTCTATAGAGAATGACATAATTGAACTAACAAGGATCATCTTATTTCTTCTTTAATTAAAAAAAAAAAAAACATGACTAGTTATGACATCAACATAAAAAGAAAAAAATGTTGATAAACAAAGATGATAAAAAAGAAATATGCTTTACCTGTATCTATATGGTTGTTGGATTTCATTTTCTCCCATTATTAATTTATCCAATATGAAATGTTAATGTTGTTAACTATACATTAAAACAGAAAAAAAAAAAAACTGTTGATTGGTCCCTGGATCGTGCATTCCGTGACTTTCAAGAGGTTCACCACTTGAGAATTACATAGATTAATAAACAATACGTATAATTAAATTAATTAGTCTTTGTCACATAATCACCGAGTTGAATATTAATAAGAGTAAAATTAGACAATAGACGTAAGCAATGAAATCGATATTAAAGTTAACAACCAAACAATGATGGGTATATTAGGGAGTAAAAGTAGTCAATCAATTAATCATACTGCTCAAATTTGATAAAAAGTGTTGGGTAAAGTTTAAAAATAGCTATTTTCGCATTCATGTACAATACCATCGATTCAAAATCAATAAAAAAAGAAGGCTATTCTTCAAAGACATGACACTGTCGTGAATTTCAAACTTAAAAAATTTCAGAACTCCATAGTATCTTAGGCGAGATCCATGACGCTATCATAGATTTTACATTTTTAAAGTTCAAATTTAGAAAATCATGATAATATTTTTATTTTTTCACTTTTTTTTAAAGTTTAAGATTCACGACACTATCTAATATTCCTACATAAAAGTGATTAATTTCCAATAAATTTTCAAACATGGAATACTTTTTGTAACTTTTACGAACCACAGGGTTTATAGAAGAGGTGTAAACCACATAAATCCCCTAGGTAATAAAAGTAATTACACAAAATCTCCTCTTTTTTTCTCTCTCTCGAATTATGGCAAAGATACTCATACATTCGGCCAAGTATTATACATTGGTCGAATGTATGATGAAACAGCTAATCCTAAATTTAAGGTAATTGAAATCAGTAATTATTTTACTGTTCCTTAATTAACGGCAATAATTAGCTAACATTAAGTCGTTTATGGCTAAAACTAGTAACTGATATTTGAATTTCAAAAAAATTCTTAAATGTTTTTTTTTTTTTTTTTTTTGTAATCTTTGGTTCAAGATCTGGAAAGCAAAAGAACAACCAATTTCTTCTACATACGTTCTTCAATACTTCTAAAATCAATATGAATATCCACATATTGTTGCGACATTCTGGAATCTGGCAGTCAGAAATTAGTTATGAGTCATACAAAAGTGACGTAATAATTATTTCGGAAAATATTACTTTCTTGAAATTGGTTTCTACGATCGTCATGGAATTGGATATCGACGAAGTTCGTAAAGAAATTGAAGTTGAATATGTGGTTGAAGGAAATTCTTCTCCAATTGTCCTAAGAAACGACAAAGGAGTGAGGGTTTACGTTGAGTTGAAGAAATAATTTTCTGAGTTGGTTAATTTTTCGCTTTGTATTTCAACTTTCGACAAATTCAATAGTGAAATAGAGTTTGATAAAGAAACAGGTGTTGTAATGTGTATTGAGGGTAGTGAATATGATTCGGTTGCGTTAACAGTTGTTGAAACGGATAATCAGTATGCTCTATATGTTCCTGAAATTGAAGTGAAAAACTTCATTACTGATTGCAAGAACACTGAAATAATGGTGAATCAGATTTACAAGGATAAGGAAACTCTTGTTTCAATAATGGCAAGACATGCAATAGCTAATGGCTTCAACACTAAAGCGAAACGATCCGACAAAAAAAGGTATGATATAAAAGTGTCAAATATATTTGCTAAGCTTATAATGTATGAAAATTTGCTGTTAGAGGTTTTGTAGAAGTATTTGTTGTGTAGTTGGGTGATCTGTTGCTTATGATTGTTAAATTACGAATGTATAATGTATGATTATACATGCTTGATAATGTATAAATAAACCGTGCCAGTCAAATAAATGTATGATAATATGGTTTAAGACATTTTGTAGTTGCTTTTATTTCTTGTATGTTTTTTAAGTTAAAATACGAATGTATAATATTTTATTATACATACAGAGAAATGTATAATATAGCTGGGTGTTGACACCCAATTTTGACTCGCCCTTTTTTCTTTAATTATTTTTCCAATGCTTCTTGGTCCTAAATAATTTATAAAAAAAAATTAATTAAACAAAAATAAGATTTGGTATTTTTGTTTCTATTTCTACAAGTCTTAATAAAAAGGATTTTTTTATATATAAAATTATTTTAATTGAATACAATTAAATATTTTAATAAGTAATAGTTTCTATCTCTAAAACATTTTTGATAGACTAAAACAGAGTTTTATAGTAAAAATAATTTTTTTCTAATTTTCCTAAAAAGTTAGGTGGCGACTCTAAAAAATATTTTTCTTTAATCCCAAGAGCCACGACCTACCACCATATGTCGTGTGCTGTTTCGATCGGTTCGAAACTGGGCGCGACAGAATGGAGACTCTGCTGGAGATTTTTATGAACTTAGGTTTTAACCTTAACATGCTTAGTTTAGGATCTTTATGCTTTATTATGTTATTTGCTTTACGTATCTTTATATCATGCTTTGTACGACAGGACGCAAGCCAAATCCAAACTTACGTTCCTTATTTGTTTGTATAACATTGCTTGTTATCGCTTTATCACTTGCATTATTCCTATCTAGTCTTGGTCGTACACAATTCACACACCGAAAATGCGAGGAGTGTACCTGCACTCCTCCAAAACCTCTTTGGATTCCTTAGTTTCAGAGTTGGTGCAATTAGGTTAGTGTGCCTTCTCGCAAATATTCAGTCCCACTCTCAAAACTTTTAGGAAAAAAAAATCTTACTCTAGAAATAGGTCATGTTGCATAAACCTTAGGTGGAACGGTCCAAGGTATCGTTCCTGCAGTTAGGAAACCACCCTTCATGTCAATGGGTTCTTTATGAACCCAATGACAGTATATGTGTGGAATGATTAATTGATCCAAACATTAAAAACGTAATAAATTCAGGACATTGAACTTACCATACCCTTTTCTTTGCACGGATGGAAATCAACTAGAATCTCACCAACATCCATATGCTGACTGACTTTCCCCATATCCTAAGACACTGGTGGGGAAACATCCGAGTGGCGCATGGAGGAGAGGTGTTTGCGCATTTGGGATCTTTGACGGATCTAATGGAGATAAGGACAGACAGGCTACTGATTCGGTTCCTAGTCGAGTTCTGGGACCCGACTACGGTTACTTTCAGATTCAGGGACTTTCGAGATCACGCCCACCTTAGAAGAAATCATCCAAATGGCTAATTTTCCATTGACAGGACGGGTACCTTTGGCCCCCCGTATTACTGCAGGTAGCCGTTTTCTTCGCGACATAGGGTTGAAAGTTGGCGCAGGCTTGAGAATGGTTGAGGCAGGCTGGGTAAGCCTGGTTTATCTCTTTGAGAGATTTGGTAGAAGAGAAAGTTATGATCACTTTCGAGAGGAGTTCTTCTTCACCAGGATCGACTGGGAGAGGCATAGAGCCATTGTATTTATGATGGCTTTTCTCGGTAGTATAGTGTTCCCAATGAGAGGGAACCAAATCAGTATTCACATACTCCCTATGGTCTTATTCATGTGTAGGGGACCAATCAGGACCACGATCGTGCCAATGATTCTAGCGGAAGTCTTTCGGTCTTTGTCCGCATGATCGAAGGGGCACGATTTTTTCAGAGGCTGCAACCTAATGCTCCAAGTTTGGGCATTAGAGCACTTTTATCATAGGAATGATGTCGGAGAGGCTGGCCCTAATTAGATTCACAGCCACAGACTTAGAGTGGCCATGTGGGAGATGCCAGTCAATGAGGAGCAGTGGCGCGACTTCCTAGTCCATCTCACCGGTAACCTCATCCAATGGAGGCTGCCATGGGTTAGTGGTCGAGTAATGCTAAGAAAGAATTACACTTACTTTCTTGAGTTGATTGGGCTGGAGGGAATCCATCCATATGCACCTTTAAGGGTTCTAAGACAATTCGACCTAATTCAGAATATCCCTCTATGGTCAAACATAGCATTGTCGGAGATCGATTATGAGGGAAGAATCCTTGTAGAGAGGCTTGGCAACCTAATCCACGGCTGGGTACAGATCTTAAGTTTGGGCATGAGAGGTAACCCATACTGCACTTTTGAGTACTACACCTGGTACAGGTTGGAAGGAATTCTAGCTCAACCAAGTCTTATGTCACTCCAAGGGCTCGCCGACATTCACAGAGTGGACCAGATTCGAGAGCAGCTGCTTCATATTAGGCCTGTAACCACAACCATGTACGGGCAGGTGATTCCTGAATTGGTGGATCACCTCATCCCTGCTATTGATGATGAACCCGAGGAAGAGATGGAGGAAGATCCTGAGGAAGATCCCGAGGAGATGGAGGAAGATCCTGAAGAGGCCCCAGAAGAAGATCCCGAGGAGGACCCGGAGTAAGATCCGGAGGAGGAACCAATGGAAGAGCAGGATGGGGAGCTGACAGAGGAGATAGAGGAAGGCCCTGAAGAAGAAGAGTATGGGCCTATAGACTTCGACGGAGCAGACGAAGACTTCCAAGGACAGCAGTTATACGGATCCCCAGAGTATCACCCTGGGCCCTATTATGACCTAGATGATGATGATCCCCCCAGCTGGCCTTAGGATCCACCTTGTTATTATAGATTCCTGAGGATCTTGTACGACCTATCTGTACTTTTTATTTCATTTTGTTTTCCCTAAAAAGGGTCTTGCATGACCTCTATCGACATTGTCATAGGCTACCATGATGTAATTCAAAACTTTTCTTTGTAACCCGTGGCTTCACACCTTGCCTTTTTCATTAATCAAAATCCCTTTGTCCTGAATTTAATTACAATTTAATGCTTTGAATCAATTAATCGTGTTTGCAGCGTAGGCTTACCTCCGGCAAAAAGAGGCTCTATATTAGGACGTGTTTGAATGTTTCCAACTTGGTGTATATATGTTACTTACTTGTTACATTTTTACTATTGCCCAAACTAACATAGTTTCCTTTTTCTTTTCTTTCTTTTATTAAATCCCCAAACAACCAAAAGTTGATTTGTGTCGATTGGAAAACTGGTGGAATCTCAGTACAACCTTCGATCTAAAGACAAAATGACTAACAGAGACAAGGCCGCGATGATCCCAGTGGATGACACCGAGAGTTCTCAAAGGCCGTCGGATACTCAGAACGATGATCAAATGGACAATATGGCACAGGAAATCGAGGTCCTGAAAGAAGAACTCCGTCAAATGCGGGATCTAACCAATCTTACAATAGCTAGCTTTCCCGCTCAGCCGCAGGCTCCAAATATTGAATTACCTCCAGGCACTTCCGCTAACCAAGCAAGTATACCACATGCTCAAGCACCGCCTGCTTTCCAACCCACTGCCGGAACGATACCTGGTTACCCATTTCCTACTCACAACTTTACTGTTCCGGTCCATCCAGAGATGCAGCACATACCCAAGGCACACATCACTTGTGAGATATCTGTGCCACCTGTATACGCTACCGAAGCTCCCGCTTTTGCAACATCTACGACTTTTAAGGTTCCATATGAGGCTGATCGGTATGCGGGGCTAGGAAAAGATGTCCAATCAAGTGAAGAAGGGTCGATAGCAACCCAACGTGAGAGTCTAAAGAGAGCATTCAGAAACATACAATTCACCAGAGGGACTGAAAGTTTGGACTACGACGATTTGTGCATTCATCCGGACATCGACATACCGATGGGATACAAACCACCAAAGTTCGATGTGTTTGACAGAAAGGGTGACCCACATGCACACCTGAGGGCTTACTGCGACAAGTTGGTCGGGGTAGGAAGGAACGAGAAGTTGAGAATGAAGCTGTTCATTTGAAGTTTGTCGGGAGAAGCTTTGACTTGGTACACCCGACAAGACCCTCGTAAGTGGCGTGACTGGCGGGAAATGGCCGAGGATTTCATGAGTCTCTTCAGATTCAACACTGATATTGCCCCAGACAGGTTCTCATTGGCTAACATACAGAAGAAGTCGTCCGAATCATTTCAAGAAAATGCATGGCGTTGGAGGATCGAGGCTGCAAGGATCCAGCCTCCACTAGATGAAAATGAGCTCTCCAAGTATTTTATTCGAGCTCAAGAGGGTTTCTACTTTGACAAGATGATGTCGATGATGGGCCAAAAATTCGCGAAATTAGTCAAAATGGGAAATTTCATAGAAGAAGGCATCAAGTCGGGAAAGATCCAATTTATGGCTGCACTGCAAGCTGTGAGTAAGGCCATGCAAACTGGTTCCATTAATAGTAACAAGAAAAAGAGAGAAGACGTCTCAACCGTCACACCATACTACCGACCGGGAAATTCTTCCTACCATTACCCTAATAACCCCCAAATTATTGCACATGTCCCTGTGTACAATACTCAACCGTATTATAATCCACCTCGAGCTCCAGCATACCAAAATCCACCAAGACCATACACCCCTGTCCAAGCTCCAGCTCACCAAAATAGACCTGCCTATGCACCCAGACCACATCCAAACTTTGAAGCCAGAAATACCCGCACCTACATACCAATTGCAGAACCTTTGGTCCAGTTGTTTTAAAGATTTTGGACTGCTGGTTTATTGAAACCAATTGAGGGAAAGGCCCCTGATCTAACCTCTCAGAACTTTGATGGTAGTAAGCGTGCGCCTATCACTCAGGAGTCCAAGGGAATGACACAGAAGACTGTTACAACTTGAAGAATCAAATTGAGTCTCTGATAAGAAGGGGTATCATCAAATGCACCGCCGCAGCACCAAATGTGAACAATAATCCCTTCCCAAATCATGGAAATCGGGAAGTCAATATGATTACTCTAGAGGAGGAGTATGATTTGGAAGAAACTATTGTGACCACATGGAACACAGAAGAAATCGCTACTGCATCCACATTACAACCATTTATCACAGTTTAGTTGAGGGAGCCTATAACTGTTCATACTTACCTTCCAAGAGTCGTAGTGACCACATCAGCCACTGGTAGGACCGGCTATGACACCAAGGCAGTCCCATGGGACTATCGAGCTGAAACCAAGGGCAAAATGATAGATGTTGCTGCGGCTCAAGGGATGACCAGGTCAGGGAGATGTTATGCACCAGAGGAACCGAACCGTGGAGTTCTCGGGAAAGATCAAAATCCAAGGAGAAATATCACAGATGCTGAAGCCGCAGAATTTTGGAAGAAGATGCAGCCCAAGGACTATTCAGTCGAGGATCAGCTCAAGAAGACGCCGGCTCATATATCCGTCATGTCTTTGCTTATGAGTTCTGAAGCTCATAAAAATGCTTTGATGGAAGTTTTATCTGGGATTAGCATACCAAAGGAGATAACAAGCGAGACTCTGGCCACAACAATCGAGCGAGTGGTAGAAGCAAATAAGGTCTATTTCCATGATAATGATTTACCAATCAGAAGGAGCCGCACACAACAAAGCGCTTCATATTGCGGTAAGATATCATGACAAGATTGTGAACAGAGTTTTGATCGATGGTGGTTTGGGTTGCAATATCTGTCCATTCTCCACTCTGAGGGATTTGGGTGTGAATATAGAAGATATAAGAGAGAGTCGGGTGAAGGTTAGAGCCTTTGATGGGTCGCAAAGGAGTGTCATCGGAGAAATTTACTTAACACTGCAGATAGGACCAGCAGAATTTCCTATCCTATTTCTGGTCATGGATGTGTCATCTAGCTACAACTTGTTGCTGGGGAGGCCGTGGGTCCACATGGCAAGAATCGTTCCTTTCACTCTCCATCAGTGAGTGAAGTTAGAATGGGGTCGCACAGAAGTTACCATTCATGGAGAACTCGGTCATCCCATTTAATCTGTCAATGCAGTCCCAGTCACCGAAGAGTTAGATAGAGCCACTTTCCATACTCTGGAGATCATGCAAGCAGCAAAGATCAATGAGGAAGTAATGCCAGCTGAAGCAAAAATGTTGAATACTGAAAAGATGGTTGCGTCAGAGATGTTGAAATATGGGTATCAGCCCAAGACAAGACTAGGACCCAGAGCCGATCGTATAATTTAGCCGATCCAGTTAAAGCAACAAAAGGGTACGACCGGTCTTGGATACGAGCCTATTTCTGGAGTAGCCTGCAGGGAAAGATTTAGAATGACAGTGTTCGTGCCAGCCAAAGTCCCAGTTTCAGAGAAAGCAGTCAATGAAGATATCATTGAAGGAATAGGGAATCTATTTGTGGCTGTGATCGAAGGTGGATCAGAGATAAATTTCAATAAGCTTACCATCCGTGATGCTGAACCGGGAGAAGTCCTGCAGAATTGGACCATTGTCCCATCCCTATTCCGTCAGGAGTCTTGGTAGTGCGGGACTGTTGTTTCTTTTAAAAAATATTTTTCTTGCATGATCAAATGAGGCTTGAATCGTGCCGAAGTTATTTTTGCTACTTGCCTCTTCTCCAAAGCCAGTGCTTTATTCAATAAAGTTCTTATTTTCCAACCTTATTTAATATTTTCAAATATCTATTTATTTTCCAGCATCTATTTACTTTACTCGCTTTTATGCTTTATCAGCGCAAATATTAATAAAAATCCTCGTTCCACGATTATGACATGTAATGAATCCGTTGAGCAAAATAGAAGTGATGCGCAAGATTACGAGGAGTACGATGAGAGCATGATGCCTAAAAAACTGCCGCAAGAGATCGAACAGCTCGAAAGTCAGAAGAAGCCTAATATGGACGAAACTAAAGTCGTCAATTTGGGTGATGAAGAGACAACAAAGGAAACATGAGTCAACATACACTTGGAGGATAAAAGAAAGCAGGAATTGATAAGTCTGCTTAAGAAATACATCGATGTATTTGCTTGGTCTTACGACGACATTCCTGGTTTAAGCACCGATATCGTCTCGCATCGATTACCGACTAACCTTGCGTGTCCACCGGTGAAGCAAAAGATGAGAAAATTCAAGCCCAATTTGAGTTTGAGAATCAAGGAGGAGGACACCAAGCAGATAGAAGCCAACATCGTGAGGGTCACGACTTATCCCACCTGGCTGGCCAACATCGTGCCCGTACCAAAAAAGGACGGAAAGATAAGAATATGTGTAGATTATCGGGATCTCAACAAGGCTAGTCCAAAAGACAATTTTCTCCTCCCAAACATTCACATTCTCATTGATAATTGTGTGAAAAATGAGTTGCAGTCGTTTGTTGATTGTTTTGCGGGATATCATCAAATTTTGATGGATGAGAATGATGCAGAAAAAATAGCCTTCATCACACCGTGGGGGGTATACTGCTACAGGGTAATGACGTTTGGACTCAAGAATGCCGGTGCAACTTATATGAGGGCCATGACCACTCTTTTCCACGATATAATTCACAAAGAAATCAAAGTGTACGTGGATGATGTCGTCATCAAATCTAAAAGGAGTTCGGATCATTTGGATGATTTATGAAAGTTCTTTGAAAGGCTGCGAAGGTAAAACCTAAATTTGAATCTGGCTAAATGCACCTTCGGAGTCCCTGCAGGAAAGTTATTAAGATTCATCGTTAGTAGGAGAGGTATAGAGTTGGATTCGTCCAAGATAAAGGCAATCCAAGACTTACCACCCCCTAAGACCAAGAAGGACGTAATGAGTTTCTTGGGAAGACTCAATTACATCAGTCGGTTCATAGCCCAATCCACGATCATTTGTGAATCAATATTCAAGTTATTGAAGAGGGATGTCGCCACCCGGGTGGACTGAAGAATGTCAGAAGGCTTTTGACAAAATTAAGTTGTATTTGTCTAACCCACCAGTATTGGTTCCACCAGAACCGGGAAAGAGCAAGTCATTTACTACCTGAGTAAGAAGTTCACATCGTACGAAGCTAGGTATACATTGTTGGAACGGACTTGTTGTACACTGACCTGGGTTGCGCAAAGGTTAAGCCACTACCTGTCCGCGTATACTACGTACTTAATTTCGAGAATGGATCCACTCAAGTACATATTTCAAAAGCCAATGCCTACTGAAAAGTTGGCGAAATGGCAGATCTTGTTGAGTGAGTTTGACATTGTGTACGTGATACAAAAAGCTATTAAAGGGCAAGCTTTAGCTGATCACCTCGCAGAAAATCCAGTAGATCAAGATTACAGGCCACTCAAGACCTACTTTCCTGATGAAGAGGTGTTGTTTGCAGGAGAAGACATCTCAGAGTCATATGATGGATGGAGGATGTTTTTCGATGGAGCAGCGAACTTCAAAAGAGTCGGAATTGGAGCAGTCCTAGTTTCAGAATTAGGTCAACAATACCCAATATCGGCAAAGATTAGGTTTCCTTGCACGAATAACATGACAGAATACGAGGCTTGCATTCTCGGGCTTAGGATGGCAGTAGGCATGGACATTAAAGATCTATTGGTGATGGGAGATTCAAATTTGTTGATCCATCAGGTGCAAGGAGAATGGACCACCAAGAATGTCAAAATCCTTCCTTATGTACAATGTGTTAAGGAATTGAGCAAAAGGTTTACGAAGATCGAATTCAGGCATGTCCCTCGAATTCAAAATGAGTTCGTTGATGCCTTGGCGACACTATCTTCAATGATTCATCATCCAGATAAGGATTACATCGATCCCATCAAAGTGGAGATACATGAACAAAAAGCTTATTGATTTCATGTAGATGAAGAGCCAATTACTTCTTTCTCAATGGGGAAATCCTATATAGGATGACTCCAGACCTAGGATTGCTACGATGCGTTGATGCCACGAGATTGTTAGAGGAGATACATGCAGGAACCTGTGGACCCCACATGAACGGTTTCATGCTTGCGAAGAAGATTTTGAGAGCTGGATATTTTTGGATGACTATGAAGAGGGATACCATTTGATTCGTGCAGAAGTGTCACCAATGTCAAGTTCATGGAGACTTTACACGAGTTCCACCAAACGAACTCAATGTGATGGGTTCTCCTTGGCCGTTTGCTGCTTGGGGAATGGATGTTATTGGGCCCACAGAGCCTCCTGCGTCCAATGGACATCATTTTATCTTGGTCGCTATCGATTACTTCACAAAGTGGGTTGAGGCCTCAACACATAAGGACGTAACAAAGAAGGTGGTAGCAGATTTTGTTCGCAACAACTTAGTCTGTCGGTTTGGAATTCCAGAGTCGATCATAACAGATAACGGAACCAATCTCAATAGCGACCTGATGAGAGACATTTGTGAAAGGTTTAAGATCTCTCATCGAAATTCCACGGCATATCGACCACAAATGAATGGAGCAGTTGAAGCTGCAAACAAGAATATCAAGAGGATTTTGAGAAAAATAGTGGATGGTAATAGGGAATGGCATGAGAAATTGTCATATGCTTTACTTGGATATCACACCACAATCAGAACTTCTACTGGGGCAACTCCTTACATATTGGTCTATGGGTCAGAAGCGGTAGTACCTGCAGAAGTTGAGATACCTTCATTGAGAGTCATTCAGGAGGTTGGTCTAGACGACGCTGAATGGGTTCGTAGAAGGATCGAACAGTTGATGCTTATTGACGAAAAGAGATTGGATGCACTCTGTCATGGTCAACTCTATCAAAATAGAATGATCAAGGCGTTCAACAAGAAAGTCAAGCCTCGTCGATTCATACCTGGACAGTTGGTATTGAAGAAGATATTTCCTCACCAAGATGAAGCCAAAGGGAAATTCGCGCCCAATTGGAAAGGTCTTTACATAGTTCATCGAGTGCTCTCAGGAGGAGTAGCGATACTTGCAGAAATGGACGGAACATTAAGCACAAAGCCGATCAGCTCAGACGCCATCAAGAAGTACTACATTTGAATACATTAGGACTAGTCGTTTCTTTGTACTTTTTGCATTTTGTCTAATGTAACAGAACTACGTATTGGCCTGAATTCCCATGGCGGGATACGTAGGCAGCCCACATAGGGTTCGGTTTCCCTTAGAAAACCCAAAAACATCATCCTTTCATGTAATTAGAACTACGCTCGACCTGACTTTCCACGGCGGGATACGTAGGTAGCCTGAGTCTGGCTCGGTCACTGCATTTCATATTTTCAGTTCTACTATTGTATTTGAACTACGTCATGACCTGATTCCACTTGGATACATAGGCAGTCTGAGTCAGATTCGGTCGCTGTATTTTATTTCTTCTTCTCCACCCTCGAACTACGTACAGACCTGATTCTTGTTATAAGGATACGTAGGCAACCTGAAAGGTTCGGTCTTACCTTTAGGAAAATCCCTTTGTCTCATATTATAGCCTCAGATTCTCGCCACCAGAATCATCGCCGCATCGACAGTCAGAGAAGCTCCACCTAAAGGATAAAGCTATATGGGTCGCGATTAGCAAATGGAGGCTTAATGGATTTCCGAACATGTCATAATCTAAAAACAATAAAAGACTACTATATATACTTCATATATACACTATATATTTTCGAAATATAATATATATATATATATACATATATAAATTTCAAATATTTTCTTACTTTCCCACCTACTGAGACTCCAGATTTGGAAATGATCAGGCAGCCAAAGGAGTGTTGAACTATTCCAAGGTCAGGATTTCCATGACAACACAAATCAACACCCCCTCCCAACTAAGAATTAATTCTTTGAGCACAGGAAAATAGGAATTGGAGGACGACGTCAGGTCAAACTTTGGGATAGGACCAGGGGCATCAAGCGGCTTATCGTCATGACATGAGACAAATATTCTTCCTTTATTTCATTCTCTTTACATACTTTTATACTGATCCTAACAAGCTCTAATAATTTTATTCAAGTGCTTTCACAGGTCCATTTTGAAGACCCGGGTCGAAAACTAAGAAAAGAGGATCCTCATAGGAAGATTAGGCTATTTACTCCTCCCAACAAACTCCACAAATTGGAGAGTGCTGTATGACTTCAATAAAGTCGAGCTTCCACATTTCAAAGGATTGTATATAAGCAAACAAAGTCGAGTTTTCGTATTTTGAGAACTGTATATAAGCAAATAAAGTCAAGCTTTCGCATTCCAAAGGAATGTACATAAGCAAACCAAGTCAAGCTTCAACATTCCAAGGACTGTATATAAGCAAACAAAGTCGAGTTCCACATTCCGAAGACTGTACATAAGCAAGCAAAATGATCCTCTGCCATATCGGAGGATGCAAATGGGCGATACGACTCTCCACCATATCGGGAGTTGTGCACCAGTAAGAGGGACGCTCCGCCATAAATCCAAGAATGTATATAAGCAAAGAAACACCCCACCATATCGGAGAATTGCATTTCAGCGAACAAAGCACAACCTGCCAATCAGAGGCCCACACCATAGCAAACGCGCAAGAAAGTCACTATCACAACAGAATCAATTTCCAGCAGCAATACCATAATCTAGTTCAGAATAATGGTCTCTTTGACAAATACGAAACAGTTTACCTTTGGAAAAATATCCCGCCGTCGGAGGCTATTTACATTTTAGCCAACGGAGATTATTTACATTTCAGCCCACGGAGGCTAGTTACATTTCAGCCGACAGAGACTATTTATATTTCAGCCGACGGAGGATATTTACATTCAAGCAGCTGCTCAGCCGATGGAGGCTATTTACAATTCAGCCGACAGAGGCTATCTATATTTCAGTTATTGCCCCGCCAGTCGGAGGCCTCCACTAACGGAAACAATACTAGTTTGAATATATAAACTCTACTCTTTACATTACGATTTCAATTTACAAATTTTCGAACAACAGGTACTTTTCACCCTTTTACCTGTTTTGCAGGAACATGCAACTACAACGTGGAACTACCCTCTTAGCAGCAAACTGGGGCAAGCTAGCGGAATGTCAAGCATCCCTAGCTACGTCAAGTATTTCAGCGAAGAAACTCAACTCGACTCGACTCAAGTTTTCATTTTTATAATTTTCATTGTCATCACCCGGTGCCTTCTTAGTTCGACACAGGGGGAATTTTTGAAAAAACTGTTATCACCTTTTCTCTCAAGATCCTCAGCAGATATAACTATCCAATATTTCCTAATCCACAGCTACTTCTAACAGCCAATTTCGGGCTTGCATCCGTATCCATTTCATTCGTGCTGAAAGTTTATTATCATCCTAAAGGAACCCAGTGCTACCATAATTCTATACTGAGGCAAATTTTGATAAAAATCAAAATTTTGCTACAATTCGAACTACAAATGGCCTGATTTCTCGTGGAGCCCGAGATATGTAGGCAGCTCAAAAATCTGAGCCCGGCCATAATCTTTCAAATATTTTTTTCCGCCCGAGACAAAATTGGTTACGTCAACGTGAGTGCCCAAAGATTTCCAAACAAATCTTCGGTCTCTCAAGGGCAACTATTGACACCCAATTTTGACTCGCCCCTTTTCCTTTAATTATTTTTCCGATGCTTCTTGGCCCTAAATAATTTATAAAAAAAAATTAATTAAACAAAAATAAGATTTGGTATTTTTGTTTCTATTTCTACAAGTCTTAATAAAATGGATTTTTTTTTATAAAATTATTTTAATTGAATACAATTAAATATTTTAATAAGTAATATATATATATATATATGTATATATATATATCGTTTGGTATTCACATTTTTTCTAACTTTTTTTTGGGGCAGTATTGTGACCTTATATGTATATTTTTATTACCCAAAATAGGTTTTTATAAGATGTAAGTATTTTTATTATATTCTTATTTTTATATATCTTATTATATTCTTATATATACATATATATATACGTATTTTGTTAATAGGAAAGTCGAAAATTTTAAGTTAGATGTCTGTACGAATTATGTCTGTAAACTAAAGAATAATTTTTTAGGATATCAGGGAGCATCGATAAACTTAATTTCGATGAAAAAGAGTATTCGGGCAAACAATAATCCCACTTTTCTTTTTATTTTATTTTATTTTTCACCCGAACCCAACTCTTATTTTATAAATTTCAGCCAAGAACCCGGATACCAGCCCGAGGCAGTATAATTTCTATGCTCGCTTCATCATTCCGCCTTAGCGAATATAATTTGACTCGATCCGTCGATTTATTTTGAATCCAAGGGATCTCGAATTTTCAAATATTGATATATATATATATATATATATATATATATATTTATATACATATATATGTATATACATTATAATTTGCCTTTTTATATATATTTTTTGAAATTTGAACTGTTCCGATCAAATATTGAACGGATCAAAATAATCACTTCTCAGTTACCTCTTATATTTATCCATCATGTAAGATTTATAATTTATTTTTATTTGTTTGTTTATTTATTATTTTATTTTGTATATATATTGAAACATGGACCGTCCGATCAAGCGATCAAACGGTCCACATTTTAGTCAAATAAATAGTACAAACAATTAGTTGTATCCCTTTCCCCAAATTCAGAATCACGTGAAGTCTCTTCCCCAAAAAGTCATCGACCTTTCCCATCCGCCTTTTCCAAAACACACAAAAAATTTCAAACTACTTTCTCATCTTTTTCTTCCTCCTCAACACCCCCCCAAAATACCACAACCCTAATTACCATAGTCTGCAGCCATGGTAGACGTAGATACCGTCCCTACCCAAGATTATCCCCAAAACAACCCTTCCAACCCACAAAACCTTTGGAAGACAGAAAATCAGTCCTAAATCCATATAACAACGGAAAAGGGACTTAAAATCGCCATTAAATGGCCTGAAAAGTGGAGATTCGAATTCAGAAAGAGATTTCAAGTTTCAAATCGGCTAGGTGGTTTATTTTGAGTTTTGAATCCAGATTTTCTAGTCCGGATTCACTTATAAGTTTTGAAACAGGTTTCTGAGATAGAAGGAGTTTGATATTGGTGTAGACACCTAATTTTGTCCCACCTCAAAGTTCGATTTTATTCATTTTTACCTTATCATATCATGTATCCTCACCCATATAATTATCCCTCCACAAAATGATAAAAATAACAACCCTATAGATAATTTTATCTTATCTTAACCAACTACCAACCAAGAAAAGGGGGAGGACCCACTGGATATGGCCTGCTTATTCTTTTCTCATTCAAGATTGATAAAAGGGGGGGTCACATTTTTTTTTAGAAGAGACGGATACAAGCCATTTTTCTTTTCTCTCCAAAAATCCTGACTGACCCTCACAGAATAATCACACTCACGATTTTCTCCTATATACACACGCACACTGTGATACTCCCAAAAGATCCGATCACCCCTCATCTCACCGAAAAAACCACAACTCACCGGAAACCATAACATACACTGAGATCGAGAGGGGTAAAGGAGAAAGCAGAGGGAGCAAACTCCGGCGAGACACACCTGAAACTAGCCAGTTTGTCCACCGCCGGAGCAACGACGATTCAACAACAGCCAGCGAGCTCCCCAACGACCAAACCCCATTGAATCATCACCGGAAAATAAATGATTTTGTTAGCCGATAAGGGGAATCGAGAGCTTTGAGTTGGTCATTTGGTTGTTCGTGTTCGGGGATGGTGTCCAAGGTTTGATGCTGATATTGGGTTAAAGCATATAGGGAGAGGAAATCGAGTTTGAGTTGTTCGAGTTGAGGCTTCGATTTTGAGATTTCGTTTGTGACTCTATTCAGAAGGATAATTTCATTTCGAAATCGAGGTCCAATCTTAACTTTACTCTCTTTATTATTTTAATATGGTTGAAGTCTTGATGTGGTGATATGTTTTGATATTGCGTTCGAGCGATTTTGATTACCGTGGTTGATATTGGTTAATTGATTCATTTGAATGGAATAATTCAGGGATTTGAATTAGTTTGGGAACTAGTGGGGGGAGGAATTTAAAAATAATAAAAAATGGGTGAATAAATCAATTTTTGTGTAATGTCGTTTAGTTCGAAATAAGCATGAATGTTGTTGAAACACGATAGTATCATGTTTAGGTTGACAATTGATAGACAAATATAAGTGGGTTAGGCAAAGTTTATGACTTGCGATTGTTAAATGATGAAAATATTTGGTTGAAATGTGTTGGTTTATATTTTTGGTTTGAAATGCATTCATTTGGCCGGAGAATTCCCCGAAGATAGATGTACTTATTTGCCGGGGAATGCCCCGAGGTATCTTGTACTCGGAGGACGTTCGCGATGAAGGCCCGAGGCATCGGGTGAGGCATTGGAGCTTAGTGTAGGATTAGTTTAGAATACGATTTACATTTCCGTATTTTTTCTATTTTTGGGACTGTATAACTCGGACTGGACACTATTTTTGATTCGTTCTGTTTTGTTTGCTAGCTTGATTGTTTTATGTACTTTTGTGTGGTTTATACATTCGAATTGCCAGATTAGACGATACGCTCCACCAAGCGACCGTGGTCGAACCACGGGATTGAGGGGTGCCTAACACCTTCCCCTCGGTCAACAGAATTTCTTAGCCGGAATCAATGTTCGCGGATCAGTGTTACAGAGTCAAAACTATTTTGAAAAAGGATATCCACGAGTGACTTGGCACACCCGATTCATGCCAAGTGGCGACTCTGAGTTTTGAATATAGTGAATCCTTTTCGAAATAAATCTTCATTTTGTCACTTAATAATAAAAACCCTTTCAAACTTAAAATCAAATCTTTTTGGTACGAAAAAGGGGTGTGACAGCTCTGGCGACTCAGCTGGGGATTTGTTCAGAATTCGAGCTTATTTTGGAGTCGTATCGGCTTTGATTGGCACTATAGGTGTATAAACATTTTTTTTGTGTTGTTTTGTGTTATTGTTTTATCATTGTGGAATGTTTTCGTGCTCTTTGTCTACCCCAAGGCCTTCTTTCTGCAACAAGTTCGTAGTACACGTGTTGTACACGACTTCTTGTTGAGTCACCCTTATTTTAGAGGGGGAGCCGTCGGTTTTATGAAGTAGGTGGAAAGCTGTCGCAGCCACTATCGACTATACGCTCCCCCGAACAACCTTGTTAGTGAACTCCAACGTAGGTCAGCCTTTAGGTCATGCTTATGTGCATCATATCAATACTTAGCAGGGCCCATTGGTCCTTTGTAGGAGACTCACTTCTAAGGCATCATTTCGTGCTAATTGTTGTATCTTTAGAAGTAATGTGATCTTTTATTGGACTGATTTGGAAAAAACATGTGCTAGAATTAAAGGAGGGTGTGTAGGCATGAAAAAAAAAAAGTTTCGTATCTTTTTAGTGTTCTTTATGACTTTTGTTTTTCACAAGTTAAAAATTCAAAAAAGATTTTTTCATTTTCTGCACTCATTTGTTCAATAATCAAAACATCAAAAAGATTTCTCACTTTGTCTCCTTTAGCATTCATTCATAATTTGAAATTTTCAAAAAAAATTAAAAAAATTTAGCATTTTTATAAAAGAAAATGAAAAATGGTAGAAGTTTTGTTCATTTCATATAGTGAAAATACCAAAAAGATTTTCCTTCATAATTGTTGGTGTCAGTTTTAGTTGAAGTGTCTAATTAAAACCCAAAAAGATTTTATTCGTTTGTCTTTGGTGGTGTCTCTTAAGTTAGGGTCAATCTGTTAGTTAGTCGTTATTTGTCCAATCTGGACGAACAACGCACCCCTAATTCTCCTCTTTCGGGATGTGAGATACGTAGGCAGCCTATTGTTGGTTCGGGGATCTTATTTAAAAAATCAAAAAAAGATTTTCTTCTCGTCATTTAGAGTAGGTGTTTCATATATGCCATGAAAAGAAAAATACAAAAAAGATTTTCCTTAATAATCGTAGGTTTATTTTGGTGGATCTTATCTGAAAAATTCAATAAAAGAAGATTTTCTTCACTCTTTATTAGAGTAGGTGTTTCATATACATCTTTAAAAGAAAACTAAAAAAAGATTTTTCTTTAATAGGTTCAAGTTTCATTTTCGTATGAAATTCAAAATCGAAAACCCAAAAAGAGTTTCTTTGGTAATCATAGGTTTCATTTTTTATAGGTTATTAAAGCTAGAAAATTGAAAAAAAGATTTTCGTCTATTCTTTTGACAATTTTTCATTTTTCTTTTCTTCTTAAAATTTCAAGAAAAAAGAAAAAGAGTTTAATTGGCCATTTTGGCAAGACTTCACGAACTACGCATACCTGATTCTCCTCTTTCGGGAGTGAGATACGTAGGCGTCCTTCTTGGGTTCTATGATTTTTTTTTAAAAGGAGAGATTTTGAGAAAGTGTTGAACTCTAACGCATTTGCTATCTCTTGTTCAGTTAGTTTGAGGTGGTTGGTTTGTGGCATTTTGGCTTGTCCTCCATATTGCACCAAGTCACAGAGAAGGTTATGGCCAACAGGGATACCGAGTTTGTTGTCACTAATTAGATAGGGAGTTCGGGAAATGAGAATTTAGGAGATAATGAAGAGATTCGAAAATTAAGGCAGCAAGTGATAGAAATGCATCGAGCTTGGCTAATGGGTTGCCGCCTCCTCCAGTTCCCACTGATAATCTGAAATATCTTTCTAGCTTGCCTCCCATGTCATATGCACAATTTCCCATTTTTGTTGATATGTCACAACATGCATCAGGATCGACTCCGGGGCAACAATATCCAACCACTTCCAATGTTCATTTTCTCACTCCCCAATCCAAGACTACCACATACTCGGATCCACCTGTTGTTCATGCTTTTACGGTGCCACCCCCACCTGAAGCTCCTACTTTTGATGTTCATCCACAAGTTGTGCCTCTCTGCTCTACAAGAGAGCCTGTATTGAATATTACTGGTGATCAGCGTAACACTTTCGAGCCTTAATTCAAGTTGACTGGTCTTTATGGTGACACTCACCCGCCTGAATTTCCACCTAACACAGAGAAACTTGTTATGACAGAAGGTCAAGTGGAAATGACCAGAAAATTGAGAAGTTTGGAACTGGCTATGAAGAACTTGCAAGGACTTGGGGGTTACAAAAGTGTCTCATATAAGGACTTATGCATGTTTCCAGGGGTCAACCTTCCTCCTGGATTTAAAATTCCAAAGTTTGAGAAATATGATGGACATGGGGACCCAGTGGCAGATTTGAGGTGCTATTGTAACCAATTAAGAGGTACTGGAGGGAAGGAAGAGCTACTCATGGCTTATTTTGGGGAAAGTCTTTCAGTCCTTGCTTCGGAATGGTTTGTTGACCAAGACATCAACAAGTGGATTAGTTGGGATGACCTAGCTAATGAATTCATGCAACAATTTCAATACAATGTGGAGTTGATTCCTGATGAGAAATCCTTGACTAATATGAAGAAAAAGAACACCGAAAGTTTCAGAGAATATGCGATTAGATGGCGTGAACAAGCTGCTAGGGTGAAACCACCAATGAAAGAAAGTAAGATAGTGGAGGTTTTTATTCAAGCGCAGGACGAAACATATTATCAACACTTGTTACCTGCATTAGGAAACACGTTCATTGAGGTCCTTAAAATGGGGGAGATGATAGAAGAGGGAATTAAGACTGGTCGTATTGTGAGTTTTGCAACATTGAAGGCAACTACTCAAGCAATTCAAAAGGATTCAGGAAGTGTTGGGGAGAAAAAAAATGAGGAAAATGCATCTGCTATTGTAGTTGGACAGCAGGAAAGATCAAGAAGACCACGTCGTCGTCGCTCTCAGACTCAAGCTCAAGTTTATGCCCAAGCTCCACATAATCACTCCCAAAATCCATTATACTTTATTCCTCCACATCCATATCCAGTGTATAATGCACAACCACATGTTCAACCCCCATCTTACCCACAATGGCGTACCCCAACGCCCCAGAGTCATCCTCTAAATCCACAAACATACCAAAGCCTTTCTAGGCCAGATTTGCTATCCAAGCCAAACAATGAAATGAGGCTGAAGTCGAGAGATAGCTTCACAGAAATTGGAGAGTTATATGCTAGTTTATTTCATAGATTGATACAGGAGGGCATGATCACTCCTCTCCTTGGGCACACCCTTAATCGACGTTCGAGAAATTTTGATCCTAACGCACGATGTGCGTATCATTCTGATGCTCAGGGTCATAGTATTAAAGATTGTCGAGATTTGAAAAGAGGAATTGAAAAGATGATTCAAGATGGATCATTTGTGGTGCAGAACATTGATAGTAAGGGAAACTCTAGTCATGCTAATATGCAAACCAGTGACTAAGTTGTCAGGCTGAGCAATTGAGAAGTCACCATCTCCCTACTAGGAAGAGGTTTGGTAGTTTGTTTTGTTTTATTTTCTGTTATCCGAATTATTACAGGGTTGTAGTTCGGGATCTATCTTGTTTTGTCCCTTTGTCGTTATGTTCAAACCCTTCTATCTTTCATTTTAATTAAATCGAGTGTCCCATTTTTCTTTGTGTTTTAAATATATGTTGTTTGTTTATTTTCTTTACATAGTATATTTTTTATTGATTCTAGTGATATGACATGCTAGCGGAATTTTCTGTCAGATCTTAAAATCCAGTTTAAGCATGAGCATGGAATCAGAGGGTTAAAGTTAGAAAAAGGGAGCATCTGAGAAAATAGGTAGAGTGCTGAGACATTTGGTGATCAAGTTGCAGCCTTCTTTGAAAATTAAGACACTTATTTTGAGAATCATGAGAATAACTTAGTCATCAATTGAAAGAGATATCTCGATTAGGTCAAATAGTGAATGTACAATCCTATGTCAAAAGGAACAGAAAAAAAATCAGCTCCGCTAAGTCATGAGTCATTCAATGTGAGGATTGTACAACAAAAGTGGAGTTGTATGTTTGACAAGTGTAGAGGAAGTGGCACACATGCTCAAATAAATTTAGTGTTATTAAAGTGTCACGCACGATCTACGTCTCCCACTTTTAAATTGCATGTTATGTACTTGCGTTCTCAAGGATTGATATGACGAAGACATTTCATTTTGCTATCCAAACATTGTGTCATCCTTTGTTTACCCCATTTGAGCTTTAGTCCTATTTTCTTTCATACCTCTCTTTTGGAATCAAGATAGAGTCAGTAAAACTCAAAATAAAAGTGTCGAGCACAAATGGAGTCAGAAAGTCCAAAACAAAAAGAGAAAAAATGGGTCCAAAAAAAAAAGGAAAAAAAGTGTCAAGAAAAATAGTCAGAAAAATTCCAAAGGAAAAAAGAGTCCATAAAATAGAAAAAAAAAAGAAAAAAAGAAATCAGAATCAATCTGCCAGAACTACGCATGACCTGATTCTCCTCTCTCGGGGGTGAGATACGTAGGTTGCCCTACCCTGGGCTCGGTCCAACCAAATAAATAACTTAGAATTGCCCAGTCAAAAGAAACTTGGGACATTGAGTTAATCCTCATTGTTTGAGTTGATTCCAAAAGTTGTAAGTCCTACCCAACTTCAAGTGTCGTTTGAGCCTCATATCATCCTTTCTTTCTAACCTTATCCAAAAGCCAAGCTACAACCAAAGAAAGACCTTCAGATCAATTTTTGAGAATGTTAAGGCTAAGCATGCAATGCATATGGTGACGCATTTTGGGAACTGCTTGTCTTCCTCAGCATAAAAAATCAGGAGAGAAATAAAAATAAGAGAGTCTTATTGGTGAAAACCCTCACGGGCACCATAAGGCGATGGTAAGTTGAGACAGATAAAAATGAGAGAGTCTTATTAGTGAAAACCCTCACGGGCACCATAAGGCGATGGTGAGTTGAGAGAAAAATGAGAGAGGCTTGTTGGAGAAAACCCTTCAAGGTGCCACTAGCCGAATGAAGTATCCGAATGCAATGGGTCCAAGTAAGTAACTCAGTTTCAGGGCCATTAACTCAACAACAATTGGTAGAAAGTTTGGATGAAAATATCAGGCTGCTTAATCCAGAATGCATGGCATAATCATTAGAGTTGACTGTCATTTTTAGAGTAATTTTTTGTTTCTTTGATTCAAATGCGGATATTCATTGTCTTTACTTTCTTTTCTTTATTTTTGTTTTATCTTTCTTGAGTCAGTTATCCACATAAAAAATTGTCATTCTTTTTTTTTCTTTTCTTGTCTTTGAGCCAAGTTCATATAAAAATAAGTGAGAAAAGATTTCAAAATTGGCTACCAGCTTCTTCAATTGCACAAAGCAAGTCAAAAGGGTCAGCACATGCAAAAGACATGATTGTGAGCCGAAATAAGGCATACAAAAATTGTGGCAACAGACGAGTTTGGGAACTCATGAAAATACCAAGGTTCATAAGGTTTATATGATGAGCATGGTGAAGCAGAGATACCGTGTTTGTTTCAGAGTCACTCTTAATAATCTGAGTTTGGGTCAACGATGCAGCAAGTCAATGACATATGCTAATGGTTGAAAGCAAGATTAAATGAGACAAGGGCAAGAGCGATCGCCGCGAAACCCAAAGCCACAAACCAGCCACCATGTTTTAAACTCACAAGTTTTCTTTGATGAAACAGGAAACATATTACCTTCAAAGCAAGGACTTCAGAGAATAAATATCAAGGACTGCAATGCCTCACTTTTACAAAGGCACGAAGCAATGTTGCTGCACAGGTTTGGTAATCAAATCATGGTAAAATTCATCATCTTATATCCCTCGGAGACACACTTTCTTGTCCAGGGATTTCAGTTTTCATTTGCTGGGTGATACACTTCTTAAATTCCCCTTGACCCCTAAAAAACGTACCTTTTAGTCGAGTCATTCCCTTTGATTCCTAGAAGACGTACCTTTTATTCGAGTCATCCCCTTTGACCCATAGAAGACATACCTTTTAGTCGAGTCACTCCCTTTGATTCCTATAAGACGTACCTTTTAGTCGAGTCATATCCCTTGATTCCTATAAGACGTATCTTTTAGTCGAGTCATTCCCTTTGACCCCTATAAGACATACATTTTAGTTGAGTTACTCCCTTTGATTCCTATAAGACATATCTTTTAGTCAATTCATCCCCTTTGATTCCTATAAGACGTACCTTTTAGTTGAGTCATATCCCTTGATTCCTATAAGACGTACCTTTTAGTCGAGTCAATCCCCTTGACCCCTAGAAGACGTACCTTTTAGTTGAGTCATCCCTTTAATTTCTATAAGACATACCTTTTAGTCGAGTCATTTCCCTTTGATTCCTATAAGTCTTACCTTTTAGTCGAATTATTCTCTCTGATTCCTATAAGACGTACTTTTTAGTCGAGTCATCTTCTTTGATTCCTATAAGACGTACCTTTTAGTTGAATCATTCCCTTTGATTCCTATAAGACGTATCATTTAGTCGAGTCAATCCCCTTGACCCTTAGAAGACGTACCTTTTAGTTGAGTTATCCCTTTGATTCCTATAAGACGTACCTTTTAGTCGAGTCATTTCCTTAAATTCCTATAAGACGTATCTTTTAGTCGAGTCATTTCCTTAAATTCCTATAAGGCTTACCTTTTAGTCGAGTCATTCCCCTTGACCCCTAGAAGACATACCTTTTAGTCGAGTCATTCCAATTAACTCATATAAAATGCATTTCTTTGTTTGGGATAATTTTCTTTGCCGTTTTGATATGATTTCAGGAGCATGCCCGAAGCACAGGGCGAATAAATGGAAAACCAAGAAACAAGGTGAAGAAATTGAAAGTTAAACAGATTAAAAAATAGCAAGTCAAGAGCCTGCCTGCAGAACAGGGTGAGAAAATTGAAAGCATAGCAACAAGTTGATGAAATAGCAAGTCAGGAACCCGCCTGGAGAACAGGGTGTAGGAATTGAAAAGCATAGAAACAAGTTGATGAAATAGCAAGTCAGGAGCCCGCCTGCAGAACAGGATGAAGAAATTGAAAGCATAGCAACAAGTTGATGAAATAGCAAGTCAGGAACCCGCCCAGAGAATAGGGTATAGAAATTGAAATGCATAGAAACAAGTTGATAAAATTGCAAGTAAGGAGCCCGCCTGCAGAACAGGGTGAAGAAGTTGAAAGTCAAGCAACAAGATGAAACAATTGAAAGTAAAGCAACAAATTAAAAAATTGCAAGTCAGGAGCCCGCCTGAAGAATAGGGTGATGAAACTCAAGTCAAGAGTTCAAAAGAAGCTTCATAGATAGGACTTTTGTAATTTTATTTATTTTTTTAACTCTTGTAATTTTTCATTTTTGATGTAATGACAGAGCCGCGAACCAAAACCTCGATAGAGCCTCACTCGACTCTCCAAGTCGGTATAATTCCTCTCCTTCCAACCATTTAGATACCTGTGATTGGACTCTCTTATAACTTGGGTAAGTAAGATGTCAAAGACCCGGTTGCCCTTCTTCCTTCTGTTTCTTTCTTTGAATAATGGTCGGGTCAAAATTTGGTCTCGTTGTCTACTTCTTTGTCTGAAAACACTTCATGTTTACATTCAAAGGGGGAATGCTTTAGACACCTAATTTTGTCCCTCCTCAAAGTCCGATTTTATTTGTTTTTACCTTATCATATCATGTACCCTCACCCATGTAATTATCCCTCCACAAAATGACAAAAATAACAATCCTATAGATAATTTTATCTTATCTTAACCAACTACCAACCAAGAAAAGGGGGAGGGCCCACTGGATATGGCCTGCTTCTTCTTTTGTCATTCAAGATTGATAAAGGGGGAGTCACAATTTTTTAGAAGAGACGGATACAAGCCATTTTTCTTTTCTCTCCAAAAATCCTGACTGACCCTCACAGAATAATCACACTCACGATTTTCTCCTATATACACACGCACACTGTGATACTCCCAAAAGATCCGATCACCCCTCATCTCACCGAAAAACCCACAACTCGCCGGAAACCATAACATACACTGAGATCGAGAGGGGTAAAGGAGAAAGCAGAGGGAGCAAACTCCGGCGAGACACGCCTGAAACCACCTGGTTCGTCCACCGCCGGAGCAACGACGATCCAACAACAGCCAGCGAGCTCCCCAATGACCAAACCCCACTGAATCATCACCGAAAAATAAATCGTTTCGTTAGCCGATAAAGGGAATCGGGAGCTTTAAGTTGGTCATTTGGTTGTTCGTGTTCGGGGATGGTGTCCAAGGTTTGATGCTGATATTGGGTTAAATCATATAGGGAGAAGAAAACGAGTTTGAGTTGTTCAAGTTAAGGCTTCGATTTTGAGATTCCGTTTGTGACTCTATTCAGAAGGATAATTTCATTTCTAAATCGAGGTCCAATCTTAACTTTACTCTCTTTATTATGTTAATATGGTTGATGTCTTGATGTGGTGATATATTTTAATATTGCGTTCGAGCGATTTTGATTACCGTGGTTGATATTGGTTAATTGATTCATTTGAATGGAATAATTCAGGGATTTGACTTAGTTTGGGAACTAGTGGGGGGAGGAATTTAAAAATAATAAAAAATGGGTGAATAAATCAATTTTGGTGTAATGTCGTTTAGTTTGGAATAAGCATGGATGTTGTTGAAACACGATAGTATCATGTTTAGGTTGACAATTGACAAGCAAATATAAGTGGGTTAGGCAAAGTTTATGACTTGCGATTGTTGAATGATGAAAGTGTTTTGTTGAAATATGTTGGTTTATGTTTTCGGTTTGAAATGCATTCATTTGGCCGGGGAATGCCCCGAAGATTGATGTACTTATTTATCGGGGAATGCCCCGAGGTATCTTGTACTCGGAGAACGTTCGCGATGAAGGCCCGAGGCATCGGGTGAGGCATTGGAGCTTAGTCTAGGATTAGTTTAGAATACGATTTACATTTTCGTATTTTTTATTTTTTTTTGGGACTGTATAACTCGGAATGGACACTGTTTTTTATTCGTTCTGTTTTGTTTTCTAGCTTGATTGTTTTACGTGCTTTTGTGTGGTTTATACATTCGTAGTGTCAGATTAGCCGATACGCTCCACCAAGAGACCGTGGTCGAACCACGGGATTGAAGGGTGCCTAACACCTTCCCCTCGGTCAATAGAATTTCTTAGCCGGAATCTCTGTTCGCGGATCAGTGTTACAGAGTCAAAACCGTTTTAAAAAGGGATATCCACGGGTGCCTTGGCACACCCGATTCATGCCAAGTGGCGACTCTGAGTTTTGAATATAGTGAATCCTTTTCGAAACAAATCTTCATTTTGTCACTTAATGATAAAAACCCTTTCAAAATTAAAATCAATATCTTTTTGGTACGAAAAAAAGGTGTGACAATTGGTTTGAAATTCAGAAGAAAAAGAGTTCTGAGGGTTCTCGCTTCCATTTTAGAGTTGTTTTTCAAGATGGTCACTTCCCCGTCATCCATTTCGATTTTGGTTCTAGAGTAAGTATTCTTCGGGTTGGAGTTTGATCGTCGGAAACCCCCTTGACGTTAAAAGCCCGAGTTTTCTGCACCCCAAAAGGTGCGGATTCATCCCTTTGCCTCTGTTTGATTTTTTTTCTCTGTGCGGACCCACCCCTTTCTTGATCTTGTTTCATTTTCTTTTTTTTTCATCTATTTTTAACTTTGTCGAATATAAGAGTCATTTTGATTTTGGATTTATGTCGTTGCTGCTATCCTGGCCTTGCGAATAAGAGTGGTGATTTGTGAATCTGAGATTTGTTTGATCCTGAATACATGAGTTTATGCATATGTTTATCTCATTTGGTTGCTGTGGTTCTTTGAAAAAAAGTTCAGTTTGTATGTAAACGGGTTTGTAAGTATAGGAATAAGGCATTTTCGTTCAATCAAATTTAAGGGTTCGTTGTCAATTTTGAGAAAAGAAATTTCGAACATGAATTTGGATCAAGCTTTTGGGTTTAAAGTGAGTTTACATGTGATTCTTTTTTAACCTGGGAATCGATTTATAAGTAAATACTTTGATCTCTTGGGTTTTGTTCCCTGTTTCAGTTATGATACGTTGTTCCATATAATTCGTTAAGGATGGAAAAACCAGTCCTTTATTTTACCCTTGTCCTCATCTCAAAAAATATTTCTCTATCAAGTGTGTTATCTCAATTAAGTCATAATTATAAGAGTGTCGGTCTAATATATATATATATATATATATATTTGCTCGGATTTTATATGATTTTAGTTCCAGGTCACAGTATAGCGAAGGTTTCTTTTTTATGGTCGGTCCTTTCGTCTCTCTGAGTTTTGGGACTTCCTTGCATGAATCTTTTTCCCATATCACTTTCGTGTTCTTTTCCGTTTTAATTTCAAGGAACATAGTATCTTATTCCGATTGCAAGATCGTGTTTTGTTGTTTTCTTCAACCATGTAGATGAAAGTATATTATTGTTCTAGAAATTTGTTTTTGTACATTAATAATGTTAGTTCCTGAATGCGTGGATATGTAATCTGTTATAACGTTGAATTGGACTGTGGGTCGGGTTGCTCGTTTTCTACAAGCCGGACTCATAGATGATCTCCTTTAGTCCATGGCAAAAGTCCTTATTTTTCTTTTCTTATGGAATCGTGGCAAAAACATTTTAAGGTTATTCACAAATTAGTGCTTTTCTTTTCTTTGTTCCCTTTTGTGGTTCGAGTTTAACGTATGTAGGAAGACTCCATTTTGTTCAAAAAAAGAGGATTACGTCTTTTGTAAAGTTTGCCTTGCGGGCATACTCCTAAATAAATAGGTTAGTCCAGTCTTGGCCTATCGTATATAACGGTTTTCCTCTGAACATGGGCGGTGATGTAAAATTTGATTCTCATCTTTGATACGTTGATAAGTTTGTTTTCCTAAAAAGGGGAGAACTCTTCTATAGAATGTTTTGACTTACTTTGTTGTTTGAGTTCTAAGAATTATCCTGTTAATATTGTAAACGGTCGTTTTGATCTAATGTCGGGTGGGATGTAGAGTTAAATTTTAGCCTTTTCTTGTCAACTTGCTAACCCTTTATGCAACCTCGAAGGAGTCTGTTCGCCTACTTCACTTGAATAAGTGATGAACTAATTAAGTTTCCACTCGATTTTGGTTTAAATCGTATATGTGAGAAGGAAACTTATAGGATAATACTTTTAATAACAGTTTAGATGAGAACGGCTTAAAGTAGGTGTATGTGTATTAGGTAAACTATCCTATAATCTTATATAAAGAAAGAAAGTTAAATATCATATCCTGGCATATTCAACTAATTACAGTGCTTACTTTGTGTATTTAAATATATTATTTGCAAGATCTTTTGCATTTGGACCAAATAAGGCTTAAAGAATTTATTTTATCACCACTGACGGTGTGATGGACCATATACTATAACCATGAAAAAGTCATTTATTTATTTTATTTGTTTACTTATTTTGTGTTATGTTTCAATATGCGAATTTCGTTTATAGATTACTAATCTTTATCTTTCTTTATTTTTCGTGTAAACTCGAGAATTGGAGTTTGAATCGAAACTCACTTCGACCCAACATCGGGTCAGACGCTAATAGGAGTGCAGAGCCTCGGAGTCCCGCAAAATAGGAGTCTAAGCTTCTAAGCCGAGTTTATTATTCTTTATTGCCTTCCGATTTAATTTATATCCTTATGTTCAGTTTTATTTACTAACCCTGTGTTTATTTACTTTGCTTGAGACAACTTTATGGGCTTATTATTTTATTACTCCTTTATTATATACCGATCCTTTAGTTGAAGATATCATCATATTGTTGCGATTAACGCTTAAGTAGTTAGTTCATAGAAATTAATTCGCTTCAAAAAGCTAGCAAACCTTAAACTTGGCCAAATGCTTAGTTAGTCGTATCACTTTAAAGAGATTTGCTAATAAAACGGAAGTAGTAATTCCTATCTTTTTAGAAAAAATGATTTTTCGGAATTAATTAGCAAGAAAGTAAGTCGCCAACCTTAGATTTGAATCACTGATTTTAACTTGATTAAATAAATAATGCTAACATGTTATATTTTGCAAACGCTATTAGAATTTTCAGATCCTAAAGGAAAGAAATGCAAGGTATAAATATTCATCCGCTACTACATATGAGGTACATTATTTTCGATACTATTAAAATTATTTTCGCCATTATTACAATCTATTTTAATATTTGCACCATAGTTATCATTTTTTTAAAAAAATATCATCAATATTATTATTATTATTATAGGTATCATTACTATTTTTATTAACATTATTATTATTATTATTATCATTATTATTATTATAATTATTATTATTATTATTATTATTATTATTATCATTGTCGTTGTTATTATTTTTTCAACATGATTATCTATTTTGCACTCTTAAAAACGCATTTCGTAATAAACTCCATGCTTTTAAAATACTTTGCTTATTTTCGTAAATAATTAAATCGAATATTTTAATTCGAATATTTGTTCAAATTCCCTAATAGAATTATAAGACTTTTTATAAAAAAAAAATTATATTATCATCCTTATTTCCATAGTAATCATATTATCTTTTCGTACGTAGTAGCGTTATGTTTATTGAACTCTAAATTTCCTTCTAAATAATGTAAAATGATGCTAAATTTTTCTATCACTGTCTTAAGCAAATAGCAAAAAATAAAGTTTTCTAATATTTTCATAAACTAAGCGTAAGGACTATCTTTGGATAGGCTCTGAGGGGTGCCTAACACCTTCCTCTCGAGTAACCAAAACCCTTACTCAGAATCTCTAAAATATTTTTGATAGACTAAAACAGAGTTTTATAGTAAAAATGATTTTTTCCTAATTTTCCTAAAAAGTTAGGTGGCGACTCTAAAAAATATTTTTCTTTAATACCAAGAGTCACGACCTACCACCATACGTCGTGTGCTGTTTCGATCGGTTTGAAACTGGGCGCGACAGAATGACGACTCTGCTGGAGATTTTTATGAACTTAGGTTTTAACCTTAACATGCTTAGTTTAGGATCTTTATGCTTTATTATGTTATTTGCTTTACGTATCTTTATATCATGCTTTGTATGACAAGACGCAAGCCAAATCCAAACTTACGTTCCTTATTTATTTGTATAACACTGCTTGTTATCGCTTTATCACTTGCATTATTCCTATCGAGTCTTGGTCGTACACAATTCACACACCGAAAATGCGAGGGGTGTACCTGCACTCCTCCAAAACCTCTTTGGATTCCTTAGTTTCAGAGTTGGTGCAATTAGGTTAGTGTGCCTTCTCGCAAATATTCAGTCCCACTCTCAAAACTTTTAGGAAAAAAAAATCTTACTCTAGAAATAGGTCATGTTGCATAAACCTTAGGCGGAACGGTCCAAGGTATCGTTCCCGCAGTTAGGAAACCACCCTTCATGTTAACGGGTTCTTTATGAACCCAATGACAGTATATGTGTGGAATGATTAATTGATCCAAACATTAAAAACGTAACAAATTCAGGACATTGAACTTACCATACCCTTTTCTTTGCACAGATGGAAATCAACTAGAATCTCGCCAACATCCATATGCTGACTGACATTCCCCATATCCAAAGACACTGGTGGGGAAACATCCGAGTGGCTCATGGAGGAGAGGTGTTTGCGCATTTGGGATCTTTGACGGATCTAATGGAGATAAGGACAGACAGGCTACTGATTCGATTCCTAGTCGAGTTCTGGGACCCGACTACGGTTACTTTCAGATTCAGGGACTTCGAGATCACGCCCACCTTAGAAGAAATCAGCCAAATGGCTAATTTGCCATTGACAGGATGGGTACCTTTGGCCCCCCGTATTACTGCAGGTAGCCGTTTTCTTCGCGACATAGGGTTGAAAGTTGGTGCAGGCTTGAGAATGGTTGAGGCAGGCTGGGTAAGCCTGGTTTATCTCTTCGAGAGGTTTGGTAGAAGAGAAAGTTATGATTGCTTTCGAGAGGAGTTCTCCTTCACCAGGATCGACTGGGAGAGGCATAGAGCCATTGTATTTATGATGGTTTTTCTCGGTAGTATAGTGTTCCCAATGAGAGGGAACCGAATCAGTATTCACATACTCCCCATGGTCTTATTCATGTGTAGGGGACCAATCAGGACCACGATCGTGCCAATGATTCTAGCAAAAGTCTTTCGGTTTTTGTCCGCATGATCCAGGGGGCACGATTTTTTCAGAGGCTGCAACCTAATGCTCCAAGTTTGGGCATTAGAGCACTTTTATCGTAGGAATGGTGTCGGAGAGGCTGGCCTTAATCAGATTCACAGCCACAGACTTAGAGTGGCCATGTGGGAGATGCCAGTCAATGAGGAACAGTGGCGCGACTTCCGAGTCCATCTCACCGGTAACCTCATCCAATGGAGGCTGCCATGGGTTAGTGGTCGAGTAATGCTAAGAAGGCATTACACTTACTTTCTTGAGTTGATTGGGCTGGAGGGAATCCATCCATATGCACCTTTAAGGGTTCTAAGACAATTCGGCCTAATTCAGAATATCCCTCTATGGTCAAACATCGCATTGTCGGAGATCGATTATGAGGGAAGAATCCCTGTAGAGAGGCTTGGCAACCTAATCCACGTCTGGGGACAGATCTTAAGTTTGGGCATAAGAGGTAACCCATACTACACTTTCGAGTACTACACCTGGTACAGGTTGGAAGGAATTCTAGCTCAACCAAGTCTTATGTCACTCCACGGGCTCGCCGACATTCACAGAGCGGACCAGATTCGAGAGAAGCTACTTCATATTAGGCCTGTAACCACAACCATGTACGAGCAGGTGATTCCTGGATCGGTGGATCACCTCATCCCTGCTATTGATGATGAACCCGAGGAAGAGATGAAGGAAGATCCTGAGGAAGATCCCGAGGAGATGGAGGAAGATCCTGAAGAGGCCCCAGAAGAGGATCCCGAGGAGGACCCGGAGGAAGATTCGGAGGAGGAACCAATGGAAGAGCAGGATGGGGAACTGACAGAGGAGATGGAGGAAGGCCCTGAAGAAGAAGAGTATGGGCCTATAGACTTCGACGGAGAAGACGAAGACTTCCAAGGGCTGCAGTTAGACGGATCCCCAGAGTATCACCCTGGGCCCTATTATGACCTAGATGATGATGATGATGATCCCCCCAGCTGACCTTAGGATCCACCTTGTTATTATAGATTCCTGAGGATCTTGTACGACCTATCTGTACTTTTTATTTCATTTTGTTTTCCCTAAAAAGGGTCTTGCATGACCTCTATCGACATTGTCATAGGCTACCATGATGTAATTCAAAACTTTTCTTTGTAACCCGTGGCTTCACACCTTGCCTTTTTCATTAATCAAAATCCCTTTGTCCTGAAATTAATTACAATTTAATGCTTTGAATCAACTAATCGTGTTTGCAGCGTAGGCTTACCTCCGGCAAAAAGAGGCTCTATATTAGGACATGTTTGAATGTTGCCAACTTGGTGTATATATGTTACTTACTTGTTACATTTTTATTATTGCCCAAACTAACATAGTTTCCTTTTTCTTTTCTTTCTTTTATTAAATCCCCAAACAACCAAAAGTTGATTTGTGTCGATTGGAAAACTGGTGGAATCTCAGTACAACCTCCGATCGAAAGACAAAATGACTAACAGAGACAAGGCCGCGATGATCCCAGTGGATGACACCGAGAGTTCTCAAAGGCCGTCGGATACTCAGAACGATGATCAAATGGCCAATATGGCGCAGGAAATTGAGGTCCTGAAAGAAGAACTCCGTCAAATGCGGGATCTAACCAATCTTACAATAGCTAGCTTTCCCGCTCATCCGCAGGCTCCAACTATTGAATTACCTCCAGGCACTTCCGCTAACCAAGCAAGTATACCACATGCTCAAGCACCGCCTGCTTTCCAACCCACTGCCAGAACGATACCTGGTTACCCATTTCCTACTCATAACTTTACTGTTCCGGTCCATCCAGAGATGCAACACATACCCGAGGCACACGTCACTTGTGAGATATCTGTGCCACCTGTATACGCTACCGAAGCTCCCACTTTTGCAACATCTGTGACTTTTAAGGTTCCATATGAGGCTGATCGGTATGCGGGGCTAGGAAAAGATGTCCAATCAAGTGAAGAAGGGTCGATAGCAGCCCAGCTTGAGAGTCTAAAAAGAGCATTCAGAAACATACAAGTCACCAGAGGGACTGAAAGTTTGGACTACGACGACTTGTGCATTCATCCGGACATCGACATACCGATGGGATACAAACCACCAAAGTTCGATGTGTTTGACAGAAAGGGTGACCCACATGCACACCTGAGGGCTTACTGCGACAAGTTGGTTGGGGTAGGAAGGAACGAGAAGTTGAGAATGAAGCTGTTCATTTGGAGTTTGTCGGGAGAAGCTTTGACTTGGTACACCCAACAAGACCCTCGTAAGTGGCGTGACTGGCGGGAAATGGCAGAGGATTTCATGAGTCTCTTCAGATTCAACACTGATATTGCCCCAGACAGGTTCTCATTGGCTAACATACAGAAGAAGTCATCCGAATCATTTCAAGAATACGCATGGCGTTGAAGGATCGAGGCTGCAAGGATCCAGCCTCCACTAGATGAAAGTGAGCTCTCCAAGTATTTTATTCGATCTCAAGAGGGTGTCTACTTTGATAAGATGATGTCGATGATGGGCCAAAGATTCGAGAAATTAGTCAAAATGGGAGATTTCATAGAAGAAGGCATCAAGTCGGGAAATATCCAATCTATGGCTGCACTGCAAGCTGTGAGTAAGGCCATGCAAACTGGTTCCATTAATAGTAACATGAAAAAGAGAGAAGACGTCTCAGCCGTCACACCATACTACCAACCGGGAAATTCTTCCAACCATTACCCTAATAAGCCCCAAATTATTGCACATATCCTTGTGTACAATACTCAACCGCATTATAATCCACCTCGAGCTCCAGCATACCAAAATCAACCAAGACTATACACCCCTGTCCAAGCTCCAGCTCACCAAAATAGACCTGCCTATGCACCCAGACCACATCCAAACTTTGAAGCCAGAAATACCCGCACCTACACACCAATTGCAGAACCTTTGGTCCAGTTGTTTTAAAGATTGAGGACTGCTGGTTTATTGAATCCAATTGAGGGAAAGGCCCCTGATCTAACCTCTCAGAACTTTGATGGTAGTAAGCGTGCGCCTATCACTCAGGAGTCCAAGGGAATGACACAGAAGACTGTTACAGCTTGAAGAATCAAATTGAGTCTCTGAGAAGAAGGGGTATCATCAAATGCACCGCCGCAGCTCCAAATGTGAACAATAATCCCTTCCCAAATCATGGAAATCGGAAAGTCAATATGATTACTCTAGAGGAGGAGTATGATTTGGAAGAAACTATTGTGACCACATGGAACGCAGAAGAAATCGCTACTGCATCCCCATCACAGCCATTTATCACAGTTTAGTTGAGGGAGCCTATAACTGTTCAGATTTACCTTCCAAGAGTCGTAGTGACCACATCAGCCATTGGGAGGACCGGCTATGACACCAAGGCAGTCCCATGGGACTATCGAGCTGAAACCAAGGGCAAAATGATAGATGCTGCTGCGGCTCAAGGGATGACCAGGTCAGGGAGATGTTATGCACCAGAGGAACCGAACCGTGGAGTTCTCGAGAAAGATCAAAATCCAAGGAGAAATATCACAGATGCTGAAGCCGCAGAATTTTGGAAGAAGATGCAGCCCAAGGACTATTCAGTCGAGGATCAGCTCAAGAAAATGCTGGCCCATATATCCGTCATGTCTTTGCTTATGAGTTCTGAAGCTCATAGAAATGCTTTGATGGAAGTTTTATCTGGGATTAGCATACCAAAGGAGATAACTAGCGAGACTCTGGCCGCAGCAATCGGGCGAGTGGTAGAAACAAATAAGGTCTATTTCCATGATAATAATTTACCAATCAGAAGGGGTCGCACACAACAAAGCGCTCCATATTGCGGTCAGATATCATGACAAGATTGTGAACAGAGTTTTGTTCGATGGTGGTTCGGGTTGTAATATCTGTCCATTCTCCACTCTGAGGGATTTGGGTGTGAATATAGAAGATATAAGGAAGAGTCGGGTGAAGGTTAGAGCCTTTGATGGGTCGCAAAGGAGTGTCATCGGGGAAATTTACTTAACACTGCAGATAGGACCAGCAGAATTTCCTATCCTATTTCTGGTCATGGATATGTCATCTAGCTACAACTTGTTGCTGGGGAGGCCGTGGGTCCACATGGCAAGAGCCGTTCCTTCCACTCTCCATCAGTGAGTGAAGTTTGAATGGGGTCGCACAGAAGTTACCATTCATGGAGAACTCGGTCATCCCATTTATTCTGTCAATTTATTCCCAGTCACCGAAGAGTTAGATGGAGCCACTTTCCATACTCTGGAGATCACGCAAGCAGCAAAGATCAATGAGGAAGTAATGCCAGCTGAAGCAAAAATGTCGAATAATGAAAAGATGGTTGGGTCAGAGATGTTGAAATATGGGTATAATCCCAAGACAAGACTAGGACCCAGAGCCGATCGTATAATTTAGCCGATCCAGCTAAAGCAACAAAAGGGTACGACCGGGCTTGGATACGAGCCTATTTCTGGAGTAGCCTGCAGGGAAAGATTTAGAATGACAGTGTTCGTGCCAGCCAAAGTCCCAGTTTCAGAGCAAGCAGTCAATGAAGATATCATTGAAGGAATAGGGAATCTATTTGTGGCTGTGATCGAAGGTGGATCAGAGATAAATTTCAATAAGCTTACCATCCGTGATGCTGAACCGGGAGAAGTCCTGCAGAATTGGACCATTGTCCCATCCCTATTCCGTCAGGAGTCTTGGTAGTGCGGGACTGTTGTTTCTTTTAAAAAATATTTTTTTGCATGATCAAATGAGTCTTGAATAGTGCCGATGTTATTTTTGCTACTTGCCTCTTCTCCAAAGCCAGTGCTTTATTCAATAAAGTTCTTATTTTCCAAACTTATTTAATATTTTCAAATATCTATTTATTTTCCAGCATCTATTTACTTTACTCGCTTTTATGCTTTTTCAGCGCAAATATTAATAAAAATCCTCGTTCCACGATTATGACATGTAACGAATCCGTTGAGCAAAATAGAAGTGATGCGCAAGATTACGAGGAGTACGATGAGAGCATGATGCCTAAAAACCTGCCGCAAGAGATCGAACAACTCGAAAGTCAGAAGAAGCCTAATATGGATGAAACTAAAGTCGTCAATTTGGGTGATGAAGAGACAACAAAGGAAACACGAGTCAACATACACTTGGAGGATGAAAGAAAGCAAGAATTGATAAGTCTGCTTAAGAAATACATCGATGTATTTTCTTGGTCTTACGACGACATGCCTGGTTTAAGCACCGATATCATCTCGCATCGATTACCGACTAAACCTGCGTGTCCACCGGTGAAGAAAAAAATAAGGAAATTCAAGCCCGATTTGTGTTTGAGAATCAAGGAGGATGACACCAAGCAGATAGAAGCCAACATCGTGAGGATCACGGCTTATCTCACCTGGCTGGACAACATCGTGCTCGTACCAAAAAAGAACGGAAAGATAAGAATATGTGTAGATTATCGGGATCTCAACAAGGCTAGTACAAAAGACGATTTTCCCCTCCCAAACATTCACATTCTCATTGATAATTGCGCGAAACATGAGTTGCAGTCGTTTGTTGATTGTTTTGCGGGATATCATCAAATTTTGATGGATAAGAACGATGCAGAAAAAATAGCCTTCATCACACCGTGGGGGTATACTGCTACAAGGTAATGCCGTTTGGACTCAAGAATGCCGGTGCAACTTATATGAGGGCCATGACCACTCTTTTCCACGATATAATTCACAAAGAAATCAAAGTGTACGTGGATGATGTCGTCATCAAATCTAAAAGGAGTTCGGATCATTTGGATGATTTATGAAAGTTCTTTGAAAGGCTGCGAAGGTACGACCTAAATTTGAATCCGGCTAAATGCGCCTTCGGAGTCCCTGCAGGAAAGTTATTAGGATTCATCGTTAGTAGGAGAGGTATAGAGTTGGATTCGTCCAAGATAAAGGCAATCCAAGACTTACCACCCCCTAAGACCAAGAAGGACGTAATGAGTTTCTTGGGAAGACTCAATTACATCAGTCGGTTCATAGCCCAATCCACGATCATTTGTGAACCAATATTCAAGTTATTGAAGAAGGATGTTGCCACCGGGTGGACTGAAGAATGTCAGAAGGTTTTTGACAAAATTAAGTTGTATTTGTCTAACCTACCAGTATTGGTTCCACCAGAACCGGGAAAGGGCTAGTCATTTACTACCTGAGTAAGAAGTTCACATCGTACGAAGCTAGGTATACATTGTTGGAACGGACTTGTTGTACACTGACCTGGGTTGCGCAAAGGTTAAGACACTACCTGTCCGCGTATACTACGTACTTAATTTCGAGAATGGATCCACTCAAGTACATATTTCAGAAGCCAATGCCTACTGGAAAGTTGGCGAAATGGCAGATCTTGTTGAGTGAGTTTGACATTGTGTACGTGACACAAAAATCTTTTAAAGGGCAAGCTTTAGCTGATCACCTCGCAGAAAATCCAGTAGATCAAGATTACAGGCCGCTCAAGACCTACTTTCCTGGTGAAGAGGTGTTGTTTGCAGGAGAAGACATCTCAGAGTCATATGATGGATGGAGGATGTTTTTCGATGGAGCAGTGAACTTCAAAAGAGTCGGAATTTGAGCAGTCCTAGTTTCAGAATTAGGTCAACAATACCCAATATCGGCAAAGATTAGGTTTCCTTGCACGAATAACATGACAGAATATGAGGCTTGCATTCTCGGGCTTAGGATGGCAGTAGACATGGACATTAAAGAGCTATTGGTGATAGGAGATTCAAATTTGTTGATCCATCAGGTGCAAGGAGAATGGACCACCAAGAATGTCAAAATCCTTCCTTATGTACAATGAGTTTAGGAATTGAGCAAAAGGTTTACGAAGATCGAATTCAGGCATGTCCCTCGAATTCAAAATGAGTTCGCTGATGCCTTGGCGACACTATCTTCAATGATTCAGCATCCAGATAAGAATTACATCGATCCCATCAAAGTGGAGATACATGAACAACAAGCTTATTGCTTTCATGTAGATGAAGAGCCAATTACTTCTTTCTCAATGGGGAAATCCTATATAGGATGACTCCAGACCTAGGATTGCTACGATGCGTTGATGCCACGAGATTGTTAGAGGAGATACATGCAGGAACCTGTGGACCCCACATGAACGGTTTCATGCTTGCAAAGAAGATTTTGAGAGCTGGATATTTTTGGATGACTATGGAGAGGGATAGCATTTGATTCGTGCAGAAGTTTAACCAATGTCAAGTTCATGGAGACTTTACACGAGTTCCACCAAACGAACTCAATGTGATGGGTTCTCCTTGGCTATTTGCTGCTTGGGGAATGGATGTTATTGGGCCCACAGAGCCTCCTGCGTCTAATGAACATCATTTTATCTTGGTCCCTATCAATTACTTCACAAAGTGGGTTGAGGCCTCAACACATAAGGTCGTAACAAAGAAGGTGGTAGCAGATTTTGTTCGCAACAACTTAGTCTGTCGGTTTGGAATTCCAGAGTCGATCATAACAGATAACGGAACCAATCTCAATAGCGACCTGATGAGAGACATTTGTGAAAGGTTTAAGATCTCTCATCGAAATTCCACGGCATATCGACCACAAATGAATGGAGCAGTTGAAGCTGCAAACAAGAATATCAAGAGGATTTTGAGAAAAATAGTGGATGGTAATAGGGAATGGCATGAGAAATTGTCATATGCTTTACTTGGATATCAGAACACAATCAGAACTTCTACTGGGGCAACTCCTTACATATTGGTCTATGGGCCAGAAGCGGTGGTACCTGCAGAAGTTGAGATACCTTCATTGAGAGTCATTCAGGAGGTTGGTCTAGACGACGCTGAATGGGTTCGTAGCAGGATCGAACAGTTGATGCTTATTGACGAAAAGAGATTGGATGCAGTCTGTCATGGTCAACTCTATCAAAACAGAATGATCAAGGCGTTCAACAAGAAAGTCAAGCCTCGTCGATTCATACCTGGACAGTTGGTATTAAAGAAGATATTCCCTGACCAAGATGAAGCCAAAGGGAAATTCGCGCCAAATTGGAAAAGGTCCTTACATAGTTCATCGAGTGCTCTCAGGAGGAGTAGCGATACTTGCAAAAATGGACGGCACATTAAGCACAAAGCCGATCAACTCAGACGCCATCAAGAAGTACTACATTTGAATACATTAGGACTAGTCGTTTCTTTGTACTTTTTGCATTTTCTCTAATGTAACAGAACTATTGACACCCAATTTTGACTCGACCTTTTTCCTTTAATTATTTTTCGATGCTTCTTGGCCCTAAATAATTTATAAAAAAAAATTAATTAAACAAAAATAAGATTTGGTATTTTTGTTTCTATTTCTACAAGTCTTAATAAAATGGATTTTTTTTTATAAAATTATTTTAATTGAATACAATTAAATATTTTAATAAGTAATAAATATATATATGTATATATATATATCGTTTGGTATTCGCATTTTTTCTAACTTTTTTTTGGGCCAGTATTGTGACCTTATATGTATATTTTTATTACCCAAAATATGTTTTTATAAGATGTAAGTATTTTTATTATATTCTTATTTTTATATATCTTATTATATTCTTATATATACATATATATATATATATATATATACGTATTTTGTTAATAGGAAAGTCAAAAATTTTAAGTTAGATGTCTGTACGAATTATGTCTGTAAACTAAAGAATAATTTTTTAGGATATCAGGGAGTATCGATAAACTTAATTTCGATGAAAAAGAGTATTCGGGCAAACAATAATCCTACTTTTCTTTTTATTTTATTTTATTTTTCACCCGAACCCAACTCTTATTTTATAAATTTCAGCCAAGAACCCGGATACCAGCCCGAGGCAGTATAATTTCTATGCTCGCTTCATCATTCCGCCTTAGCGAATATAATTTGACCCGATCTGTCGATTTATTTTGAATCCAAGAGATCTCGAATTTTCAAATGTTGATATATATATATATATAAATATTTATATACATATATATGTATATACATTATAATTTGCCTTTTTATATATATTTTTTGAAATTTGAACTGTTCCGATCAAATATCGAACGGATCAAAATAATCACTTCTCAGTTACCTCTTATATTTATCCATTATGTAAGATTTATAATATATTTTTATTTGTTTGTTTATTTATTATTTTCTTTTGTATATATATTGAAACATGGACCGTCCGATCAAGCGATCAAACGGTCCACATTTTAGTCAAATAAACAGTACAAACAATTAACTGTATCCCTTTCCCCAAATTCAGAATCACGTGAAGTCTCTTCCCCAAAAGGTCATCGACCTTTCCCATCCGCCTTTTCAAAAACACACAATAAATTTCAAACTACTTTCTCATCTTTTTCTTCCTCCTCAACACCACCCCAAAATACCACAACCCTAATTACCATAATCTGCAGCCATGGTAGACGTAGATACCGTCCCTACCCAAGATTATCCCCAAAACAACCCTTCCAACCCACAAAACCTTTGGAAGACAGAAAATCAGTCCTAAATCCATATAACAACGGAAAAGGGACTTAAAATCGCCATTAAATGGCCTGAAAAGTGGAGATTCGAATTCAGAAAGAGATTTCAAGTTTCAAATCGGCTAGGTGGTTTATTTTGAGTTTTGAATCCAGATTTTCTAGTTCGGATTCACTTATAAATTGAAGCCTTTCCATCTCCATGAGGGGGAGGAGAAAAAAAAAAGCAAAAAAAGATTCAAGATTGAGAGAGCAACAAAAATCAGTGAAAAAAAAGAGTTTTTTTTTTCGAATTTTCTTCTTCAAGGAAAATTCGAAACAGGTTTCTGAGATAGAAGGAGTTTGATATTGGTGTAGACACCTAATTTTGTCCCTCCTCAAAGTTCGATTTTATTCATTTTTACCTTATCATATCATGTATCCTCACCCATATAATTATCCCTCCACAAAATGACAAAAATAACAACCCTATATATAATTTTATCTTATCTTAACAGACTACCAACCAAGAAAAGGGGGAGGACCCATTGGATATGACCTTCTTATTCTTTTCTCATTCAAGATTGATAAATGGGGGGGTCTCGTTTTTTTTTAGAAGAGACGGATACAAGCCATTTTTCTTTTCTCTCCAAAAATCCTGACTGACCCTCATAGAATAATCACACTCACGATTTTCTCCTATATACACACGCACACTGTGATACTCCCAAAAGATCCGATCACCCCTCATCTCACCGAAAAACCCACAACTCACCGGAAACCATAACATACACTGAGATCGAGAGGGGTAAAGGAGAAAGCAGAGGGAGCAAACTCCGGCGAGACACGTCTGAAACTAGCCAGCTCGTCCACCGCCGGAGCAAGGATGATCCAACAACAACCAGTGAGCTCCCCAACGACCAAACCCCATTGAATCATCACCGGAAAATAAATGATTTTGTTAGCCGATAAGGGGAATCGAGAGCTTTGAGTTGGTCATTTGGTTGTTCGTGTTCGGGGATGGTGTCCAAGGTTTGATGCTGATATTGGGTTAAAGCATATCGGGAGAGGAAATCGAGTTTGAGTTGTTCGAGTTGAGGCTTCGATTTTGAGATTCTGTATGTGACTCTATTCAGAAGGATAATTTCATTTTGAAATCGAGGTCCAATCTTAACTTTACTCTCTTTATTATGTTAATATGGTTGATGTCTTAATGTGGTGATATGTTTTGATATTGCGTTCGAGCGATTTTGATTACCGTGGTTGATATTGGTTAATTGATTCATTTGAATGGAATAATTCAGGGATTTGAATTAGTTTGGGAACTAGTGGGGGGAGGAATTTAAAAATAATAAAAAATGGGTGAATAAATCAATTTTTGTGTAATGTCGTTTAGTTCGAAATAAGCATGAATGTTGTTGAAACACGATAGTATCATGTTTAGGTTGACAATTGATAGACAAATATAAGTGGGTTAGGCAAAGTTTATGACTTGCGATTGTTAAATGATGAAAATATTTTGTTGAAATGTGTTGGTTTATATTTTTGGTTTGAAATGCATTCATTTGGCCGGGGAATGCCCCGAAGATAGATGTACTTATTTGTCGGGGAATGCCCCGAGGTATCTTGTACTCGGAGGACGTTCGCGATGAAGGCCCGAGGCATCGGGTGAGGCATCGGGTGAGGCCCGTATTTTTTTTATTTTTGGGACTATATAACTCAGACTGGACACTATTTTTGATTCGTTCTGTTTTGTTTGCTAGCTTGATTGTTTTATGTACTTTTGTGTGGTTTATACATTCGTATTGTAAGATTAGCCGATACGCTCCACCAAGCGACCGTGGTCGAACCACGGGATTGAGGGGTGCCTAACACCTTCCCCTCGATCAACAGAATTTCTTAACCGGAATCAATGTTCGCGGATCAGTGTTACAGAATCAAAACCGTTTTGAAAAAGGATATCCACGGGTGACTTGGCACACCCGATTCATGCCAAGTGGCGACTCTGAGTTTTGAATATAGTGAATCCTTTTCGAAACAAATCTTCATTTTGTCACTTAATAATAAAAACCCTTTCAAACTTAAAATCAATATCTTTTTGGTACGAAAAAGGGGTGTGACAGCTTTGGCGACTCAACTGGGGATTTGTTCAAAATTTGAGCTTATTTTGGAGTCGTATCGGCTTTGATTGGCACTATAGGTGTATAAACATTTTGTTTGTGTTGTTTTGTGTTATTTTTTATCATTGTGGAATGTTTTCGTGCTCTTTGTGTACAGTATTTATCCTATGTATTACCGCTTTTATATCTGGCATCATGTGTCTACCCCCAGGCCTTCTTTCTGCAACAAGTTCGTAGTACACGTGTTGTACACGACCTCTAGTTGAGTCACCCTTATTTTAGGGGTGGAGCCGTCGGTGTTATGGAGAAGGTGGAAAGCTGTCGCAGCCACTATCGACTATACGCTCCCCCGAACAACCTTGTTAGTGAACTCCAACGTAGGTCAGCCTTTAGGTCATGCTTATGTGCATCATATCAAGACTTAGCAGGGCCCATTGGTCCTTTGTAGGAGACTCACTTCTAAGGATGTGCTGGAATTAAAAGAGGGTGTGTAGGCATGAAAAAAAAAGTTTCGTATCTTTTTAGTGTTCTTTATGACTTTTGTTTTTCACAAGTTAAAAATTCAAAAAAGATTTCTTCATTTTCTGCACTCATTTGTTCAAAAATCAAAACATCAAAAAGATTTCTCACTTTGTCTCCTTTAGCATTCATTCATAATTTGAAATTTTTTTTTAAAAAAAGATTTTTTAGCAGTTTTATAAAAGAAAATGAAAAATAGTAGAAGTTTTGTTCATTTCATATAGTGAAAATACCAAAAAGATTTTCCTTCATAATTGTTGGTGTCAGTTTTAGTTGAAGTGTCTAATTAAAACCCAAAAAGATTTTATTCGTTTGTCTTTGGTGGTGTCTCTTAAGTTAGGGTCAATCTGTTAGTTAGTCGTTATTTGTCCAATCTGGACGAACAACGCACCCCTGATTCTCCTCTTTCGGGATGTGAGATACGTAGGCAGCCTATTGTTGGTTCGGGGATCTTATTTAAAAAATCAAAAAAAGATTTTCTTCTCGTCATTTAGAGTAGGTGTTTCATATATGCCTTGAAAAGAAAAATACAAAAAAGATTTTCCTTAATAATCGTAGGTTTATTTTGGTGGATCTTATCTGAAAAATTCAATAAAAGAAGATTTTCTTCACTCTTTATTAGAGTAGGTGTTTCATATACATCTTTAAAAGAAAACTAAAAAAAGATTTTTCTTTAATAGGTTCAAGTTTCATTTTCGTATGAAATTCAAAATCAAAAACCCAAAAAGAGTTTCTTTGGTAATCATAGGTTTCATTTTTTATAGGTTATTAAAGCTAGAAAATTCAAAAAAAGATTTTCGTCTATTCTTTTGACAATTTGCCATTTTTCATTTCTTCTTAAAATTTCAAGAAAAAGAAAAAGAGTTTAATTGGCCATTTTGGCAAGACTTCACGAACTACGCACACCTGATTCTCCTCTTTCGGGAGTGAGATACGTAGGCGTCCTTCTTGGGTTCTGTGATTTTTTTTTTAAAAGGAGAGATTTTGAGAAAGTGTTGAACTCTAACGCATTTGCTATCTCTTGTTCAGTTAGTTTGAGGTGGTTGGTTTGTGGCATTTTGACTTGTCCTCCATATTGCACCAAGTCACAGAGAAGGTTATGGCCAACAAGGAGACCGAGTTTGTTGTCACTAATCAGATAGGGAGTTCGGGAAATGATAATTTAGGAGATAATGAAGAGATTCGGAAATTAAGGCAGTAAATGATAGAAATGCATCGAGCTTGGGCTAATGGGTTGCCGCCTCCTCCAGTTCCCACTGATAATATGAAATATCTTTCTAGCTTGCCTCCCGTGTCATATGCACAATTTCCCATTTTTGTTGATATGTCACAACATGCATCAGGATCGACTCCGGGGCAACAATATCCAACCACTTCCAATGTTCATTTTCTCACTCCCCAATCCAAGACTACCACATACTCGGCTTCACCTGTTGTTCATGCTTTTGCGGTGCCACCCCCACCTGAAGCTCCTACTTTTGATGTTCATCCACAAGTTGTGCCTCCCTGTTCTACAAGAGAGCCTGTAATGAATATTACTGTTGATCAGCGTAACACTTTCGAGCCTTAATTCAAGTTGACTGGTCTTTATGGTGACACTCACCCGCCTGAATTTCCTCCTAACACTGAGAAACTTGTTATGACTGAAGGTCAAGAGGAAATGACCAGAAAATTGAGAAGTTTGGAACTGGATATGAAGAACTTGCAAGGACTTGGGGGTTACAAAAGTGTCTCATATAAGGACTTATGCATGTTTCCAGGGGTCAACCTTCCTCCTGGATTTAAAATTCCAAAGTTTGAGAAATATGACGGACATGGGGACCCAGTGGCAGATTTGAGATGCTATTGTAACCAATTAAGAGGTGCTGGAGGGAAGGAAGAGCTACTCATGGCTTATTTTGGGGAAAGTCTTTCAGGCCTTTCTTCGGAATGGTTTGTTGACCAAGACATCAACAAGTGGATTAGTTGGGATGACCTAGCTAATGAATTCGTGCAACAATTTCAATACAATGTGGAGTTGATTCCTTATGAGAAATCCTTGACTAATATGAAGAAAAAGAACACCGAAAGTTTCAGAGAATATCCGATTAGATGGAGTGAACAAGCTGCTAGGGTGAAACCACCAATGAAAGAAAGTAAGATAGTGGAGGTTTTTATTCAAGCGCAGGACGAAACATATTATCAATACTTGTTACCTGCATTAGGAAACACGTTCATTGAGGTCCTTAAAATGGGGGAGATGATAGAAGATGGAATTAAGACTGGTCGTATTGTGAGTTTTGCAATATTGAAGGCAACTACTCAAGCAATTCAAAAGGATTCAGGAAGTGTTGGGGAGAAAAAAATGAGGAAAATGCATTTGCTATTGTAGTTGGACAGCAGGAAAGATCAAGAAGACCACGTCGTCGTCGCTCTCAGACTCAAGCTCAAGTTTATGCCCAAGCTCCACATAATCACTCCCAAAATCCATTATACTCTATTCCTCCACATCCATATCCAGTGTATAATGCACAACCACATGTTCAACCCCCATCTTACCCACAATGGCGTACCCCAACGCCCCAGAGTCATCCTCTAAATCCACAAACATACCAAAGCCCTTCTAGGCCAGATTTGCTATCCAAGCCAAACAATGAAATGAGGCAGAAGTCGAGAGATAGCTTCATAGAAATTGGAGAGTTATATGCTAGTTTATTTTATAGATTGATACAGGAGGGTATGATCACTCCTCTCCTTGGGCACACCCTTAATCGACGTTCAAGAAATTTTGATCCTAACGCACGATGTGCGTATCATTCTGATGCTCAGGGTCATAGTATTGAAGATTGTCGAGATTTGAAAAGAGGAATTGAAAAGATGATTCAAGATGGATTATTTGTGGTGCATAACATTGATAGTAAGGGAAACTCTAGTCATGCTAATATGCAAACCAGTGACTAAGTTGTCAGGATAAGCAATTGAGAAGTCACCATCTCCATACTAGGAGGAGGTTTGGTAGTTTGTTTTGTTTTATTTTCGGTTATCCGAATTACTACAGGGTTGTAGTTCGGGATTTATCTTGTTTTGTCCCTTTGTCGTTATGTTCAAACCCTTCTATCTTTCATTTTAATTAAATCGAGTGTCCCATTTTCCTTTGTGTTTTAAATATATGTTGTTTGTTTGTTTTCTTTACATAGTATATTTTTTATTAATTCTAGTGATATGAAATGCTAGCAGAATTTTCTGCCAGATCTTAAAATCTAGTTTAAGCATGAGCATGGAATCAGAGGGTTAAAGTTAGAAAAAGGGAGAATCTGAGAAAATAGGTAGAGTGCTGAGACATTTGGTGATCAAGTTGCAGCCTTCTTTGAAAATTAAGACACTTATTTTGAGAATCATGAGAATAACTTGGTCATCAATTGAAAGAGATATCTCGATTAGGTCAAATAGTGAATGTACAATCCTATGTCAAAAGGAACAGAAAAAAAAATTAGCTCCACGAAGTCATGAGTCATTCAATGTGAGGATTATCCAACAAAAGTGGAGTTGTATGTTTGACAAGTGTAGAGGAAGTGGCACACATGCTCAAATAAAGTTAGTGTTATTAAAGTGTCACGCACGATCTACGTCTCCCACTTTTAAATTGCATGTTATGTACTTGCGTTCTCAAGGATTGATATGACGAAGGCATTTCATTCTGCTATCCAAACATTGTTTCATCCTTTGTTTACCCCATTTGAGCTTTAGTCCTATTTTCTTTCATACCTCTCTTTTGGAATCAGGATAGAGTCAGTAAAACTCAAAATAAAAGTGTCGAGCACAAATGGAGTCAGAAAGTCCAAAACAAAAAGAGAAAAAATGGGTCCAAAAAAAAAAAGTGTCAAGAAAAATAGTCAGAAAAATTCCAAAGAGAAAAAGAGTCCATAAAATAGAAAAAAAAAAGAAAAAAAGAAATTAGAATCAATCTGCCAGAACTACGCATGACCTGATTCTCCTCTCTCGGGGGTGAGATACGTAGGCTACCCTACCCTGGGCTCGGTCCAACCAAATAAATAACTTAGAATTGCCCAGTCAAAAGAAACTGGGGACATTGAGTTAATCCTCCTTGTTTGAGTTGATTCAAAAAGTTGTAAGTCCTACCCAACTTCAAGTGTTGATTGAGCCTCATATCATCCTTTCTTTCTAACCTTATCCAAAAGCCAAGCTACAACCAAAGAAAGACCTTCAGATCAATTTTTGAGAATGTTAAGGCTAAGCATGCAATGCATATGGTGACACATTTTGGGAACTGCTTGTCTTCCTCAGCATAAAAAATCAGGAGAGAAATAAAAATGAGAGAGTCTTATTGGTGGAAACCCTCACGGGCACCATAAGGCGATGGTAAGTTGAGACAGATAAAAATGAGAGAGTCTTATTAGTGAAAAAACTCACGGGCACCATAAGGCGATGGTGAGTTGAGAGAAATATGAGAGAGGCTTGTTGGAGAAAACCCTTCAAGGTGCCACTAGCCGAATGAAGTCTCCGAATGCAATGGGTCTAAGTAAGTAACTCAGTTTCAGGGCCATTAACTCAACAACAATTGGTAGAAAGTTTGGATGAAAAGATCAGGCTGCTTAATCCAAAATGCATGGCATAATCATTAGAGTTGACTGTCATTTTTAGATTAATTTTTTTTTTCTTTGATTCAAATGCGGATATTCATTATCTTTACTTTCTTTTCTTTATTTTTGTTTTATCTTTCTTGAGTCAGTTATCCACATAAAAAATTGTCATTATTTTTTTTTCTTTTCTTGTCTTTGAGCCAAGTTCATATAAAAATAAGTGAGAAAAGATTTCAAAATTGGCTACCAGATTCTTCAATTGCACAAAGCAAGACAAAAGGGCCAGCACATGCAAAAGACAAGATTGTGAGCCGAAATAAGGCATACAAAAATTGTGGCAACAGACGAGTTTGGGAACTCATGAAGATACCAAGGTTCATAAAGTTTATATGATGAGCATGGCGAAACAGAGATACCGTGTTTGTTTCAGAGTCACTCTTAATAATCTGAGTTTGGGTCAACGATGCAGCAAGTCAATGACATATGCTAATGGTTGAAAGCAAGATTAAATGAGACAAGGGCAAGAGCGATCGCCGCGAAACCCAAAGCCACAAACCAGCCACCATGTTTTAAACTTGTAGACACCTAATTTCGTCCCTCCCTGATATCGTTTTACCTATTGTTTACCCTATCCTACCGTGTACCCTCACCAGTGTGATAATCCCTCCACAAAATAATAAAAATAACTAACCCTATCTTATCCTAACCACATACCCAATAAAAACATAACACCTCACCACTACCCCCTACCCCACGTTACCCCACCCCCCTCTCTTTTCTTGTCAACAAAGAAAATACTCAACACAATATATACCCACACATACACATAAAAAAGGGGAGGACCACAAAAGAAAAAAAAAATCAAAAAATTTTCATCAGCTCTCTTATTTTCTCTTTAAAAACTCACTCTCTCTCTAAACTCACTCTCACTCTCCTCCAAGAAGTCACCGACGCCGGAATAGTGCCGTTTTCAGCCGGCGATAACCACTAACACCGACGCCGGCGATAATCAGCGACAACACCAGCGCCGCCATCTCCGACCAATTGCCATCACGCGTCGGCCAGCTCCGGCCGCCTTTCCTCCTCTCTCTCTTCGGTCAACGACGGCAGTCGGCCCGTCGTCGGCCTTCACGCCGTTCGTCGGCCGAGAATCGGCCGAATCCCCGCAACAGTAACGTCGTTCGGACCCAACCCGAGATCCCGACCAGATCCGCCGGATCTTCGACACCGGCTCGCGACCAGATCTGACCGGATCTTCGTCGCCAGATCTCCGTCACCGTCGATGACAGCCGCCGCCTCTCCGTCACCGGAACTCCCCGGAGCCTGATCTACGTTGGGTTTTGGTTTCCTGTTGTTTGTTGGTTAATCTTGGTTTCGTTTATTTCGTGGATTCGTCGTCGATAGTGGATCTCGATTCGTCTTTATCGAATTGTGTTGTCGTTCTCGGTTGCGGGTGTCGTATAGTAAAGTTCTTTTTTTTTTGTTATTCGCGGATTTTGGAGCTGTCCGGTTATTATTTTAATACCGAGTTTGTTTGGTTCGTTGTGAGGATCTCCGATCGAGTATTTTGGTCTTCGGATTTCCTTATTATCGACACAGCGTGCTATTGAGGTCCAATTCTATCTTCTCTCCCTTTAATTTTTATATGAATGCGAATGATTTGTTGTTTGACATATTTGAATCTTCATTTTTGTGTTGGTTGATGTTGGATTTGGATGTGGAAACTTGGATTGGTAATCGAAGAATTGATCAATTATTTTGAGAATGAATGTGGGAAGGAATTGGTCTCGATAAAAGTAAATTTGAATAAATTTTGATTCACTGATGATGTTTGAATGTGATAGAATCATGATAGGTCGAGCCGGATAGGCAATATAGGTTCGGGTTGGCAAATTTTAGAACCTGTTGTTTTGATTGAATGTTGGAATGTGCGTGTGAATTTTTCTTTCTAGTTTATCGTATTTAATTTAAATGTATTCATTTAGCCGGGGAATGCCCCGAGACACATTGTATTTATTCACCGGGGAATGCCTCGACGTACTATGTTGGAGGAAGATGTTTGTGACGAAGGCCCGAGGCATCGGGTAAAGCAGGGAAGCGTAGTTAGGATTAGTGTAGGTTAGATAGGATTTATTTTCGCATTTTTATTTATTTATTTTGGACTGTATAATTGGACTGAACACTATAATTCTGGATTTGTTTGATTGTTTGATTGATTGGTTTGTATGTTTTTTTGTGTGGTTTATACATTCGTAGTGTCTAACTAGCCGATACTCTCCATCAAGCGACCGTGGACAAACCACGGGATCGAGGGGTGCCTAACACCTTCCCCTCGGTCAACAGAATTCCTTAGCTGGAATCTCTGTTCGCAAACCAGTTTTAAGAGTCAAAATATTTTGAAAAGGGATTTCCAAAGGTGACTTGGCACACCCGATCTATGCCAAGTGGCGACTCTGAGTTTAAATATAAATAATCCATTTTTCAAAACAAATTTTCATCTTTGTCACTTTAATAATAAAAACCCTTTCGAAACTTACAATACTTTAATTTTTGGAGTAGAAAAAGGGGTGTGACAGCTCTGGCGACTCTGCTGGGGATCTAACGATAAGTTTTCAGAATTCGAGCTATTTTTGGAGTCGTATCGGCTTTGTTTAGCATTACGAGTGTATAAACATTGTTTGTGGTTATTGTTTGTGTTATTTTCACTTTTTGTGCTTTTTCGGGCTCTTTGTTTATATTATTTTATTTTACCTTATGTGTTACCGCTTTATATCTGTCATCATGAGTCCACCCCCCGGCCTTCTTTCTGCAACAAGTCTATAGTACACGTGTTGTACACAACCTCTAGTTGAGTCACCCTTATTTTAGGGGGGGAGCCGTCGGTGTTATGGAGTAGGTGGAAAACAAAGCAGTCACTATCGACCATACGCTCCCCCGAACAGCCTTGTTAGTAAACCACAACGTAGGTCAGCCTTTAGGTCATGCTTATGTGCATCATGCGGAGACCTAGCGGGACCCACATGGCCCTTTGTAGGAGACTCACCTTTAAAGCATCCTTACATGCTAATTGTTGCATTATTAAGGGTAACATGGTCATTTGACGGACTAATTTTCGGGAAAAAAAAAATAAAAATTAAATCAAGTTAAATTAATTTGTTAGGAGTAAGGTGTGTAGGCAAAAAAATAAAAAATAAAATATATATATATATATATATAGAATAGTGAGCCGATAAGAACGAAAAAAAAAGAGAGGAATGTCGTAGTTTATTTTAGAATTCATTATGGCTTTTGTTCTTCACGATCCAAAAACTCAAAAAGATTTTTTACATTTTTGCATTTTTAGTCTTCTCAAAGCACCGTAAATTTTTCTACGTATTTGTCAAAAGCAAAAATACCAAAAAGATTTTTTCCATAATTGATGGTGTCAATCTTAGTTAAAGTGTCTAATTGAAAAATCCAAGAAGTTTTATTCGTTTGTTTTTTATTATATCTTTTAAGTTAGGGTTAATTTATTAGTTAATCGTTAATTGTCCAATCTGAATGAACTACGCATACCTGATTCCCTTCCCTCGGGTTGGGATACGTAGGCAACCCTCGGTGGGTCCGGTAAATTTTTGTATCAGACTTTGGTCTTCGTATAGTCTTTGTCTCTCGTCCCGTAATCTAGAGTTGTTTGCCAAGTAGACTGATTTCGCTCAGTACTTCTGTTCGGCAAATTGGAGTCATGAATGTGGTCTGTCCCATCAACATATGTTGACGTCAAAAATCCCAAGGGGTTGGGAATCTTCTACTCCTGTCGAATTTTTGAGGTAACGTCTTGTGTGTTATTACAGGATGGATTTGTCCACCAAGTCTAGAGTCCTGATGGTTGTCAAAGTGCCCAAAAAGTTAATCAAATGGTGGGAAATGTTTAACTATGTTGATCAGCAGAAACTGACTAAAATATTAGGTGATCTTACAGAACTCCTGCATGTTACCCCTCGTCCAGATTTAATAGAGGCCTTGTTGACCTTTTGGGATCCGAGTAGTTTGGTGTTCAGGTTTGGGGAATGTGAAATGACTCCTACTTTGGCAGAAATATCCGGTTTGTTGCATTTGCCCTATATCGAGAAGGATATGATCCGAGCACGAAATCATACTGGCGTGAGATTTTTGCAGTCCTGTGGTCTAAAAAGTAAGGGTATCCGTTTGGGTTGTTTAAGTGACTCATGGGTTTCCCTAGATTTTTTGTTCGATAGATTCGGGCACTCAGAAGGTTTTGATTGTTTTTGGGAAGAATTTCATGTGACTAAGGAGAAGTGGGAGAAAAAGCGTCTTGAAGTCTTCACCCTCGCTTTGCTAGGAACGTTAGTGTTTCCACTAGAAGAAAGACATGTTAATACCCGCTTGCAATCTGTGGTGATGGCCCTATTTCATAAGGATCAAAACGATAAGGGCATTAATCAAAAGGGCAGGTTCACTCTCGTACCCATGATCTTAACAGAAATATATAAGGCTTTAACCGAAGTGAAAATGGGAAGGAGATTTTTCGAGGGCAGTAACCTGATATTGCAGTTATGGATGATGGAGCACTTGCATGCACCTTCTTTAGTTAGATCAGATGTGTTAGATCGTTGTATTCCCAATCGAGTGAAAGCCATGGATTCCAGGTTGCGTTTGGACAAATTCTCACTGCCCGTGGGAGTCAAGGCTTGGATTGAATTTCTTGAATTAAGAACCAAGGACAATATTTTGTGGACTTATCTGTGGCTTCGACCAAAGGTAGTATAGTTGGGGTGTCAGACACAGTTTCCTTTAGTTATGTTAGGGCTCAATTGCACTAAACCATACAATTCATCCAGGGTAATGCGCCAGTTAGGTAGGCTACAAGACGTGCCACCAACAGTGGATCTTCTGAAGGATGTTGAGTACTTCAAAGACCAAGCCTTAGGTGAGAGCAGGTATGAGCAGTTTTGGAAGCATGCAACAAAGCTAGGTGTGGACGGACACATTCAAAGAAAGTTTGGATAACCCGGGCCACACTCAGGGATATGAGGTCTGGCTCCAATCTGTCCCTTGGGGTATCATTCAACCTTTACCAACACAGCTTAGAGGGAGAATACAGGAAGAATGCATAGCAGCTGATCATCAGGATGAAAGTGTAGGGTCCAAAGTGGAAACGCTGAGAGTTCAGTTAGCAAATTTGTTCAAGACGGTAGAAAGGTGTCAGAATGATCTTTCCAGATGCACTCCTCATGAAGCAGGAATACGGGCCCGAAGCTTCTTCCCCGGTATCAGGGTATCTTTACAGGATATGCTACAAGGCTTGAATGGGAGAAAGAGAACTTCAGAGGCAGGTCCATATCAGCCAGGGTCATCGCGCAGAGCACCAGTCTGAAAGAGCACTTCTTATCTTTATTCAGTTGGAGTCTTTATGTGTCTGTCATTGTAGGGTGGTGTCTGTTTTAAGTCGAGGTCAAGTTGTTTTTGGTATTAGAGTCTTTATTAGTAATTTCACCTGTGTCGTCTTAGGGGTCTATAATGTTGTTTCGTATTCGTTTTTTTTTAGTTTTTCAGTGGTCCCAAAATTTTATACGTTTTATTGACAAATTGTTATTTTTCTTTTCTTCTTAAAGTTTTTTTAAAAAAAAATAATAATAATAATAATTAAGAAAAAAAAAAAATCAATTGGCCATTTTGGCAAGGCCGGAACTACGCAAGATCTGATTCATGTACAACATGATACGTAGGCAGCCTACTTTTGGGTTCGATCTAATCATTTTGTTTCGTTGTTTTTCATTATTTTTTTTCTCTTTTAAGGAAAACAAAAACCATAAAGAATGATAAAATAAAGGTAGATAACGTGAGGAAAAGAACAGATATTGATAAATAAAAAAATAAAAAAAATCGGGATGATGTTGAAATGACCTCACTACCCTCAAAAGCTGGTAGAAATGAACATGAACTTAGGGCAATTTTACCAATGTGATTCCCATGTTTTTGGTATACCCTAATCCTAACGGATGTCGTCTTTGATGAGCATGTTCTTTCAGATAACAGTGGTAGGTTTGCAGCACTCTGGCTAGTCACCCATACTTCACTAGGTCCAAAGCAAAGCTCGCAATGGCTAGCAGGGAGATTGAAAATTCGCTCATTGACCCGGATCAGGATCACAGGGAAGAAAGTTCAGAACACAATGATGAGGTAGTAAGGCTCAGGCAACAATTGATAGATTTACACCGGGTATGGGCCAGCAGAATGCCTCCTCCTCCGCTCCCTGAAGGTCTTGGGAATATCTCTAATTGCCCACCGCTCTCTCAGGCACAATTCTCTGCTCCTACTGAGTCACCTGAGCACGCGCCAGGATTCACTCCGCGACATTATTATCCTGGCAATTCTGGAGTGCCCTTGGCAGCTCCCCAATCAAGACCAGCTGCTCAGCCAGCGCCACCGATCATACCGGTATTCGTGGCCCCGCCACCACATGAAACTCCCATATATGCTGTGCGTCCCACAATGAGGCTTCCTCGGTCTTCCAGTGAGCCAGTACTGAAGGTTTCAGATGGTCAGTATTATGCCACGGAGCCTACTCTGCAATTGAATGAACCGTATGGGTACACTCAGCCGCCTGCATTTCCATTTGATACGGAGAAACCTGTCGCAACGGAGGAACATGATGTCATAGCCCGGAAACTGAAGAGTTTAGAGCAAGCTATGAGGAATTTGCAAGGAATCGGAGATTATAGAAGTGTTTCCTATAAAGACCTGTGCATGTTCCCAGACATCAACCTGCCCCTCGGTTTTAAGATGCCTAAGTTCGAGAAGTACGCAGGGCACGGTGATCCTGTTGCACACTTGAGACGTTATTGCAACCAGTTGAGGGCTGCAGGAGGAAAGGAAGAACTACTCATGGCCTTCTTTGGTGAGAGCCTTTCAGATCTGGCTTCAGAATGGTTCATCGATCGAGATATCGACAAATGGAACAGTTGGGATGATTTGGCTTCTGAATTTGTTCAATATTTTCAGTACAACATCGACTTGATTCCGGACAAAAAATCTTTGGTCAACATGAAGAAAAAGAGCATTGAAGGTTTTAGGGAATACGCGATAAGGTGGCGTGAACAGGCCGCTAGGGTAAAGCCTCCAATGAAAGAAAGTAAGTTGGTAGAAGTTTTCATTCAGGCGCAGGATGAGACCTATTTTCAACATTTACTTCCGGCAATGGGAAAGTCTTTTATGGAAGTCCTGAAAATGGGGGAGATGATAGAGGACGGGATTAAGACCATTCGAATAGTGAGTTTTTCTGCATTAAAAGCTACCACACAAGCGATTCAAGGTGGATCTGGCGCATTTGGAGGCAAAAAGAAGAAAGAGGACGTTGCGACTGTCGTAGCCGGAACCCATTCTTATCCTAAAAGACCACCTCGCCCCTATCCCCAATCCCAAGCCCAAGTCTACGCCCAAGCTCCGTATATTCCTCCCCACCATTACTACCCTCCACAAAACCCTTTATATTCCATTCCACCACCCCCTTACCCAGTATATAGTGCGCAGCCGTATGCCGAAACCCCTTCTTACCCGCAGTGGCACGCGTAAACTTCACAAAATTGCCCATTCGCTCCACCAAATTACCAAAACCCCTCCAGACCCAGTTTTTAGCCTAGGACCGAGTATAAGCAGGAGAAAACGGTCAAAAATCAATTCACACCTCTTGGGGAGTCATATGCTAGCTTGTTTGATAGGTTGAGGAAGTTGAAGGTTTTAAGCCCAATTCAAGGAAGGCTTTCAAATCCACCACCAAGGAATCTTGATTATTCTTTAAGGTGTGCGTACTGTTCTGATATGCCAGGTCATGATATTGAGAAATGCTGGCATTTAAAGAGAGCTATCCTAGATTTGATTGACACAAATCAGATGTTGGTCAAAGCCCCGGAAGGTCCAAACATTAACCAGAATCCGCTGCCAACCCATGCTGAAGCCAATATGTTAGAATTGATATATGATGGGAAAGAGTCTTCGAGGGGTTATAAGCCTATTGTCAAGATACACATCACTGAGGAGAAATCGGTGAATGTAGCGGAGTCTTTGAAAGCAATGTCATTGAGCCAGGAAGGAATGAGGGAGGATAAATCCCGAGAAAGCACAAAGAAGCCCCTGATCACAGTACAAGACGCCAGAAGGTATGGTGATTCGAGTCAGGATAAACCTAAGTTGACAGTGGTGGGAGCTTTGAGTCAGCCTATCTTGACGGTGAAAGGAGCACTGGCAGCGCCTATTGTCCTCAAACCAGTGACCCAACCTCCGATAGTTGATACGAAAAGGATTCCCTGGAATTATGGGCGGACTGTGATGACCTATCACGGGAAAGAATTATGGGCGGACTGTGATGACCAGGTCAGAAAGATGCTTCGTGCCTGAAAGTTTAAGAAAGTCTAAGCCAACGGTGAGTGGACCATCGTCTATCAAAAAGCCTATCACTGAGGAGGAAGCCGAAGATTTTTTGAAAAAGATGAAATTGCTAGAGTATTCAGTATTAGACCAGCTGAAGAAAACCCCTGCTCAAATTTCCCTTTTATCTTTGCTGTTGCACTCCAAGGAGCATCGTGATATTTTGCTGAAGGTATTGAATGAAGCATATGTTCCAAGGGAGATTACAATCAACCAGGTTGAGAAAATGGTGGGAAAAATCTTTGAGGTCAATCGGATCAGCTTTTCTGATGATGAATTGCCTGTTGAAGGTACAGGGCATAATCGGGGCCTTTACATTACAGTGAAGTGTGAAGATTTCTATGTCACTCATGTTATGATTGATGGAGCTTCAGGTGCAAATATTTGCCCTATTTCTACTTTGCAAAAGTTGAATATTGATGCGGAAAGGATCAGGCTCAATAATGTATGTGTCAGGGCTTTCGATGGTGCAAAATCAAATTCCATTGGCGAAATAGAACTAATGTTGACCATAGGGCCTGTTGAGTTTGCCATAGAGTTTCAGGTATTGAACGTAGAATTCTCATACAATCTGTTGTTGGGAAGGCCCTGGATCCACAAGGCCAAGGCGGTTGCATCTACGCTGCACCAAATGATTAAGTTTGAGCATGACAGGCAAGAAGTAGTTATTCATGGAGAAGGAGATTTATCAGCCTACGAAGATTCTCCCTTGTCCTTTATTGAAGCAAATAACGTAGAGGAGACATTCGTCTATCAAATTTTTGATACAGTGCCAGTGAGTCGTATCTCTGAGTGGCAAGCTATACCGGGAACGCAATTGTCTTCTTCTTCTATCATGATGGTGAGTGAACTTTGGAAATACGGATTTGAGCCAGGAAAAGGTTTGGGAGCATCTCTGCATGGTATAGCTCATCCCATATGTCCGAGTGAGAACGTCGGCACGTTTGGTCTGGGATTTGAGCCGACAGCTGAAGATCTGAAGAAAATCAGGGGAAGGAAGAAGGAAATATGGTCACTTCTAGAAGGAAATATGGTCACTCCCTCGCCCAATGCCACTACTCAGTGAGTCATTTGTTAAGAGCGATGTCGCGAAGCATGTGGAATCTGAAGTTGAATTGGTGGGTGACCTCCAGAACCTTTTTATTGAAGTTGATATGGTTGAAGCAGGAGAATGTACCAGTATGGCAGATGTGCAATTCATAGGTCCAGTTGTCCGGCTCAATAATTGGGAAGTCACTCCTCTCCCCGTCAGGAGGGAGTTTTGGTAGTTTATTTTGTTTTCCTTTTTGTTTATCTGAGTTATTTCAGGGTTGTAATTCGGATTTTAGTTTGTTTATGTTATATTGGTGTCTGTGTTTAAACCCTTCTATCTTTATTTAATGAAATGCAATGTCCCTTTTGTTTTGTGTCTAATATAGTTTGTTTTTCTTTTCTTACACAGTTCTCTTTATGTTGATTCTAATGACATGACATGCATGCGGAATTTTCAGCCTGATTTTAAAATCCAAACTAATCAAGATGTAATGAAGAAGGATGGGGAATATGATGAAGAACAAGCACTAGAAGAAATAAGCAAAGAGTTGGAACAGTTTGAAGACAAACCGAATCCTAATTTGAATGAAACTGAGTCAATAAATCTAGGGGATCAAGAAGATGTTAGGGAAACTAAAATCAGTGTACATGCTTTGCCACAGCTAAAAGAAGGAATGATTCAAGCATTGATTGATTAAAAGGACGTTTTTGCATGGTCTTATGATGATATGCCCGGTTTAAGCACTGAATTAGTGGCTCACAAGTTGCCGATTGATCCCGCATTCCCCCCTGTCAAACAGAAGTTGAGGAAGTTTAAAATCGATGTGAGTATTAAAATCAAAGAGGAAATCATGAAACAACTTGAAGCCAAAGTAATCCGAGTGTCTCGTTATCCTATGTGGTTATCCAATGTTGTTCCCGTACCAAAGAAAGATGGCAAAATTTGAGTGTGTGTTGATTATCGTGATTTGAACAGAGCAAGTCCTAAAGATGATTTTCCACTGCCCAACATTCACATTTTATTAGACAACTGTGCTAAACACGAGGTTGCCTCTTTTGTGGATTGCTATGCCGGATATCACCAGATCATTATGGATGATGAAGACGCAGAGAAGACATCTTTTATCACACCATGGGGAACTTATTGTTATCGAGTATTGTCGTTCGGTTTTAAGAATGCTGGAGCAACATACATGAGAGCCATGACCACTATGTTTCATGACATGATGCATAAGGAGATTGAGGTCTACGTGGATGACGTGATTATTAAGTCAAAAAGTCAGGCCGACCATATTAAAGATTTAAGAAAGTTCTTTGAGAGGCTTCGCAGGTATAATCTCAAACTAAACCCGGCCAAATGTGTATTTGGAGTTCCATCTGGAAAGCTGTTGGGGTTCGTAGTCAGCCGTCGGGGAATTGAATTGGATCCCTCAAAGATCAAAGCCATTCAGGATTTACCCCCGCCCAAGAATAGAACGGAGGTGATGAGTTTGCTTGGTAGACTGAACTACATTAGCAGGTTTATTGCTCAACTCACAACCACTTGTGAGCCCATATTCAAGTTGTTGAAAAAGAGTGCTGCGGTAAAATGGACTGATGAATGTCAGGAAGCATTCGATCGAATCAAAAGATATTTGTCAAATCCGCCCGTGTTGGTACCCCCGGAGTCTGGTAGGCCTTTGATCTTATATTTATCAGTCATGGACAATTCTTTCGGTTGTGTCCTGGGTCAACATGATGTCACAGGCAAAAAGGAGCAGGCTATTTATTATCTTAGCAAGAAGTTCACCGCATATGAGGCTAGGTATACTCTTCTTGAAAGGACTTGTTATGCCCTAACGTGGATAGCACAGAAGTTGAAGCACTATCTCTCATCCTATACTACCTATCTCATCTCCCGCATGGATCCTTTGAAGTATATCTTTCAGAAGCCTATGCCAACAGGTCGATTGGCAAAGTGGCAAATATTGCTTACCGAGTTCGACATCATATATGTGACTCGAACCGCCATGAAAACCCAAGCCTTGGCAGATCATCTTGCTGAGAATCTCATCGATGAAGAGTACGAGCCATTAAAGACATATTTTCCTGATGAAAAAGTGTCATGTGTCGATGAAGTCATTATAAATGTTGATCCAGGTTGGAGGTTATTCTTCGATGGAGCTGTCAATATGAAAGGAGTCGGAATAGGTGCGGTTCTTATCTCTGAATCGGGACAACATTTCCCGATAACAGCACAACTTCGATTCTACTGTACTAACAATATGGCAGAGTATGAAGCCTGCATCCTTGGTTTGAGGTTAGCTGTTGATATGGGAGTCCAAGAATTATTGGTGATGGGAGATTCGGATTTGCTCGTCTATCAAATTCAAGGCGATTGGGAGACGCGAGATTTGAAGCTCATCCCGTATCGACAATGCTTGCAGGAGCTATGTCAACGATTTGTGTCAGTAAGATTTAGGCATATTCCAAGGATTCGTAATGAAATTGCTGATGCTTTAGCCACTCTATCTTCAATGCTCCAACATCCTGACAAAGCCTACATCGATCCAGTGCATATACAGAGTCGTGATCAGCATGCTTACTGTAATGCGGTTGAAGAAGAGCTCGATGGAGAACCTTAGTTTTTGGATATCAAGCGGTACATTCAGTCAGGAGAATACCCAGCATATGCCACCAACGATCAAAAGAGGACTATTAGGCGTTTGGCTGGTGGATTTTTCTTAAGTGGGGGAATCTTGTATAAGAGGACCCCAGATCTGGGTATTTTAAGGTGTGTAGATGCAAAAGAAGCCTCGGCAATCATGGTTGAAATACACTCTGGAGTATGCGGGTCGCATATGAACGGTCACGTCTTGTCAAAGAAGATTCTTTGAGCAGGTTATTACTGGCTTACTATGGAGAGGGATTCTATTCAGTTTGTTCGAAAGTGTCATCAATGTCAGGTGCACGGCGATCTGATACGTTCTCCTCCTGTTGAGTTACATGCAATGGCCGCTCCATGGCCGTTTGTGGCTTGGGGAATGGATGTGATTGGACCGATTGAGCCGAAGGCATCAAATGGACATAGATTCATTTTTGTAGCCATTGACTACATCACAAAGTGGGTGGAAGCAGTAACTTTCAAGTCAGTAACAAAGAAGGTTGTGGTAGATTTTGTCCATGCCAATATCATTTGTAAATTTGGAATTCCTAAGATGATCATTACAGACAATGGCTCCAATCTCAACAGTCATTTGATGCAAGAAGTGTGTCAACAGTTTAAGATCACACATCAAAATTCTACTCCATATCGCCCAAAGGCCAATGGTGCTGTAGAAGCCGCCAATAAAAATATAAAAAAGATACTGCGAAAAATGGTACAAGGTTCTAGACAGTGGCATGAAAAGTTGTCGTTTGCATTGCTAGGTTATCGCACCACTGTTCGCCCTTTAACAGGGGCAACTCCATATTTATTAGTGTATGGGAAAGAAGCAGTCATCCCTGCAGAAGTTGAAATTCCTTCTCTTCGAGTCATTGTAGAAGCAGAGATTGATGGTGACTAATGGGTTAAAACCCGACTGGAACATTTGAGTTTGATTGAGGAAAAAAGGCTAACGCCCGTGTGTCATGGCCAGTTATATCAGAGGAGGATGGCTCGTGCATATAACAAAAAGGTCCGTCCCAGGAATTTTGAAGTTGGTCAGTTGGTATTAAGACGTATCCTTCCTCACCAGGTTGAAGCGAAAGGAAAGTTCTCCCCTAACTGGCAAGGTCCCTTCGTTGTGAAGAAAGTGTTACCCAATGGAGCCTTATATTTGACAGATATTGACGGCAAAATCGCAAAAATGGCTATCAATTCTGACGCGGTCAAAAGATACTATGTATGATATTTGATCCTTTGTTGAGATTATTGCATGTTTAGTACTTGCATTTTTAAAGATTGATATGATGAAGGCATTTTATTCTTCTATCCAAACATTATGTCATCTTTTATTTACCCGTTTGAGCCTCGTTTATTTTTTCTTTCATATCCCTCTTTTGGCATCAAAATAGAGTCAAAGATAAATGTCAAGAAAATAAGAATAAAAGAAAGAGTTCGAAAATAAAAGAAAAAAATCAAAGCAAAGCAAAGGACAAGCTGATGGAACTACGTGCGACCTGATTCTCCTCTCTCGGGAGTGAGATACGTAGGCTGCCCTATTTCGGGCTCGGTCCAACCAAATAAAGATTTAAGATTCACCCAGCCAACAAAACTGGGGCATGAGTTAATGCATTGTTTGAGACGATTCTAAAAATTGTAAGTCCCACCCCCACTTCAAGTATCATTTGAGCCTCTTACCATCTTTTCTAACCTTAACCAAAAGCCAAGCTACAACCAAAGAAAGTCCTTCAGATCAATTTTTGATAGTGTCAAGGCTAAGCATGCAATGGATAAGATGATACATTGTGAAGTACCGCTAGTCTCCCTCAGCATAAGAAATCAGGAAAGAAATACAAAAAATGAGAGAGTCTTATTGGTGAAAACCTTTGCAGGCACCATAAGGCGATGGTGAGTTGTGAGAAAACAAAAATGAGAGAGTCTTATTGGTGAAAACCTTTTGCAGGCACCATAAGACGGTGGTGAGTTGTGAGAAAACAAAAATGAGAGAGTCTTATTGGTGAAAACCCTCACGGGCACCGTAAGGCGATGGAGAGTTCAAGAGAAAAGCGAAAAGTGAGAAGAAAGAGATTTGTTGGCAAAAGTATTTTAAGATGTCATCAATCGGATGTGATGTATGAGTCCAATGGATTTGAAGAAGTGGCTCAATGGCAAAAGGCACAAACTCAACAACAAATGGGGAGTTTGGATAGGAAGATCAGGCAGCTCAATCCAAAATGCATGTCATACTCAATGGAGTTGGTTGTCGTTTCAGATAAGTTTTCTTTTTGAATATGGGACATTGCCCTTTCTTTCATTTACATATTCATGTTTTTGTCTTTTCTTATGTTATTTATCAAAACAAGAGTCACCGTAATTTCTTTACATTTTTTTTGTCAAGTCTGTGTCAAAACAAGCGAGAAAGGATTTCAAAATTTACTACCAGTCTTTCCAATTATATGAGAAAAATCCAAGGAACAGCACAAGAAAGAAATATGATCGTAATTCAACACGAAGCAAAGGAAGTCTATCAACCGACAGGCTATTGGATTCGTGGAAGCATTTCAGATTTGGGAAAAAGTGCACCCCAGGGGCATGGTAAAAATGGAAACCCATTGTTTGAGTCAGAACTCATTTCCCTCAATCTGGATCTTGGTCAATGATGCGGCAAGACACGGCAAGTGTTTAGCAATTTGGAACAAAGATGAAAGGAACGAGTGCTGGGCAGATACCTGAGAAGCCAAGGTCTGCAAGCCACCACTAAGTTTTTAACTGACAAATTTTCTTTGTTGAAATAGGGGCAAATTCGTTTCACTTGATTCAGCTACCATTGGAAATGCATATCCAGGGATTTTACTTTATGATCAGGACCCTCCTGAAAAATGGGATTTTACTTTATGTTCAGGACCCTCCTGAAAAATGGGACTTTACTTTCTGTTCAGGACCCTCCTGAAAAATGGGACTTTACTTTCTGTTCAGGACCCTCCTGAAAAATGGGATTTTACTTTCTGTTCAGGACCCTCCTGAAAAATGAGATTTTACTTTATGTCCAGGACCCTCCTGAAAAATGGGATTTTACTTTCAGTCCAGGACCCTCCTGAAAAATAGGATTTTACTTTATGTCCAGGACCCTCCTGAAAAATGGGATTTTACTTTCAGTTCAGAACCCTCATGAAAAATGGGATTTTACTTTCAGTTCAGGACCCTCCTGAAAAATGGGATTTTACTTTCAGTTCAAGACCCTCCTGAAAAATGGGATTTTCTTTCAGTTCAGGACCCTCCTGAAAAATGGGACTTTACTTTATGTTCAGGACCCTCCTGAAAAATGGGATTTTACCTTATGTTCAGGACCCTCCTGAAAAATGGGATTTTACTTTCTGTTCAGGACCCTCCTGAAAAATGGGACTTTACTTTATGTTCAGGACCCTCCTGAAAAATGGAATTTTACTTTCTGTTCAGGACCCTCCTGAAAAATAGGATTTTACTTTATGTTCAGGACCCTCCTGAAAAATGGGATTTTACTTTCCGCTCAGGACCCTCCTGAAAAATGGAACTTTACTTGCTGTTCAGGACCCTCCTGAAAAATGGGATTTTACTTTATGTTCAGGACCCTCCTGAAAAATAGGATTTCACTTTCTGCTCAGGACCCTCCTGAAAAATGGGATTTTACTTTATGTTAAGGATCCTCCTGGAAAATGGGACAATGCTTTCAAAAAATGAAATACTAATTATTTATAATTCTTGTTTGGGATAATTTTCGTTCTAGTTTTAATTTTGAGTTTCAGGAGCCCGCCTGAAGAACAGGGTGATGAAATAGCAAGGCAGGAGCCCGCCTGAAGAACAGGGTGATGAAATAGCAAGGCAGGAGCCCGCCTGAAGAACAGGGTGATGAAATAGCAAGTTCGGAGCCCACCGAGAGAACAAAGTGAAGAAAATGAAAAGTCAAGCAACAAAGTGAAGCAATTGAAAGCCAAGCAACAAGGTGAAAGAAATTGCAAGTCAGGAGCCCGCCTGAAGAATAGGGTGATGAAAAGTCGAGTCAAGAATCAACAGAAGCTGTATAGATAGGATTTTTGTAATTTCATTTATGTTTTAACTTGTAATTTTCATTTTTGATGTAATAACAGAGCCGCAGACCGGAACCTCGACGGAACCTCACTCGACTCTCCAACTCGGTATAGTCCACCTCCTTCCAATCCTTTGAGATACTTGTCACTTGATCCCCTCATAATTTGGGTAGGTAGGATATCCTAATTCAAGACCCGGTAGTCCTTCGTTCTCCTGTTTCTTTCTTTGAATAATGGTCGGGACAAAATTCTATCTCGTTGTCTACTTCTTTGCCTGAAAACACTTCATGTTTACATTCAAAGGGGGTATGATGTAGACACCTAATTTCGTCCCTCCCTGATATCGTTTTACCTATTGTTTACCCTATCCTACCGTGTACCCTCACCCGTGTGATAATCCCTCCACAAAATGACAAAAATAACTAACCCTATCTTATCCTAACCACATACCCAATAAAAACATAACACCTCACCACTACCCCTACCCCACGTAACCCCACCCCCCTCTCTTTTCTTGTCAACAAAGAAAAGACTCAACACAATATATACCCACACATACACATAAAAAAGGGGAGGACCACAAAAGAAAAAAAAATCAAAAAAATTTCATCAGCTCTCTTATTTTCTCTTTAAAAACTCACTCTCTCTCTAAACTCACTCTCCCTCTCCTCCAAGAAGTCACCGACGCCGGAATAGTGCCGTTTTCAGCCGGCGATAACCACTAACACCGACGCCGGCGATAATCAGCGACAACACCAGCGTCGCCGTCTCCGACCAATCGCCATCACGCGTCGGCCAGCTCCGGCCGCCTTTCCTCCTCTCTCTCTTCGGTCAACGACGGCAGTCGGCCCGTCGCCGGCCTTCACGCTGTTCGTCGACCGAGAATCGACCGAATCCACGCAACAATAACGTCGATCGGACCCAACCCGAGATCCCGACCCGATCCGTCGGATCTTCGACGCCGGCTCGCGACCAGATCTGACCGAATCTACGTCGCCAGATCTCCATCACCGTCGACGACAGCCGCCGCCTCTCCGTCATCGGAACTCCCCGGAGCCTGATCTACGTTGTTTGTTGGTTAATCTTGGTTTCGTTTATTTCGTGGATTCGTCGTCGATAGTGGATCTCGATTCGTCTTTATCGAATTGTGTTGTCGTTCTCGGTTGCGGGTGTCGTTTAGTAAAGTTCTTTTTTTTTTGTTATTCGCGGATTTTGGAGCTGTCCGGTTATTATTTTAATACCGAGTTTGGTTGGTTCGTTGTGAGGATCTCCGATCGAGTATTTTGGTCTTCGGATTTCCTTATTATCGACACAGCGTGCTATTGAGGTCCAATTCTATCTTCTCTCCCTTTAATTTTTATATGAATGCGAATGATTTGTTGTTTGACATATTTGAATCCTCATTTTTATGTTGGTTGATGTTGGATTTGGATGTGGAAACTTGGATTGGTAGTCGAAGAATTGATCAATTATTTTGAGAATGAATGTGGGAAGGAATTGGTCTCGATAAAAGTAAATTTGAATAAATTCTGATTCACTGATGATGTTTGAATGTGATAGAATCATGATAGGTCGAGCCGGATAGGCAATATAGGTTCGAGTTGGCAAATTTTAGAACCTGTTGTTTTGATTGAATGTTGGAATGTGCGTGTGAATTTTTCTTTCTAGTTTATCGTATTTAATTTAAATGTATTCATTTAGCCGGGGAATGCCCCGAGACACATTGAATTTATTCACCGGGGAATGCCTCGACGTACTATGTTGGAGGAAGATGTTTGTGACGAAGGCCCGAGGCATCGGGTAAAGCAGGGAAGCGTAGTTAGGATTAGTGTAGGTTAGATAGGATTTATTTTCGCATTTTTATTTATTTATTGTGGACTGTATAATTGGACTGAACACTATAATTCTGGATTTGTTTGATTGTTTGATTGATTGGTTTGTATGTTTTTTTGTGTGGTTTATACATTCGTAGTGTCTAACTAGCCGATACTCTCCATCAAGCGACCGTGGACAAACCACGGGATCGAGGGGTGCCTAACACCTTCCCCTCGGTCAACAGAATTCCTTAGCTGGAATCTCTGTTCGCAAACCAGTTTTAAGAGTCAAAATATTTTGAAAAGGGATTTCCAAAGGTGACTTGGCACACCCGATCTATGCCAAGTGGCGACTCTGAGTTTAAATATAAATAATCTATTTTTCAAAATAAATTTTCATCTTTGTCACTTTAATAATAAAAACCCTTTCGAAACTTACAATACTTTAATTTTTGGAGTCGAAAAAGGGGTGTGACAAAACTCACAAGTTTTCTTTGATGAAACAGGAAACATATTACTTTCAAACCAAGGACTTCAGAGAATAAATATCAAGGACTGCAATGCCTCACTTTTACAAAGTCACGAAGCAATGTTGCTGCACAGGTTTGGTAATCAAATCATGGTAAAATTCATCATCTTATATCCCTCGGAGACACACTTTCTTGTCCAGGGATTTCAGTTTTCATTTGTTGGGTGATACACTTCTTAAATTCCCCTTGACCCCTAAAAAACGTACCATTTAGTCGAGTCATTCCCTTTGATTCCTAGAAGACGTACCTTTTAGTTGAGTCATCCCCTTTGACCCCTAGAAGACATACCTTTTAGTCGAGTCACTCTCTTTGATTCTTATAAGACGTACCTTTTAGTTGAGTCATATCCCTTGATTCTTATAAGACGTATCTTTTAGTCGAGTCATTCCCTTTGACCCCTATAAGACATACATTTTAGTCGAGTTACTCCCTTTGATTTCTATAAGACATATCTTTTAGTCGATTCATCCCCTTTGATTCCTATAAGACGTACCTTTTAGTTGAGTCATATCCCTTGATTCCTATAAGACGTACCTTTTAGTCGAGTCAATCCCCTTGACCCCTAGAAGACGTACCTTTTAGTTGAGTCATCCCTTTAATTTCTATAAGACATACCTTTTAGTCGAGTCATTTCCCTTTGATTCCTATAAGACGTACCTTTTAGTCGAATTACTCTCTCTGATTCCTATAAGACGTACCTTTTAGTCGAGTCATCTTCTTTGATTCCTATAAGACGTACCTTTTAGTTGAGTCATTTCCTTTGATTCCTATAAGACGTATCATTTAGTCGAGTCAATCCCCTTGAGCCCTAGAAGACGTACCTTTTAGTTGAGTTATCCCTTTGATTTCTATAAGACGTACCTTTTAGTCGAGTCATTTCCTTAAATTCCTATAAGACGTACCTTTTAGTTGAGTCATTTCCTTAAATTCCTATAAGGCTTACCTTTTAGTCGAGTCATTCCAATTAACTCATATAAAATGTATTTCTTTGTTTGGGATAATTTTCTTTGTTGTTTTGATATGATTTCAGGAGCATGCCCGAAGCACAGGGCGAATAAATGGAAAACCAAGCAACAAGGTGAAGAAATTGAAAGTTAAACAGATTAAAAAATAGCAAGTCAGGAGCCCGCCTGCAAAACAGGGTGAGAAAATTGAAAGCATAGCAACAAGTTGATGAAATAGCAAGTCAGGAACCCGCCTGGAGAACAGGGTGTAGGAATTGAAAAGTATAGAAACAAGTTGATGAAATAGCAAGTCAGGAGCCCTCCTGCAGAACAGGATGAAGAAATTGAAAGCATAGCAACAAGTTAATGAAATAGCAAGTCAGGAACCCGCCCAGAGAATAGGGTGTAGAAATTGAAATGCATAGAAACAAGTTGATGAAATTGCAAGTCAGGAGCCCGCCTGCAGAACAGGGTGAAGAAGTTGAAAGTCAAGCAACAAGATGAAACAATTGAAAGTAAAGCAACAAATTGAAAAATTGCAAGTCAGGAGCCCGCCTGAAGAATAGGGTGATGAAACTCAAGTCAAGAGTTCAAAAGAAGCTTCATAGATAGGACTTTTGTAATTTTATTTATCTTTTTAACTCTTGTAATTTTTCATTTTTGATGTAATGACAGAGCCGCGAACCAAACCTCGACAGGGCCTCACTCGACTCTCCAAGTCGGTATAATTCCTCTCCTTCCAACTATTTAGATACCTGTGATTGGACTCTCTTATAACTTGGGTAAGTAAGATGTCAAAGACCCGGTTGCCCTTCTTCCTTCTGTTTTTTTCTTTGAATAATGGTCGGGTCAAAATTTGGTCTCGTTGTCTACTTCTTTGTCTGAAAACACTTCATGTTTACATTCAAAGGGGGAATGCTGTAGACACCTAATTTTGTCACTCCTCAAAGTCCGATTTTATTTATTTTTACCATATCATATCATGTACCCTCACCCATGTAATTATCCCTCCACAAAATAACAAAAATAACAACCCTATATATAATTTTATCTTATCTTAACCAACTACCAAAAAAGAAAAGGGGGAGGGCCCACTGGATATGGCCTGCTTCTTCTTTTCTCATTTAAGATTAATAAAGGGAGAGTCACATTTTTTTAGAAGAGACGGATACAAGCCATTTTTCTTTTCTCTCCAAAAATCCTGACTGACCCTCACAGAATAATCACACTCACGATTTTCTCCTATATACACACGTACACTGTGATACTCCCAAAAGATCCGATCACCCCTCATCTCACCGAAAAACCCACAACTCACCGGAAACCATAACACACACTGAGATCGAGAGGGGTGAAGGAGAAAGCAGAGGGAGAAAACTCCGACGAGACACGCCTGAAACCACCCGGTTCGTCCACCGCCGGAGCAACGATGATCCAACAACAGCCAGCGAGCTCCCCAATGACCAAACCCCACTGAATCATCACCGGAAAATAAATCATTTTGTTAGTCGATAAGGGGAATCGGGAGCTTTGAGTTGGTCATTTGGTTGTTCGTGTTCGGGGATGGTGTCCAAGGTTTGATGCTGATATTGGGTTAAAGCATATAGGGAGAGGAAAACGAGTTTGAGTTGTTCAAGTTAAGGCTTCGATTTTGAGATTTCATTTGTGACTCTATTCAGAAGGATAATTTCATTTCAAAATCGAGGTCCAATCTTAACTTTACTCTCTTTATTATGTTAATATGGTTGATGTCTTGATGTGGTGATATGTTTTGATATTGCGTTCGAGCGATTTTGATTACCGTGGTTGATATTGGTTAATTGATTCATTTGAATGGAATAATTCAGGGATTTGAATTAGTTTGGGAACTAGTGGGGGAGGAATTTAAAAATAATAAAAAATGGGTGAATAAATCAATTTTGGTGTAATGTCGTTTAGTTCAGAATAAGCATGGATGTTGTTGAAACACGATAGTATCATGTTTAGGTTGACAATTGACAAGCAAATATAAGTGGGTTAGGCAAAGTTTATGACTTGCGATTGTTGAATGATGAAAGTGTTTTGTTGAAATATGTTGGTTTATGTTTTCGGTTTGAAATGCATTCATTTGGCCGGGGAATGCTGTCACGCCCCAAAATCCCATCGGGCCGGACTGGCACCCGAAGCCGAGAAGGCCCGGGAGAACCCGTTCAAATACCTGTACTTTCACTTACATGTCACCAAAAATTTGGACAACACTTCGTTGCATATAGAAAAATCTAATTACCTGTATCAACACAACACGCACAAATATATATATATAACACTTGGCCGTCGGGGCCACCACATATACAAATATAACATGACTATATAAACTTCCATGACTTTACCCTTCCTTATGTCTACAAAGCCTCTAGGATATACATGACATAACTAGGGTCGGGACAAACCCCCGCCCACACACGACTCCTGTACAATGACAAAACATAAGGAACCGACTCAGAAAGCTCCGAAGCAAACTGGAGCTCACCAATAATAGCTGTATGACCTGGCTCCTATCTATGCTGTGAGTGAGCTGAAGCACCTGTGCCTGCAGCATGAAATGCAGGTCCCCCGTGAGGGACGTCAGTACGAAATATGTACTGAGTATGTAAAGCTGTAAATAATCATATGTGATATGGGGGATCAAGGAAATCAAACGCAAGTGAATAAATCATAATAGAAGTGAACCACACTTCATAAACACTTTTAGGATCATGTACATTATCATTAATCTGAATTGGGTTCGTGAATTCAAACACATTTGTGGAACGGTATACATTCGTTCATTTCATTCTTTACAATTATCATTCGCCATTACCTCCTCCTCCCGAACCTCCAACCACCTAACAATAATCAATACTGTACCGTACTGTGACCATTAGGCTGCCTCCAGTACATATCAACTGGGATCGACCCATGCTAGGCTTATGCCCCTGGGATACCACCCATAAACACATAAATAGGGATCGACCCATGCTTGGCTTATGCCCCTGGGATACCACCCACACGTATATCAAGTAACACACATAAGAGATCTTTCCAATAACTTAGTTCAAAAGCTTTTGAGATTATTACATTAGTGTTCATGCCAATATAGTACCTTTGGAACAATGATACATCAATAAGAATCAAGTAATAGACCTTCTATACAATAACGATGTTATAAAGACTCATTGGTACATCAACAATGTGTTTCAGAATCATCAATATCACAACAATGAAATAGGAGCCTTTTGGTATATCAATGAAACATTTTTACACTTTATAGAATGGAAACAACTTCGTTGGTAATGTAGAACAATACATGTTTTTGGACAACCTTGGAATCTTACTTGATGGAACATTGGTGTTTTCATGCCAAAGAACATTGTTAGAGTATGCTTTACATACCTCGTTGTAGATTCGGATACCAATTCAACACAACTTCCCGCCTTTACAAATCACTTATCTACAATGAAATGTTTGGCATCTAGTATTAGCAACCCAACACCACAACTCTCTTCCATAATTCCATACAACCAATATTTGCAAAACATTCCAAAAACCAACTTGAACAATAGGTTTATGTGTATATATATATATATAATCATCATTTCAATACCACATCATCAATACCAAATCCCTTCACAATTCAACATAATCCAACCATGCACAAGAATAATCCAACATCATTTCCCAATCATCTTTCAACAACAATCAAATAACATACTTCTTATGCTCACATGTATATATATATATATATATATATATAAATAACACCAACATAATTTACATCCTTACCATAAAATGGCCCTTTTGGTTTCGAAGTCCTGTTGGCACAAATAAGGGGTGCTTCTCGAAGCCCTCGAGACGGTGAACACAACTACGGAATCAATTTGGACTTTCTACGGTTGAATCACAAGATAATTGGAGTTGAAATTAGGCTAGGGTTTCTTATTTTCAATAATTTGATGATAATTGATGGATATGAGACTAATTATATGTATATAATGACCAATTTTCGTCCATGAGGTGATGGAAAATGACCATATTGCCCTTAAAAATTTAAGTAAATCCGAATTTATCCATGGTGGACTGTTTTGACAGGCTAAAGTAAATCGGCCATAACTCTTTACTCCGATATCGGATTTGGGTGAAATTGATATCGTTGGATAGATAATTCAAAGGGATTTCATTTCATATAAAGTAGGACACCCAGTTCGTCCTGTACAAGGAGTTATGATCGTTTGAAGTTGATCCTAAAAAACTGTTTTGAGAGGCTGAAGTAAAACGAGTATAACTCCTTACTCAGACGTTGGATTTGGATGAAACCAATTGCATTGGAAAGAAGACTCAAATATCTTTCTTTTGATATGTGGTATATCTCCCATTTCATTATATTAAGGGAGTTATGATCGTTCAAAGTCGACCCAAAAAATTGGCAGGCCTCAGTAGTTTGTGTGCAGGAAATTTTCCTGCACATTTACTATTCACCATATCCCGACCACCGTTTTATAGTTTCGAACGTGCTCGATTATATCCAAAACTTATCCGTTTTTGGAAATCTTTATATCGTTGGAAAGCTTATTCAATAACCTTCGTATGGAACCATCGACGGGCAAATTCCGGTATAAATAAAATAAAAAATTAATTCCATATAAATAAGACCAATCACGTACTTGAATACGCCAATACATGTACTTAAATACGGGGTGTTACAAATGCCCCGAAGATTGATGTACTTATTTATCGGGGAATGCCCCGAGGTATCTTGTACTCGGAGGACGTTCGCGATGAAGGCCCGAGGCATCGGGTGAGACATTGGAGCTTAGTCTAGGATTAGTTTAGAGTACGATTTACATTTCCGTATTTTTTTTATTTTTGGGACTGTATAATTCGGAATGGACACTATTTTTTATTCGTTCTGTTTTGTTTTCTAGCTTGATTGTTTTACGTGCTTTTGTGTGATTTATACATTCATAGTGTCAGATTAGCCGATACACTCCACCAAGAGACCGTGGTCGAACCACGGGATTGAGGGGTGCCTAACACCTTCCCCTCGGTCAACAGAATTTCTTAGCCGGAATCTCTGTTCGCGGATCAGTGTTACAGAGTCAAAACCGTTTAAAAAAGGGATATCCACGGGTGCCTTGGCATACCCGATTCATGCCAAGTGGCGACTCTGAGTTTTGAATATAGTGAATCCTTTTCTAAACAAATCTTCATTTTGTCACTTAATGATAAAAACCCTTTCAAAGTTAAAATCAATATCTTTTTGGTACGAAAAAAAGGTGTGACAATTGGTTTGAAATTCAGAAGAAAAAGAGTTCTGAGGGTTCTCGCTTCCATTTTAGAGTTGTTTTTCAAGCTGGTCACTTCCCTGTCATCCATTTCGATTTTGGTTCTAGAGTAAGTATTCTTCGGGTTGGAGTTTGATCATCGGAAACCCCCTTGACGTTAAAAGCCCGAGTTTTCTGCACCCCAAAAGGTGCGGATTCATCCCTTTGCCTCTGTTTGATTTTTTTTTCTCTGTGCGGACCCACCCCTTTCTTGATCTTATTTCGTTTTCTTTCTTTTCATCTATTTTTAACTTTGTCGAATATAAGAGTCATTTTGATTTTGGATTTATGTCGTTGCTGCTATCCTGGCCTTGCGAATAAGAGTGGTGGTTTGTGAATCTGAGATTTGTTTGATGCTGAATACATGAGTTTATGCATGTGTTTATCTCATTTGGTTACTGTGGTTCTTTGAAAAAAAGTTCAGTTTGTAGGTAAACGGGTTTGTAAGTATAGGAATAAGGCATTTTCGTTCAATCAAATTTAAGGGTTCGTTGTCAATTTTGAGAAAAGAAATTTCGAAGATGAATTTGGATCAAGCTTTTGGGTTTAAAGTGAGTTTACATGTGATTCTTTTTTAACCTGGGAATCGATTTATAAGTAAATACTTTGATCTCTTGGGTTTTGTTCCCTGTTTCAGTTATGATACGTTGTTCCATATAATTCGTTAAGGATGGAAAAACCAGTCCTTTATTTTACCCTTGTCCTCATCTCAAAAAATATTTCTCTATCAAGTGTGTTATCTCAATTAAGTCATAATTATAAGAGTGTCGGTCTAATATATATATATATATATATATATTTGCTCGGATTTTATATGATTTTAGTTCCAGGTCACAGTATAGCGAAGGTTTCTTTTTTATGGTCGGTCCTTTCGTCTCTCTGAGTTTTGGGACTTCCTTGCATGAATCTTTTTCCCATATCACTTTCGTGTTCTTTTCCGTTTTAATTTCAAGGAACATAGTATCTTATTCCGATTGCAAGATCGTGTTTTGTTGTTTTCTTCAACCATGTAGATGAAAGTATATTATTGTTCTAGAAATTTGTTTTTGTACATTAATAATGTTAGTTCCTGAATGCGTGGATATGTAATCTGTTATAACGTTGAATTGGACTGTGGGTCGGGTTGCTCGTTTTCTACAAGCCGGACTCATAGATGGTCTCCTTTAGTCCATGGCAAAAGTCCTTATTTTTCTTTTCTTATGGAATCGTGGCAAAAACATTTTAAGGTTATTCACAAATTAGTGCTTTTCTTTTCTTTGTTCCCTTTTGTGGTTCGAGTTTAACGTATGTAGGAAGACTCCATTTTGTTCAAAAAAAGAGGATTACGTCTTTTGTAAAGTTTGCCTTGCGGGCATACTCCTAAATAAATAGGTTAGTCCAGTCTTGGCCTATCGTATATAACGGTTTTCCTCTGAACATGGGCGGTGATGTAAAATTTGATTCTCATCTTTGATACGTTGATAAGTTTGTTTTCCTAAAAAGGGGAGAACTCTTCTATAGAATGTTTTGACTTACTTTGTTGTTTGAGTTCTAAGAATTATCCTGTTAATATTGTAAACGGTCGTTTTGATCTAATGTCGGGTGGGATGTAGAGTTAAATTTTAGCCTTTTCTTGTCAACTTGCTAACCCTTTATGCAACCTCGAAGGAGTCTGTTCGCCTACTTCACTTGAATAAGTGATGAACTAATTAAGTTTCCACTCGATTTTGGTTTAAATCGTATATGTGAGAAGGAAACTTATAGGATAATACTTTTAATAACAGTTTAGATGAGAACGGCTTAAAGTAGGTGTATGTGTATTAGGTAAACTATCCTATAATCTTATATAAAGAAAGAAAGTTAAATATCATATCCTGGCATATTCAACTAATTACAGTGTTTACTTTGTGTATTTAAATATATTATTTGCAAGATCTTTTGCATTTGGACCAAATAAGGCTTAAAGAATTTATTTTATCACCACTGACGGTGTGATGGACCATATACTATAACCATGAAAAAGTCATTTATTTATTTTATTTGTTTACTTATTTTGGGTTATGTTTCAATATGCGGATTTCGTTTATCGATTACTAATCTTTATCTTTCTTTATTTTTCATGTAAACTCGAGAATTGGAGTTTCAATCGAAACTCACTTCGACCCAACATCGGGTCAGACGCTAATAGGAGTGCAGAGCCTCGGAGTCCCGCAAAATAGAGTCTAAGCTTCTAAGCCGAGTTTATTATTCTTTATTGCCTTCCGATTTAATTTATATCCTCATGTTCATTTTTATTTACTAACCCTGTGTTTATTTACTTTGCTTGAGACAACTTTATGGGCTTATTATTTTATTACTCCTTTATTATATACCGATCCTTTAGTTGAAGATATCATATTGTTGCGATTAACGCTTAAGTAGTTAGTTCATAGAAATAAATTCGCTTCAAAAGGCTAGCAAATCTTAAACTTGGCCAAATGCTTAGTTAGTCGTATCACTTTAAAGAGATTTGCTAATAAAACGGAAGTAGTAATTGAATCACTAATTAAAACATAAATGTCTTCATTTAACACGGTTATTATGTTACAAGAGAAGATTCGAGAGTTGCCTCTTTTACGTCAAAGACTTAATAAAGCAAATTTCAATTAATAATCTCATAAATTAATAAATAAATAAATAAATAACTAAAGATAAATTTTTTGACCAATTTACATAAATCTTTTGTAATTAGCTTTTCTCACCATTTTGAGTGCAACAAGTTAAATATGAAAAGTATCTACCAACATGAATTTTAAATGTAAAAATACATACTAATTAACATATTCACACAAAGATGAACGGAAACAATAAATATAGATGGAGATATTATCACAATGAAATAGAAAGTTCGAGGACTGAACATCGAATAGAGCCAACTTAATATATTTTCGAAATTGAATTAACAATGAATCATTCTTGATACAACAAAATCAAGCCTCGACAATAGACATACCTGTGTAACAAATTAATTGAAAGCAGGAGTAAAATGCCATTACCAGAGACTAAAACAGGAACCGAAACTCGAACTCCAACTCACAAACCCATAAGAATACTCTCTTTTTTGGTTCTCTTTGTTTTGTTTTGCCTTTTGTTTCTTGTTTTCTCTCCTCTTCTCCTTTTTTTGTTTGTCTCTGTGTGTGTATTAAAATATTGAATGTTGCTTTAGTTTGTGTGTGCATGTGTAGGAGGAAAATGAGGAAGAATGGGGTAATGGGTGTTGGTTATGGAAAAGTGGGGGGACGTGGAAATTAGGGTAGCTTTTTTAAAAGAAAAAAAATATTTTAAATAAAATAAAAATGATAAAATCTATTTAAAACTAATAAAATACAAATAAGTTAAATAACTAGTCTTAGAAATGTGATTAAGAAATATTAATATCACTAGATTATTTATTAAAAGTTAAAAAAAGAAGAAGAAAAAATATATATATATAATTTAATAAAAAAATTTCTTTTTTTTTAAATAAATAAATAATGAAAATAAAATCTTATTTAAAATGTGACTCTATTTTTGTAGTTTTTAAAACTTTTAAACAAACCTTGTAAAATAAGATAAACTTAAAATATCTAATTTAGACCTAAAAAATAAATTAAAAAAATTGAACACTAAAATGACATAAAAACGTTAGATTTGGTCAAAAATTAGGTGTTTACAGGTATGAACAAAGTTTAGTTTTGATATTTAACATAGTATTTACATAATGTTCTTCATCTTGCCAGAAAGCAACACCAATATCAATCATGATTATTACTGATTATTTTTTTTATTGCAACGAAAAATTATTTAATATCAAACAACTATCAATTAATTTATTTTCAACTTTTATGTTGATAGTTTTTCATGTAATATCCATTACATACACTAAAAAGGTTATGTAACATGAAACATAATTTTTCTCAACGATTGTCACATTCATAAAACTCATTCAATACAAATGTGATATATGCGAAACTTCATCGATATCAATTTTAATATCAATTTAATACATTGAGAACTCAAAATAAAAATATTACTTAAGTATGAAATGAGTATATAAATTGATTTCAACGTATTAAAAGTGGGATTATCCTAGAAAAATGTGTTCATCAAAACTTAGTTAACATCATTACACTAATTGGCAATTAACATCATTACACTAATTGGAACCATCCCTCGACCTATAAACTGATGGTACAACAATCTTGCAGACTAATAAATACATCTACTAAAGGTCTCACATGAAAAAAAAACTCAATAAAAGACATCCTTGTTTGGCTAATGTGTCTTAAATATGAATGTCTTCTTGTTCATTCATCTTCCTCGAGTAGATGGACATTACTGGTAAAACAATGAAATGTGCTCTGTCTAACCATCTTTCAGATGTTAGCAACGAGCCAAACATGAGTTTGAAGTTTTGGATGAATGTAAGAGCAAGTTTTTTTTTTCAAAGTATACATGTGAAATTAAAATTGTGTTGGTGTGTATTTTTTATCTCAGTTTTATATATTTACTACAATAGCAATGATATTGAAGTTAATTATGGTATGCAATATATGGACGTTGGGAAACGATGGCTAATTAAAATCCAAAATAGAACTATATATATATGTTATCATCACTTAACGATTTGACAAAATTGAATTGGCAAGACTGTCTTTTGACGGTAAAAATGATTTATTTATTTGAAAGTAGTTACTTTTTTTAGAACGAAATAACTACTAATAATTAAGCACTACCTAAGCATGAAAACAAATTAAAAGCAACAATAATTCAAAAGTTAGCATTTACTATTTGTTCTTAATTTAATATAAAATTGATTTAAAGAATTGTCCAATTAAACTATTTGCAACAAAAGCTACTAAACTACTCAATCAGAGGAGCAACTAATTAATAAGGAAATAGGGTCAAAAAAGTAAAGGATAAATGAGATGAAAAGTATCAATAATTACATTGAGAACTAAAATATTTTTGTTCCTATTAGTTAGTGATAGAGAAGAGTCACTATTTAGAAGAAATTTAATGAATGAAAATTAAAGAGATAAGAGTTCTATTGGTAATTAAAAAAGGTAAAGAGATAAGACTTCTATTGGTAATTAAAGACTGAAAAATATGAAAAAGTGTATAATTAAGTTAATTATTCAAGTTAATAAAAAATATAAAATCAGATCTTAAGTTTAAAAAATATATTTATCATATATAACTCCTTAAATTGTGAACAAACTTTGATATTTAATTATTAAGAAAAAATATCGATACCTTAACTTGCCATAATTATTCAGAATCTTTAATTAATAGAGATAAATGTTAAATGATAAATATAAGGAAATAATACAAATAATAAATATTAAAAAATTAATTTTCGAAAATTTAATTAAAATATGTTTTTCTCAAATAATTATTTCTTAAGTCTAGCAATTAATGAAAAGTTATGTTATAACTTGTAATTAACAATCTAAAAAGTATATTTGAGATAATTTCCTCATTATGAAATGATCATTATATGGAATTTGTTTGGGCCGACTGATAATAAATGTCTAATGGCTCAAACATAGGCTAGTTAATTTAAAAGGGGTAAGCCCATGTCCTTATATAAACAAGTGCACAGGATTAAGGGAGAACAAGAGATAAGAAATAACTAATCTTGAGATTAATTTTAAAATTTACCTATTCTACATTTGGTTGGGATAAACTTGCGGTATAACTTATTGTAGAGTTATTTTAATCATTTATTAAGAATGAGATAATAATTTCGAATAACTAATTTCAGAATAACTAATTTCAGAATAAGTTATCCTGTGATTAATTATCACGGACGAACTTATCCCCAACCAAGAAGGCCTAAGGACTATAATATGGATAGATGAGCCATGAAAGCTCCACTTGGGCTATTTATATGGGCCCAAATTATTCTCTAAGGGAATATGTTCAAGTCTTGAAATGGTCTGTCGTTTATTGGATTCTATCTGTATCAATATACAATCTGACAAGTCTAAAAAGGCCAAGCCAACCACAATAGAACAAGGCACTTTGGATCTCTCACCATTTCCCTTTTTGATATTATTGATTATTTGTTAAGCCTGCCTTGAGCCGAGGATTTATTGAAAATCATCTTTTTACTTTTACAAGGTATTCACAAGATAGGAATAGGATTCCATACACATCACCCTCCCCACGCTCTCATGGGTAGGATTACATCGAATATATTGTTCTTGTTGACATTTACATAAATAATTGGTCAAATTAACTAAAAAAAAATTAAAAACAGATTATACATATTATACGTTCGTCATCTATATTTAATTTAAATGGTTGAGTGGGCAGCTATTAGCACAATACGGGTAATTATTTTTTGGGTAACTTACATAAATCCTTGAATCTTTAAGTGATATTACATAAGATCCCGACTATTTTGTTAATTACATTTTATCTCATTTTTTAAAATGGTGATACATATATTATAAGGTGATACATGTAAAAAAATTTGATACATTTGAAACTGACAAAGATATTTATTTAAGAAAATAATAGATTCTCTTTTATTCATTGTATTCTTTTATTTAAGGAAAGATATCTATTTTTTCTCTTTTTTTAGATTTAATTTAGATGTTTTAATTATGTTTCTCTTTTTTCGTCTTTAATTATGAAAGATATATTTTTTTTCCCTCTTTTTTCTCCTTTCCCGTCTTTAATTTCGTCTTTTACTTTAGTATGCTTTTTTTTAGATTTAATTTTAATTATGTTTCAATTATACTTTTAGTCTTTTTTTTTTTAATATTATTACTTTTGTTTCCTACACTGACTACGCCATTACCTTTCATTAATAACATATGAATCACCCAATAATTGAAATAAATAATTGTATCTACCATATGAACCGTCATAATACCATATATATGAATCATCCAATAATTGAAATAAATAACTGTATCTATCACATGAATCACCATAATACCATATATATCACTCATTAATATCATATGAATCACCCAATAATTGAAATAAATAATTGTATCTACCATATTAATCACCATAATACAATATGTATCTACCATATGAATCACCATAATACAATATATATCACCCATTAATATCACCCGTTAAAATTATACAAAATGTATCTACCGTATGAATCACCATAATACTCATATAATGATATCATATTTATCATTCATATGAATCACCATTAAAAGAATAAACATGTATGAATAACTAAATAAATTTATATATGTATCAATAGATTTTTAAGAAAAAAATATGGGAGAGATTTTAGGAGAGGAAAAAAAAAATTGCATGCGTTAATGGAGGAGAAAAAATCAGAAAGGAAGAGGATTTAATTGTTGATAATTAGGAAGATATTTTAGGGAAGGAAATCTTTGAAAAAAAATAATAGCTTGAATGAGTTAATTGTGAAGTAAAACTAGGATGTGGGATTTTGTTGATATGTATCAAGAGTAAAGTTGAAAATTGAAATTTTATGTAAATTTTTAAAAAAAACAAGGGATATTAGGTAATATAGTCTCTTGAGTATGGGATTTGTGTAATTTATCCATGTTTTTTTTTTTATATATATTGCTACTTTCAGTGTTAGTTTTATTATTTTATTTTTTTAAATTTCGTGTGAGTGTTAATTTTGCAAGAAATGGACGTGGAACTCACAATTTTTGAACTGGACTATTTTTTTTATTATTTTTGCTAATTTGGTTATCTACTTTCTTTCTCAGCAGTTTCCTTCAAAACCAGAAAAAAGAATTGTATTTGTTCTAGAAAGACATTGAGATGATTCCCTTTGATAATAAGCACAAAAAGTCTTCAAATGATTATTTTGTCTCTTAAGCTAAACAATAAGCATTAATTAAACTAAATCGTTAAAATATTAACAAGATGACCTCATTCTTTTTTCGTTAGCTTATTGATGTACAAAGAGGTATCTGACATACAATTATGCTTGATTATGAGAAATATTCAATATAATAGCTCTAAGAATGTCAACTTCACATTGCAATTGTGACCAATGTAATGCTTTTCACGTCTCCTCTTTGTTTTATAAATATTTTTCTCTCTTCAATTTTTTTGGTTTAGACTTTAGATATTTAAATTATATACACACGTGTGTTAACAATGTGTCAACCCAAGAGGATTTTTTTTTTTTATATGCATGGCCATGCTCGTCTCTTTTGTTGTATTTTATTTACTAAAACTAAATTTACAGTGTTTGGAGTGAGTTCATTTATTAAGATAATTGTTAAATCTTAGGCTCTGTTTGGTCATAATTTTTTTTCTTTTTAATTTTTTTTGGGGATTTTTTTCACTTTATTCCAAAAATGGTGTTTGGCCATAGGAATTTTAAATATAACTTGGAATTGTATTTGACAAAGTGATTCACTTTTTCCATACTTCTCTCACAAAATTCAAAAACAACTCCAATTTATATTCTTAGCCAAACACAATTCCAATAAATTGTGATTTTCATGATCATTTATATGTTTTGTATAAATAAAGTAAGTTATACATACAAATCCTCCGGGTACAAGGTACTTCGGGGCATTCCCCGGATAAATCAATACAAATCCTTCGGGGCATTCCCCGGCCAAATGAGTAAAATTTAAACTTTTCGTGCAATAAAGTAGAAAGTATCATTCAAGCACATATTCAAAACACTCCAACAAATTGTTATTCCTAAATTTGCCTACCCGGCCTACGTTTGCCTATGCGTTCTCGACTAAGGACATAATTCTATCAATTATTCATACCAACAATAAATCAAATTAAACCGAATCTATCTTTTTGTCAATTTTTCAATTCCATTCCCCGACTTTCTTTCTATCCATCCATTAGAACATGATCAAGTTTATGCCTTAATCTACCAAAATCAAACAACCAAGCATCACAATCATAACATCAACATAAACAAAAATTCAACAAAAACCATAATCACCACTCGCAATCGCAACTAATCAAAACAACTAACCACGTATATATATATATATATATAAGAGACGAGTTAAGAAATGGACCTCGATGGAACGTTTTGTCGATAATAAGGAAATCCGAAGACCAAAACTCGACCGGAGAACCTCACGACGAACAAACCATACTCGGTATTAAAATGATAACCGGACAGCTCCAAAACCCGTGAATAACACCTTACTATACGAAACCCACTACCAACGTCGAAACATGAAATAGACGAAACCAAAATCAACCAAAGATAACAAGAAACCAAAAAACAAACAGATCGAGCTGGTTGGATCTGGTGACGGAGAAACGGGCGGAGATCTGGTCGACGTTACTGTTGCGGAGATCCGGCCAATTCTTGGCCTACGAACGGCGTGAAGGCCGACGACGGGCCGACTGCCGTCGTTGACTGGAGAGAGAGAGGAGGAAAGGCGGCCGGAGCTGGCCGACGCGTGGTGGCGATTGGTCGGAGACGGCGGCGCTGGTGTTGTCGCCGATTATCTCGGGCGTCGGTGTTAGTGGTTATCGCCGGCGTCGGTGTAAGTGGGTCGGCTGAAAACGGCGCTACTCCGGCGTCGGTGACTTCTTGGAGGAGAGAGAGAGTGAGTTTTAGAGAGAGAGAGCAAAATGCTGATGGTTTTCTTTTTTTTTTTGATTTTTTGTTCACTGTTCCCCCTTTTTTTGTGTATGGGTAGGTATATATATTTTTTTAGGCTTTCTTTCTTGACAAGAAAAAGAGAGTGGGGGGTAGGATAACGTGGGGTAGGGGGTAGGGTGTGAGGTGTTTCTTTTTGGTAGGATGGGATAAGGATTAAGTGTTATTTTATTATTGGGTGGGTTGTTAGAATATTAGGATAAAACAAAATTAATTAGAGGTTGTTATTTTTTGTCATTTTGTGGAGGGATTATCACATGGGTGAGGGTACACGGTAGGATAGGGTAAACAATAGGTAAAAACAATATCAGGGAGGGACGAAATTAGGTGTCTACATCATGCCCCCTTTGAATGTAAACACGAAGTGTTTTCAGGCAAAGAAGTAGACAGCGAGACCAAATTTTAACCCGACCATTATTCAAAGAAAGAAACAGAAGGAAGAAGGACAACCGAGTCTTGACTTAAGACATCCTTCCTACCCAAATTACGAGAGAATCATGTCACGGGTATTTCAAAGGATTGGAAGATGTGGACTATACCGAGTTGGAGAGTCGAGTGAGATTCCGTCGAGGTTCCAGTCTGCGGCTCTGTTATTACATCAAAATGAAAATTAAAAGTTAAAACATAAATGAAATTACAAAAATCCTATCTATACAGCTTCTGTTGGCTCTTGACTCGACTTTCATCACCCTATTCTTCAGGCGGACTCCTGACTTGCAATTTCTTTCAACTTGTTGTTTGGCTCTCAATTGCTTCGCTTTGTTGCTTGACTTTTCGTTTCTTCACCCTATTCTCCAGGTGGGCTCCTGACTTGCTATTTCAACACCCTGTTCTTCAGGCGGGCTCCTGACTTGCTATTTCATCACCTTGTTCTTTAGGCGGGCTCCTGACTTGCTAGTTCATCACCCTGTTCTTCAGGCGGGCTCCTGAAATCCAAAATTAAAACTAGAACGGAAATTATCTTAAACAAAGATTATAGTAAAGTAGTATTTCATTTTTGAAAGCGTTGTCCCATTTTCCAGGAGGGTCCTGAACAGAAAGTAAAATTCTATTTTTCAGGAGGGTCCGATCCTGAGCATAAAGTAAAATCCCATTTTTCAGGAGGGTCCTGAACATAAAGTAAAATACTATTTTTCAGGAGGGTCCTGAACATAAAGTAAAATCCCATTTTTTCAGGAAGGTCCTGAACATAAAGTAAAATCCCATTTTTCAGGAGAGTCCTGAACAGAAGTAAATTTCCATTTTCCAGGAGGGTCCTGAACATAAAGTAAATTCCCATTTTCCAGGAGGGTCCTGAACATAAAGTAAAATCCCATTTTTCAGGAGGATCCTGAACATAAAGTAAAATTCCATTTTTCAGGAGGGTCCTGCACATAAAGTAAATTCTCATTTTCCAGGAGGGTCCTGAACATAAAGTAAAATCCCATTTTTCAGGAGGGTCCTGAACTGAAAGTAAAATCCCATTTTGTAGGAGGGTCCGGAACAGAAAGTAAAATCCCATTTTTCAGGAGGGTCCTGAACATAAAGTAAAATTCCATTTTTCAGGAGGGTCCTGAACATAAAGTAAAATCTCATTTTTCAGGAGGGTCCTGAACATAAAGTAAAATCCCATTTTTCATAAAGTAAATTCCCATTTTCCAGGAGAGTCCTGAACATAAAGTAAACTCCCATTTTTCAGGAGGGTCCTGAACAAAAGTAAAATCCCATTTTGCAGGAAGGTCCTGAACAGAAAGTAAAATCCCATTTTTCAGGAGGGTCCTGAACATAAAGTAAATTCCCATTTTTCAGGAGGGTCCTGAACAGAAGTAAATTCCCATTTTCCGGGAGGGTCCTGAACATAAAGTAAAATCCCATTTTTCAGGAGGGTCCTGAACATAATGTAAAATCCCATTTTTCAGGAGGGTCCTGAACAAAAAGTAAAATCTCATTTTTCAGGAGGGTCCTGAATTGAAAGTAAAATTCCATTTTTTCAGGAGGGTCCTGAATTGAAAGTAAATTCTCATTTTTCAGGAGGGTCCTGAACAGAAAGTAAAATCCCATTTTTCAGGAGGGTCCTGAACATAAAGTAAAATCCCATTTTTCAGGAAGGTCCTGAACTGAAAGTAAAACCCCATTTTTCAGGAGGGTCCTGAACAGAAAGTAAAATCCCATTTTTCAGGAGGGTCCTGAACATAAAGTAAAATCCCATTCTTCAGGAGGGTCCTAAACAACAAGTAAAATCTCATTTTTCAGGAAGGTCCTGAACATAAAGTAAAATCCCATTTTTCAGGAGGGTCCTGAACAGAAGTAAATTCCCACTTTCCAGGAGGGTCCTGAACATAAAGTAAAATCCCATTTTTCAGGAGGGTCCTGAACATAAAGTAAAATCCCATTTTTCAGGAGGGTCCTGAACAGAAGTAAATTCCCATTTTTCAGGAGGGTCCTGAACATAAAGTAAAATCCCATTTTTCAGGAGGGTCCTGAACATAAAATAAAATTTTATTTTTCAGGAGGGTCCTGAACATAAAGTAAAATCCCATTTTTCAGGAGGGTCCTGAACATAAAGTAAAATCCCATTTTTCAGGAGGGTCCTGCACATAAAGTAAATTCCCATTTTCCAGGAAGGTATTGAACATAAAGTAAAATCCCATTTTTCAGGAAGGTCCTGAACTGAAAGTAAAATCCCATTTTGCAGGAGGGTCCTGAACAGAAAGTGAAATCCCATTTTTCAGGAGAGTCCTGAACAGAAAGTAAAATCCCATTTTTCAGGAGGGTCCAGAACAAAAGTAAAATCCTATTTTTCAGGAGGGTCCTGAACATAAAGTAAAATCTCATTTTGCAGGAGGGTCCTGAACAGAAAGTAAAATCCCATTTTTCAGGAGGGTCCTGAACAGAAAGTAAATTCCCATTTTTCAGGAGGGTCCTGAACAAAAAGTAAAATCCCATTTTTCAGGAGGGTCCTGAACAAAAGTAAAATCCCATTTTTCAGGAGGGGCCTGAACATAAAGTAAAATCCCTGGATATGCATTTCCAATGGTAGCTGAATCAAGTGAAATGAATTTGCCCTTGTTTCAATCAAAGAAAAATTTGTCAGTTAAAAACTTAGTGGTGGCTTGCAGATCTTGGCTTTTCAGGTATCTGCCCAGCACTCGTTCCTTTCATCTTTGTTCCAAATTGCTAACACTTGTCATGTCTTGCCGCATCGTTGACCCGGATCCAGATTGAGGGAAATGAGTTCTGACTCAAACAATGGGTTTCTATTTTTACCATGCCCCTGAGGTGCACTCTTTTCCCAAATCTGAAATGCTTCCACGAATCCAATAGCCTTTCGGTTGATAGACTTCCTTTGCTTCGTGTTGAATTACGATCATATTTCTTTCCTGTGCTGTTCCTTGGCTTTTCCTCATATAATTTGAAAAACTGGTAATAAATTTTGAAATCCTTTCTCGCTTGTTTTGACACAGACTTGACTTAAAAAAATGTAAAGAAATGATGGTGACTCTTGTTTTGATAAATAACATAAGAAAAGACAAAAACATGAATATGTAAATGAAAGAAAAGGGCAATGTCCCATATTCAAAAAGAAAACTTATCTGAATACGACAACCAACTCCAATGAGTATGACATGCATTTTGGATTGAGCTGTCTGATCTTCCTATCCAAACTCCCCATTTGTTGTTGAGTTCGTGCCTTTTGCCACTGAGCCGCTTCTTCAAATCCATTGGACTCATACATCACATTCGACTGACGACATCTAAAAAGACTTTCGCCAACAAATCTCTTTCTTTTCACTTTCCACCTTTCTCTTAAACTCTCAATCGCCATACGGTGCCCATGAGGATTTTCACCAATAAGACTCTCATTTTTGTATTTCTCTTAACTCACCATCGCCTTGCGGTGCCCGCAAAGGTTTTCACCAATAAGACTCTCTCATTTTTATATTTCTCTCAACTCACCATCGCCTTATGGTGCATGCAAAGGTTTTCACCAATAAGACTCTCTCATTTTAATTTTCTCACAACTCACCATCGCCTTATGGTGCCTGCAAAGGTTTTCACCAATAAGACTCTCTCATTTTTGTATTTCTTTCCTGATTTTTTATGCTTAGGGAGACAAGCGGTACTTCGCAATGTATCATCATATGCATAGCATGCTTAGCCTTAACACTATCAAAAATTAATCTGAAGGACTTTTTTTGGTTGTAACATGGCTTTTGGGCAAGGTTAGAAAAGATGGTAAGAGGCTCAAACGATACTTGAAGTGGGGGTGGGACTTACAACTTTTGGGAATCAACTCAAACAACATGTTAACTCATGCCCCAGTTTTTGTTGACTGGGTGAATCTTAAATCTTTATTTGGTTGGACCGAGCCCGAAATAGGGCAGCCTACGTATCTCACTCCTGAGAGAGGAGAATCAGGTCGCACCTAGTTCCATCTGCTTGTCCTTTGCTTTGCTTTGATTTTTTTTCTTTTATTTTCGAACTCTTTCTTTTATTCTTATTTTCTTGACATTTATCTTTGACTCTATTTTGATTCCAAAAGAGGGATATGAAAGAAAAATAAACGAAGCTCAAACGGGTAACAAAGGATGACACAATGTTTGGATAGAAGAATAAAATGTCTTCATCATATCAATCTTCAAAAATGCAAGTACTAAACATGCAATAAAATCAAACAAAAGACCAAATATCATACATAGTATCTTTTGACCGCATCAGCATTGATAGCCATTTCTGCCATTTTGCCTTCAATATCTGTCAAATATAAGGCTCCATTGGGTAACACTTTCTTTACAACGAAGGGACCTTGCCAGTTAGGGGAGAACTTGCCTTTCGCTTCAACCTGGTGAGGAAGGATACGTCTTAATACCAACTGACCAACTACAAAATTCCTGGGACGGACCTTTTTGTTATACGCACGAGCCATCCTCCTCTGATACAACTGGCCATGACACACAGACGTTAGCCTTTTTTCCTCGATCAAACTCAAATGTTCCAGTCGGGCTTTTACCCATTCGTCATCATCGATATCTGTTTCTACAATGACTCGAAGAGAGGGAATTTTAACTTCTGCAGGGATGACTGCTTTTGTCCCATACAGTAATAAATATGGAGTTGCCCCTGTTGAAGTGCGAACAGTGGTGCGATAACCTAGCAATGCAAACGACAACTTTTCATGCCACTGTCTAGAACCTTGTACCATTTTTCGCAGTATCTTTTTTATATTTTTATTGGCGGCTTCTACAACACCATTGGCCTTTGGGCGATATGGAGTAGAATTTCGATGTGCGATCTTAAACTGTTGACACACTTCTTACATCAAATGACTATTTAGATTGGCAGCATTGTCTGTAATAATCATCTTAGGAATTCCAAATCTATAAATGATATTGGCATGAACAAAATCTACCACAGCTTTCTTTGTCACTGACTTGAAAGTTACTGCTTCCACCTACTTTGTGAAGTAGTTAATGGCTACCAAAATGAATCTATGTCCATTTGATGCCTTCGGTTCAATCGGTCCAATCACATCCATTCCCCAAGCCACGAACGGCCATGGAGCGGCTATTGCATGTAACTCAACAGGAGAAGAACGTATCAGGTCGTCGTGCACCTGACATTGATGACACTTTCGAACAAATTGAATAGAATCCCTCTCCATAGTAAGCCAGTAATAACCTGCTCAAAGAATCTTCTTTGACAAGACGTGACCGTTCATATGCGACCCGCATACTCCAGAGTGTATTACAACCATGATTGCCGAGGCTTCTTTTGCATCTACACACCTTAAAAGTCCCAGATCTGGGGTCCTCTTATACAAGATTCCCCGACTTAAGAAAAATCCACTAGCCAAACGCCTAATAGTCCTCTTTTGATCGTTGGTGGCATATGCTGGGTATTCTCCTGACTGAATGTACCGCTTGATATCCAAAAACCAAGGTTCTCCATCGAGCTCTTCTTCAACCGCATTACAGTAAGCATACTGATCACGACTCTGTATATGCACTGGATCGATGTAGGCCTTGCAGGATGTTGGAGCATTGAAGACAGAGTGGCTAAAGCATCAGCAATTTCATTACGAATCCTTGGAATATGCCTAAATCTTACTGACACAAACCGTTGACATAGCTCCTGCAAGCATTGTCGATACGGGATGAGCTTCAACTCTCGCGTCTCCCAATCGCCTTGAATTTGATGGACGAGCAAATTCGAATCTCCCAACACTAATAATTCCTGGACTCCTATATCGACAGCTAACCTCAAACCAAGAATGCAGGCTTCATACTCTGCTATATTATTAGTATAGTAGAATCGAAGTTGTGCTGTTACCGGGAAATATTATCCCGATTCAGAGATAAGAGTCGCACCTATTCCGACTCCTTTCATATTGACAGCTCCATCGAAGAATAACCTCCAAACTGGATCAGCATCTATAATGACTTCATCGACACAGGACACTTCTTCGTCAGGAAAATATGTCTTTAATGGCTCGTACTTTTCATCGAGGGGATTCTCAGCAAGATGATCTGCCAAGGCTTGGGCTTTCATGGCGGTTCGAGTCACATATACAATGTCGAACTCGGTAAGCAATATTTGCCACTTTGCCAATCGACCCGTCGGCATAGGCTTCTGAAAGATATACTTCAAAGGATCCATGCGAGAAATGAGATAAGTAGTATAGGATGATAGATAATGCTCCAACTTCTGTTCTACCCAAGTTAGGGCACAACACGTCCTTTCAAGAAGAGTATACCTGGCCTCATATGCGGTGAACTTCTTGCTAAGATAATAAATAGCCTGCTCCTTTTTGCCTGTGACATCATGTTGACCCAGGACACAACCGAAAGAATTGTCTATGACTGATAAATATAAGATCAAAGGCCTACCAGGCTCTGGGGGTACCAGCACGGGCGGATTTGACAAATATCTTTTGATTCGATCGAACGCTTCCTGACATTCTTCAGTCCATTTTACCGCAGCACTCTTTTTCAGCAACTTGAATATGGGCTCACAAGTGGTTGTGAGTTGAGCAATAAACCTGCTAATGTAGTTCAGTCTACCAAGCAAACTCATCACCTCCGTTCTATTCTTGGGCGGGGGTAAATCCTGAATGGCTTTGATTTTTGAGAGATCCAATTCAATTCCCCGACGGCTGACTACAAACCCCAACAGCTTTCCAGATGGAACTCCAAATACACATTTTGCCGGGTTGAGTTTGAGATTATACCTGCGAAGCCTTTCAAAGAACTTTCTTAAATCTTTAACATGGTCGGCCTGACTTTTTGACTTAATAATCACGTCATCCACGTAGAACTCAATCTCCTTATGCATCATGTCATGAAACACAGTGGTCATGGCTCTCATGTATGTTGCTCCAGCATTCTTCAAATCGAACGGCATCACTCGATAACAATAAGTTCCCCATGGTATGATAAAAGATGTCTTCTCCGCGTCTTCATCATCCATAATGATCTGGTGATATCCGGCATAGCAATCCACAAAAGAGGCAAGCTCGTGTTTAGCACAGTTGTCTAGCAAAATGTGGATGTTGGGCAGTGGAAAATCATCTTTCGGACTTGCTCTGTTCAAATCGCGGTAATCAACACACACTCGAATTTTGCCATCTTTCTTTGGTACGGGAACAACATTGGATAACCATATGGGATAACAAGACACTCGAATTACTTTGGCTTCATGTTGTTTCATGGTTTCCTCTTTGATTTTAATACTCAAATCGGTTTTAAACTTCCTCAACTTCTGTTTGACAGGGGGGAACGCGGGATCAGTTGGCAACTTGTGAGCCACTAATTCAGTGCTTAAACCGGGCATATCATCATAAGACCATGCAAACACGTCCTTATAAACAATCAATGCTTGAATCATTCCCTCTTTTAGCTGTGGCAAAGCATGTACACTGATTTTAGTTTCCCTAACATCTTCTTGATCCCCTAGATTTATTGGCTCAATTTGATTCAAATTAGGATTCGGTTTGTCTTCAAACTGTTCCAACTCTTTGCTTATTTCTTCTAGTGCTTGTTCTTCATCATATTCCCCATCCTGCTTCATTACATCTTGATTAGTTTGGATTTTAAAATCAGGCTGAAAATTCCGCATGCATGTCATGTCATTAGAATCAGCATAAAGAGAACTATGTAAGAAAAGAAAAACAAAATATATTAGACACAAAACAAAAGGGGCCTTGCATTTCATTAAATAAAAGATAGAAAGGTTTAAACACAGACGCCAACATAACATAAACAAACTAAAGTCTGAATTACAACCCTGAAATAACTCGGATAAACAGAATGAAAAACAAAATAGACTACCAAAACTCCCTCCTGACGGGGAGAGGAGTGACTTCCCAATTATTGAGCTGGACAGCTGGACCTATGAATTGCACGTCTGCCATACTGGTACCTTCTCCTGCTTCGACCATATCAACTTCGATACAAAGGTTCTGGAAGTCATCAACCAATTCAAACTCAAATTCTACATGCTTCGTGACACCGCTCTTAACAAATGATTCACTGAGTAGTGGCATTGGGCGAGGGAGTGACCATATTTCCTTTTTCCTTCCCTTGGCTTTCTTCAGATCTTCAGCTGTAGGCTCAAATCCCAGACCAAATGTGCCCAGGTTCTCACTCGGACATATGGGATGAACTATACCGTGCAAAGACGCTCCCAAACCCTTCCCTGGCTCAAATCCGTATTTCCAAAGTTCACTCACCATCATGATAGAAGCAGAAGACAATTGTGGTCCCGGTATAGCCTGTCATTCAAGGATACGATTCACTGGCACTGTATCAAAAAATTGATAGACGAATGTCTCCTCTACGTTATTTGCTTCAAGAATAGACAAGGGAGAATCTTCGTAGGCTGACAAATCACCTTCACCATGAATAACTACTTCTTGCCGGTCATACTCAAACTTGATTATTTGGTGCAGTGTAGATGCAACCGCCTTGGCCTTGTGGATCCACGGTCTTCCCAACAACAGATTATAAGAGGATTTTACATTCAATACTTGAAACTCTATGGCGAACTCAACAGGCCCTATGGTCAACATTAGTTCTATTTTGCCAATGGAATTTGATTTTGTACCATCGAAAACCCTAACGCATACATTGTTGGGCCGGATCCTGTCAGCACCAATATTCAACTTTTGCAAAGTAGAAATAGGGCAAATATTTTCACCTGAACCTCCATCAATCATAACATGAGTGACATAGAAATCTTCACACTTCACTGTAATGTAAAGGCCCCGATTATGCCCTGTACCTTCAACAGGCAATTCATCATCAGAAAAGCTGATCCGATTGACCTCAAAGATTTTTCCAACCATTTTCTCAAGCTGGTTGATTGTAATCTCCCTTGGAACATATGATTCATTTAATACCTTCAGTAAAACATCACGATGCTCCTTGGAGTGCAACAACAAAGATAAAGGGGAAATTTGAGCAGGGGTTTTCTTCAGCTGGTCTAATATTGAATACTCTGGCAATTTCATCTTTTTCAAAAATTCTTCGGCTTCTTCTTCGGTGATAGGCTTTTTGATAAATGACGATCCACTCACCGTTGGCTTGGACTTTCTTAAGCTTTCAGGCACGAAGCATCTTCCTGACCTAGTCAAACCCCTTACCTCATTTACATCTTCCACTACTTTTTTCCCATGATAGGTCATCACGGTCCGCCCATAATTCCAGGGAATCCTTTTCGTATCAACTATCGGAGGTTGGGTCACCGGTTTGAGGACAATAGGCGCTGCTAGTGCTCCTTTCACCGTCAAGATAGGCTGACTCAGAGCTCCCACCACTGTCAACTTAGGTTTATCCTGACTCGAATCACCATACCTTCTGGCGCCTTGTACTGTGATCGGGGGCTTCTTTGTGCTTCCTTGAGCTTTATCTTCTCTCATTCCTTCCTGGCTCAATGACATCGCTTTCAAAAACTCCGCTACATTCAACGATTTCTCCTCAATAGTCTGTATCTTGACAATAGGCTTATAACCCCCTCGAAGACTCTTTCCCATAATATATCAATTCTAACATATTGGCTTCAGCATGGGTTGGCAACAGATTCTGGTTAATGTTTGGACCCTCCGGGGCCTGGACCAGCATCTGATTTGTGTTAATTAAATCTTGGACAGCTCTCTTTAAATGCCAGCATTTCTCGATATCATGGCCGGGCATATCAGAACAGTACGCACACCTTAAAGAATAATCGAGATTCTTCGGCGGTGGATTTGAAAGCCTTCCTTGAATTGAGCTTAAAACCTTCAACTTTCTCAACCTATCAAACAGGCTAGCATATGACTTCCCAAGAGGTGTGAATTGATTTTTTACCGTCTTTTCCTTCTTATACTCGGGCCTAGGCTGAAAACTGGGTCTGGAGGGGTTTTGGTAATTTGGTGGAGCGAATGGGTGATTTTGTGGAGTTTGCGCGCGCCACTGCGAGTAAGAAGGGGTTTGGGCATATGGTTACGCGTTATATACAGGGTATAGGGGTGGTGGAATGAAATATAAAGGGTTTTGTGGAGGGTAGTAATGGTGGGGAGGAATGAATGGAGCTTGGGTGTAGATTTGGGCTTGGGATTGGGGATAGGGGCGAGGTGGTCTTTTGGGATAGGAATGGGTTCCAGCTACAACAGTCGCCACATCCTCCTTCTTCTTTTTACCTCCAAATGCGCCAGTTCCACCTTGAATCGCTTGTGTGGTAGCTTTTAATGCAGCAAAACTCACTATTCGACCGGTCTTAATCCCGTCCTCTATCATCTCCCCCATTCTGAGGCCTTCCATAAAAGACTTTCCCATTGCCGGAAGTAAATATTGAAAATAGGTCTCATCCTGCTCCTGAATGAAAATATTTACCAACTTACTTTCTTTCATTGGAGTCTTTACCCTAGCGGCCTGTTCACGCCACCTTATCGCGTATTCCCTAAAACCTTCAGTGCTCTTTTTCTTCATGTTGACCAAAGATTTTTCATCCGGAATCAAGTCGATGTTGTACTGAAAATGTTGAACAAATTCAGAAGCCAAATCATCCCAACTGTTTCATTTATCGATATCCCGATCGATGAACCATTCTGAAGCCAGATCTGAAAGACTCTCGCCAAAGAAGGCCATGAGTAGTTCTTACTTTCCTCCTGCAGCCCTCAACTATTTGCAATAACGTCTCAAGTGTGCAACAGGATCACCGTGCCCTGCGTACTTCTCGAACTTAGGCATCTTAAAACCGGGGGGCAGGTTGATGTCTGGGAACATGCACAGGTCTTTATAGGAAACACTTCTATAATCTCCGATTCTTTGCAAATTCCTCATGGCTTGCTCTAAACTCTTCAGTTTCCGGGCTATGACATCCTGTTCCTCTGTTGCGACAGGTTTCTCCGCATCAAATGGAAATGCAGGCGGCTGAGTGTACCCATACGGTTCATTCAATTGCAAAGTAGGCTCCGTAGCATAATACTGACCATATGAAACCTTCAGTACTGGCTCACTGGAAGACCTAGGAAGCCTCATTGTGGGACGTGCAACATATATGGGAGTTTCATGTGGTGGCAGAGCCACGAATACCGGTATGATCGGTGGCGCTGGCTGAGCAGCGGGTCTCAATTGAGGAGCTGCCAAGGGCACACTAGAACTGCCAGGATAATAATGTCGCGGAGTGAATCCTGGCGCATGGTCGGGTGATCCAGTTGGGGCAGAGAATTGAGCCTGAGAGAGCGGTGGGCTATTAGAGACATTTCCTAAACCTTCAGGGAGTGGAGGAGGAGGTATTCCGCTGGCCCATGCCCGATGCAAATCTATCAGTTGTTGCCTGAGCCTTACCACCTCACCGTTGTGTTCAGCACTTTCTTCCTTGTGCTCCTGATCCGGGTCAATGAGCGAATTTTCCATTTCTCTGTTAGCCATGGTGAACTTTGCTTTGGACCTGGTGAAGTATGGGTGACTAGCCAGGGCACTGCAAACCTACCACTATTATCTGAAAGAACATGCTCATCAAAGACGACATTCGTTAGAATTAGGCGCACAACAGGCATGGGAATCACATTGGTAAAATTGTCCTAAATTCATGCTCATTTCTACCAACTTTTGAGGGTAGCGAGGTCATTTTAACATCATCCTGATTTTTGTCCACACTTTTTTTTATCTTCTACGCTTATTATTTTCTTTCCCTCTCTTTTCTCCTTTTTTTTTCTTTCTTTTCTTTCTTTTCGATTCAATCTCTGCCCTTTTCTTTTCTCTCGTTATCTACCTTTATTTTATCATTCTTTATGGCTTTTGTTTTTCTTTAAAAGAGGAAAATGAAAAACAACGAAACAAAATGGTTAGATCGAACCCAAAAGTAGGTTGCCTACGTATCATGTTGTACATGAATCAGATCTTGCATAGTTCGGGCAGTTTTTACCAAAATGGCCAATGAAACAAAGTGTCAAAAGAATTGACAAAAATCTTTTTTTTTTTTAGGTTTAAATCTCTATACAAAATGGAACCTGTGATTACTAAAGAAAAATCTTTTTGGGTTTTCGATTTTTGAAATTCATGTGAAAATGAAACTTGAACATATTAACGAAAAATCTTTTTGTAGTTTTCTTTTAAAGACGTATATGAAACGCTTACTCTAAATGGCGAGTGAAGAAATATTTTTGGATTTTTCAAATAAGATCAACCAAAAATGAAACCTACGACTATTGAGGAAAATATTTTTTTTTTTTGTATTTTTCATTTCAAGATATGTATGAAACACCTACTCTAAATAAAGAGTGAAGAAAATCTTTTTGAATTTTTTTAAATAAGATCCCCGAACCAACAATAGACTACCTACGTATCTCACATCCCGAAAGAGGAGAATCAGGGGTGCGTAGTTCGTCCAGATTGGACAATTAACGATTAACTAATGAATTGACCCTAACATAAAAGACACAACCAAAAACAAACGAATAAAAAATTTTGGATTTTCAGCTAGACACTTTAACTAAGACTGACACCACAAATTATGAAGAAAAATCTTTTTGGTATTTTTATTTTTGACAAATAAGTAGAAAAGGCCAACAAAACCCTTTTTTTTTTTTTTGAATTTACGGTACTTTGAGAAGATAAATGCAAAACGTAAAAAAAATCTTTTTGAGTTTTGGATCGTGATGAACAAAAGCCATAAAGAATTCTAAAATAAACTACGACATTCCTTTTGAATCATTCTTTTCGACTCACCTTTTTTTTTTTTTAAATCAGTCCGTCAAATGACCACATTACCCTCAAATATGCAACAGTTAGCACGTAGGGATGCTTTAGAGGTGAGTCTCCTACAAAGGGCCATGTGGGTCCCGCTAGGTCTCCGCATGATGCACATAAGCATGACCTAAAGGCTGACCTACGTTGTGGTTCACTAACAAGGCTGTTCGGGGGAGCGTATGGTCGATAGTGGCTGCTTTGCTTTCCACCTACTCCATAACACCGATGGCTCACCCCTAAAATAAGGGTGACTCAACTAGAGGTTGTGTACAACACGTGTACTACGGACTTGTTGCAGAAAGAAGGTCGGGGGGCGGACTCATGATGACAGATATAAAGCGGTAACACATAAGATAAATACTATAAACAAAGAGCACGAAAACGCACAAAAGTGAAAATAATAACACCAACAATAATTACAAACAATGCTTATACACTCGTAATGCCAAACAAAGCTGATACGACTCAAAAATAAGCTCGAATTCTGAAATGTCCCCAGCAGAGTCGCTAGAGCTGTCACACCCCTTTTTTAACGTGTACTCCAAAAAATGGAATATTTTTAAAGTTCGAAAGGGTTTTATTATTTTAGTGACAAGAAATGAAAATTTGTTTCAAAAAAGAATTATTTGCGTTTTTATTCAGAGTCGCCACTTGGCATAATCCGGTGTGCCAAGTCACCTTTGGAAAATCCCTTTTTCGAAACCAATTGACTCTTAAACCAATTTGCGCACAGAGATTCCGGCTAAGGAATTCTGTTGACCGAGGGGAAGGTGTTAGGCACCCCTCGATCCCGTGGTTCGACCACGGTTGCTTGGTGGAGTGTATCGACTATTTTGGCATTATGAAGTGTATAAACCACAGAAAAAGCCCGCAAAAAAAATAATCAAACAAAACAAAACAAACCGAAATGTAAGTCCAGTCCAATTATTACAACCCGAAATAGAAAGGGACTGAACATAAACCTACGCTAATCCTAAACTAATGCTTTACCCGATGCCTCGGGCCTTCATCACGAACGTCCTCCGGGTACAAAGTACTTCGGGGAATTCCTCGGATAAATCAATACAAATCCTTCGGGGCATTCCCCGGCCAAATGAGTAAAAATTAAACTTTTCGTGCAATAAAGTAGAAAGTATCATTCAAGCACATATTCAAAACACTCCAACAAATTGTTATTCCTAAATTTGCCTACCCGGCCTACGTTTGCCTATGCGTTCTCGACTAAGGACATAATTCTATCATTGATTCATACCAACAATAAATCAAATTAAACCGAATCTATCTTTTTGTCAATTTTTCAATTCCATTCCCCGACTTTCTTTCTATCCATCCATTAGAACATGATCAAGTTTATGCCTTAATCTACCAAAACCAAACAACCAAGCATCACAATCATAACATCAACATAAACAAAAATTCAACAAAAACCATAATCACCACTCGCAATCGCAACTAATCAAAACAACCAACCACATATATATATATAAGAGACGAGTTAAGAAATGGACCTCGATGGAACGTTTTGTCGCTAATAAGGAAATCCAAAGACCAAAACTCGACCGGAGAACCTCACAACGAACAAACCATACTCGGTGTTAAATTGATAATCGGACAGCTCTAAAACCCGTGAATAACACCTTACTATACGAAACCCACTACCAACGTCGAAACATGAAATAGACGAAACCAAAATCAACCAAAGATAACAAGAAACCAAAAAACCAAACAGATCGAGCTGGTCGGATCTGGTGACGGAGAAACAAGCGAAGATCTGGTCGACGTTACTGTTGCGGAGATCCGGCCGATTCTCGACCGACGAACGGCGTGAAGGCCGGCGACGGGCCGACTGTCGTCGTTGACTGGAGAGAGAGAAAGGAGGAAAGGCGGCCGGATCTGGCCGACGTGTGGTGGCGATTGGTCGGAGACGGCGGCACTGGTGTTGTCGCTGATTATCGCCGGCGTCGGTGTTAGTGGTTATCACCAGCGTCGGTGTTAGTGGTTATCGCCGGCGTCGGTGTTAGTGGGCCGGCTGAAAACGACGCTACTCCGGCGTCGGTGACTTCTTGGAGGAGAGAGAGTGAGTTTAGAGAGAGAGTGAGTTTTTGAGAGAGAGAGAGAGAGAGAGCGCAAAATGCTGATGATTTTTTATTTTTTTTTGTTCATTGTGCCCCTTTTTTTTGTGTATGGGTAGGTATATATATTTTTTGAGGCTTTCTTTCTTGACAAGAAAAAGAGAGTGGGGGTGGGGTAACGTGGGGTAGGGGGTAGGATGTGAGGTGTTTCTTTTTGGTTGGATGGGATAAGGATTAGGTGTTGTTTTTTTATTGGGTGGGTTGTTAGAATATTATGATAAAACAAAATTAGTTAGGGGTTGTTATTTTTTATCATTTTGTGGAGGGATTATCACTCGGGTGAGGGTACATGGTAGGATAGGGTAAACAATAGGTAAAAACAATATCAGGGAGGGACGAAATTAGGTGTCTACACTTAGTACAACCAACCGTTAATAGTTCATTTTTACACTTCTTGGCATACTAAAGTGCAAGTCAACAATTTATCTCTAAGCTCACAAGTAAGGCTAGTTCAAGCGATTGGACATCTTTAGCATCAACTAATAGAATGAAAGTTTGAGTCACTCTAAAAATAAGTTGAAACACTATTGATCCACCCGGTAAGATCATGAGATGGAAGAAAAAAAAAGACTTGTTAAGTTGTTTAATAACTAAAATTACTACTAACATTCAATGCTTTTAGTTATGTAGGACACCAAACTTTATATCTAGGATCCCAGCTTTTGACAATTTGGCACAGTTTGGGACACAACTAGAAGAAATTTGGTTGACATTGACTTGCAAAACACAAGAAGGCCAGCCCAAATCCCCATCCTAACAACCATTATAAGTTGAACTTTTGTAATATGTTTAGGGAGTTGGGATTTTTTGTAATATTGAAAATATAAGTTGTGTATTTGTGTAATTTTTAGAATAATCATTATCACAAAATTTCAAGTTTATTACTCCCTCCGTCCCATTTTACTAGTCCCAAATTGGGATGACACGGCTATTAAGAAAAATAATAAATAACATGGCTAGTTTACCATAGTACCCCTATTAAATGATGTTTACATTTTAATTTAAAGAAAAAGTAATTAATGCAAAGGGTAAAATATGAAGAAAAAAAAATTGTCTTGTCTTGATAAGTAAAAAAGGACAAGTAAAATAGGACACCATATTAGGAAATTTGGGACGAGTAAAATGAGACGGAGGGAGTATATTGTTCAAGCTATGGATCAAGATCATATATCTATTGAAATTTTAATAAATTATTTTTAAATAAATAGATTTCGGGTCAAAAGCTTTAGATTGTTGGAGTAACGTAGTCCAAACTTGTATATACAATTTTTCATTTAATATCAATGCCTTTTAAATAATGTGATCAAATTATGACTGACCCAGCCCAATAATAACGTGTATATATAGGTTAAAACCCATTACTTGAATAGACTTTGGAAATATATTTTTAGAAAGTTGAAAAGATTTCCTCTCTCTTCTTTCAGTTTTCTCTCAAATGGACTAGGGTTTTCCTTCAATTGTTTCATCGATTTTTGCTCGATCTCAACCTCAACATGGTATCAAAGCAGGTTTACCGGTAGATCCACGACAACGCTTTCGACTGATATTACCCTTGTACAGAGTTTTTCGATTTTTAGTGAAGGAAGATTCTACCTTAGTGACGTTTTTGTTGAACAAGACCTCATATTCTTCAGGTTTAAGAAGAAGAATGGTAATTTTCTTTCCATATGACTCCTTCTATGTAGAATCGACTGGGGATTATGCTTGTGATTGTCCGATTTGTTTGAATCTGCGTTTTATTTTCGAATACTGGGTATAATCGTCTTCATTATAGTCTTCTCTGCTATGTCGAATGCTCAGCATGGTAGTACCACAGTACCTTCGACCACAAGTAGTGGTTTTGATGAATTTACTCTGGACCCATCGCATCCTTATTACATTCATCCATCTGAGAACCCTAACTCTCAACTTGTACCTATAGTTTTTAATGGGAACGGTTTTGCTATATGGAGAAATAGCAAGATTACTTCATTGTCTGCTAAGAACAAATTAGGTATGGTAAATGGAAAATTCCCCAGGCCTGCATCAAACAACCCTTATTTCCAGTTTTGGGAAAGGTGTGACCACATGGTCAAGGCATGGATTATAAACTGTCTTGCTAAAGACATAACTATCAGTGTAATGTGTCTTCCTAGTCCTAGATAGGTATGGAAGGACAGAAATGATAGGTTCGGACAGTCTAATGGGTCTAGATACATACACATTCAGAAAGAGATAAATTCCACAGTCCAAGGGTCCTCTAGCATATCTGCCTATTTCACCAAAATGAGGAGTCTATGGGATGAGCTTAATGCTTCATATGTTGGCCCTGAATATACATGTGGAGCACTAAGCAAGTTCACCCAAGATCAACAGTTGTTCCCATTCTTAAGCGGTCTCAATGAGACATATAATACTGTGAGAAACAATACTTTGATGATGGCACCCTTGCCTTCTATCAGTAAAGTGTATGGGATTATGCAACAAGATGAGAGTCAGAAAGAAACTCTACCTGGGTTATCCAACTTTTCCAGTGATTCAGTCTCTTTCCATGCATCCATGTCTTTACCCTTATTTAACAGCAAACCCTACAATCAAAAGGTCTTATTTAATCCAAATAAGAATTCAACTGTGTCCATATCTTGCAAGTACTGCAAGAAACCTAGACACACTATTGAGACCTATTACAGACTTCATGGGTTTCCAGCTGACTTCAAGTTCACAAAGAACAAGAAACCAACAGCTTCTTGTGTGCAAATGATGGATGCTCATTTCCAAAGTCCTGTTAATTACCCCACCAATTCAAACATATTGTCTTCTCAAGAGGAATCATCACATGGTTTTAGTAAAGAGCAGTACAATCATCTCATGAGTCTATTCCAACAAGTACAAATTTCTCCCATGATTTCTGGACACACTGCTGTTGGTGAACCATCAGGTTTTGCCAACTTTGCAAGTTTGTCAAATAGCACTGTTTTTACATCTGAGAGTCATGTGCATGGTTCTACAGATTTAGGAGTGAATCTTTGGATTCTAGACTCAGGAGCTTCAAACCACATGACTCCACATAAATATTTACTTCATAACATACAACCTTTAGTTGTACCCTTTCTAATCACCTTGACAAATGGATACAAAGTTAAGGTGATATCTATTGGATCATTAGATTTGAGACATGATATCACCGTACATAATGTTCTTTTGGTCCTTTCATTTCAGTTCAATCTTCTTTCAGTTTACCAACTCATTAAATAATTGAATTGTTCAGCAGTATTTTCCATTTCTACTTGTTATTTACAGGGCCCTTCTCTGAAGAGGCCACTGGAAATTGGTAGATCTTCAAATGGATTATTCTACTGTGTTGTTGACTATCCTGCACATCCTTCCAGCCATGTTCCTTCTGCTGCAACTTTTAATGATTTTCCTGTTTCTTCAACTAAAAGTACTTTTCTCTCTTGTAATTCTTCTCAAACTGAGAATAAATTGGACTTGTTTTGGCACCAAAGATTGGGCCACATGCCTTATCATAAAATGAAAAGCATTCCTTTCTTACATTCACAACTCTCTTTTAAACAAAATTTCATTTGTGATATTTGTCCTAAGGCAAGGCAACATAGAAGCTTTTTCCCTAATAGTATTATCCATACAACAGTGCCCTTTCAATTAGTCCACATAGACATTTGGGGTCCATACCACACTAAGACATACAATGGGTTTAGATACTTTCTTACATTAGTTGATGATTTTACTAGATTTACATAGACACGCCTTCTATCATGCAAAGACAATGCTTTATCCATTCTTAAAGCTTTTGTGGCCATGGTCAAAGTCCACTTCAACACTCAAGTTCAGTCTTTTAGGTCAAATAATGCTTATGAATTAGGTAGTAGCTTAGAAGCTGTTTCTTTCTTTTCTGAAAATGGCATCCTTCACCAGACAATCATTCCACATATACCACAACAAAATGATGTTGTGGAAAGAAAACACAAACAACTCTGTGAGACTCTAGAGCTTTACTGTTTCAATCAAACCTTCCTGTTAAATATTGGGGTGATTGTGTACTCACTGCTACTTATCTCATTAACAGACTTCCCTCCTCAGTTCTGAATAATACTTCTCCATATGAAAAACTTCATCAGAACCCTCCTTCCTATGATCACCTCAGATCTTTTGGGTGTTTATGTTATGCTCATTCTTCCTTCCTTAGGAAAGATAAATTCCAACCAAGATCTTTAGCATGTGTGTTTCTTGGATACCTTTGTGGGAAGAAGGCATACAAACTTCTCAACCTTTCAGACCATTCTATTTTTTATTCTAGAGATATCATTTTCCATAAAAACATTTTCCCTACTCATCTAGGCACACATCTCATCCCCTTTCTGCACCTGTTTTAGATATACCTCCTCCCACTTATTCAGTACCCCCTCAATCTTTTCCCCCCTCTCCTATTCCAGTCCCTCTTATTCAGTCTGATTGCTCTATTCCTACTCCTACTAGGAGGTCCTCCCGAGTATCACACACTCCTTCTTACCTATCTGACTTCATCTGCAACTCTGTTTCCAAGGTCCCTTCTGTTGAACTTCCCATGCATGAACCTCAGACTTATCAGCAGGCTGTCTGTCATCCTGCTTGGCAAGATGCCATGCTTTAGGAATTCAAGGCCCTTCAGGCCAATCATACTTGGGATCTTGTCCCTTTACCTCTTCACAAGAAATTTATTTCTTGTAAATGGGTATATAAGATTAAACACAAATCTGATGGTTCTGTTGAGCGATACAAAACTCGCTTGGTTATTCGAGGGGATACTCAAAAGGAAGGTATTGACTACAATGAGACTTTTTCTCCTGTGGTCAAGTTCACTACTATTAAGGTTCTCCTCTCTATTGTTGTTAAAAGAAATTGGACAGTGTATCAACTTGATGTTAACAACGCTTTCTTACATGGTGATTTGGCTGAAGAGGTTTATATAAAACTTCCACTTGGTTTGACTTTGCCTCCTTCCATTCCCACTTCTGCTCCCCTGGTCTGCAGACTGAGAAAATCACTCTATGGCCTCAAACATGCCTCTCGACAGTGGTTCTCTAAACTCTCAGATGCTCTGTCTATACGTGGTTATTCCTCCAGTACAAATGATTACTCTTTATCCACCAAGTCTGTTGGGGATTCCCTCACTGTACTAGCCGTTTATGTTGATGATATTTTCCTTGCTGGGGATGATATAGCTGAGTTGGATGATTTGAAACTTTTCTTTGATGATCAATTCAAGATCAAAGATCTTGTTTTGGTTCACTATTTCTTGGGTCTTGAGATAACTTCTCATTCTCAAGGTTATCTCATATCTCAGCAAAAGTTCACATCTGATCTACTTTCTGAATTCCACTGTGATCATTTCTCTCATGTTTCGATCCACTTGATGCTTCTCTGAAGCTTACTACTGATATGGGTGCTCCCCTCACTGACCCAACTACTTATCATTGACTTGTTGGTAAGCTGAATTTTCCTCAGCACACTCGACCTGACATATCTTATGTTGTTCAGCATTTGAGCCAGTTCCTTCAGGGTCCTCAGGTTCCTCACCTTCTGGCTGGCTTACATATGTTGCGTTATTTGCTTAATGCCCCTGACCTTGGGTTATTGTTCAACAGAACCTCTGATTTCTCATTGTTGGCTTATTCTGATTCTGATTGGGCTACCTGCCCTCTTTCTCGTCGATCAGTTACTGGTTTCTTTATTACATTGGGTGGCTCCCCTATTTCTTAGAAATGCAAGAAACAACCTACAGTTTCCTTGTCCTCTGCTGAAGCTGAATATCACGTTTTGCGCAAAGTTGTAGCCGAGGTTTCATGGCTGGTACGTTTGTTAACTGATCTTGGTGTTTGCATTTCTCACCCAGTTCCTGTTTATTGTGACAGCTAGGCAACTCTCCACATAGCTCAGAATCCAGTTTTTCATGAACGCACCAAGCATATCGAGATTGATTGCCATTATGTTCGCGAATGTCTTAATGCCGGGCTCATTTCTCTCCACTTCGTTCCTTCTGCTGCTCAGCTAGCTGATGTCTTCACCAAATCACTTCCTGGCCCTGCTCATCATGCCATTCTCAGCAAGTTTGGCGTGTGCACACCCTCCAGCTTGAGGGGGGGGGGGGGGTGTTGGAGTAACGTAGTCCAAACTTGTATATACAATTTTTCATTTAGTATCAATGCCTTGTAAATAATGTGATCAAATTAGCATTGTATAGTCTGGGCCCGTCATTCATGTACAATATTAATAGGACTGACCCAGCCCAATAACAACGTGTATATATGGGTTAAAGTCCATTACTTGAACGGACTTTGGAAAGATATTTTCAGAAAGTTGAAAAGATTTTCTCTCTCTTCTTTCAGTTTTCTCTCAAATGGACTAGGGTTTTCCTTCGATTGTTTCATCGATTTTTGCTCGATCTCAACCTCAACATAGATTCAGATAAATGCATAGCCTAAAATCAATATCCGCTTCTGTATGAATACCAAACTTATTAGATCTTATACAATTTATATTTATATTTATTAGAGAACCAATCTCTATTTCAACCTCAAAGACAAGATAGAGATCCAAACACGTACGTACCTATATGTGAAAACATTTACTTCTGTAATATGCAAATTCTCCTACACGTTTTTTATTTATTTTTTGGCACTTGTCACGATCTGCTGATAAATCCGTTTATTTTTCTTTATAATTTTTTAAGAAATTAAAAGGAAGCATTAAACAAATATAATTTGTGCTAGAAAATTGACTATATTTTAAGTTTACGCGGATTGACTCATTTAAAATTAAAAGTTCCATGCAGAAGTTTCCACAAAATGAAACGACTTATTCATTACTATATATAAGAGTGTTTTGACCACTCATTTGCTTTGGTCCTTTTCATACACAAGATAAGCATTTTACTATTTACTGTCAATTTATTTATTCTCAGTCAATGACTTCATAGTCTGGTTAAATGCTAATTAATATCCTTGTTTTTTACGATACAAATAGTTTTAATTAAATTAAAAGTGTCGTCATTTTTTTACTCTGTCAAACTCCACCTACCTGTGTTGTGTCATAGGATTTTTTATTTTTTTTTTAAAATGTCATCTGCTATTTCCTCCATGTCACTTTTATGTGTTCATATTTTTTAATTTAAAAATAGCTTAATTTAATTATTTTTTTAAAATTTTAATAAAATAATTTATACCCACACAAATATAATTTGTTTAGGACCAAAACTTGCAAAAGTGTTCTTTTCCTTTTCTTAGATTTTGTATTCATATGAAATATCAGATTGATTTCTCATATGCTAACTCAACTAATAAAATCTTTCTTAAAAAGATTGTCATATTTTTTAATTTAAAAATAGCTTAATCTAATTATTTTTTTAATTTTTAATGAAATAATTTATACCCACACAAATATAATTTGTTTAGGACCAAAACTTGCAAAAGTGTTCTTTTCCTTTTCTTAGATTTTGTATTCATATGAAATATCAGATTGATTTCTCACATGCGAACTCAACTAATAGTTGCTTCTTCCGTTCCATACTATATGCATAATAGTTTTATTCGGCAGTTGGATCGGGTAAATATATTGGGTCAAATAGAAGAATTACATTGGTAGGTAATTTTAGTTGGGAATCTGGGATAATATATCTACATAGGTGTCACGCTTAAGATAATAAGAGTAGAGACATAGAAGTTAACGGTACAAGGATATATATATGTGGAAAAAAATTATACCCACCTGGTGTATGCATTAAGTCAATACATGCATGCTATGTGTTTGAATTTAAAGTTCATCTTACTTAACCATGATTAATCAACGTGTATTTTACTTAATTTAATTACATAACCATGGTAAAAAAACATTAATTTGGTGTATACACCGGGTCTCAAAGGCGGAGCCAGGATTTCAAGTAAGGGGGTTTAATATTCAAAGAAAATTAAGTCGAAGGGGGTTTCACATCTACTATAACCACATGAAAAATAATTTTAATCATGTATAAATAGTATATTTTTCCATCGAAGGGAGTTCGGACGTACCCCTAAAGTGGGTTGGCTCCGCCTCTGCCGGATGCGTGTGCCCAAATTTGAGCGGTAATTACGATAAATATTTCAAAAATGTACGACGAGAGATAAGTACAACCTTTTTTCTGAGAGTACATGGGCATATATAACCTTTTTCCATTAGTTATATATCTTAATTTTTTTAAGTTAACAAATAATTTGAGATATATATTATTAACGAAGAGAGTATTATCTCAGGAAGTAACTTTCTTAGTTTAAAAAATAGAATCAAGAAGAAATATGAATTTGAGAAATAAACCCTGAAATATTGTTACATAAATAGGACTAAAATTAAAGAAGCAATATTTTTGTGTGTATAGTCCATCAACTTATAGTAATTGATCATCAAATTTTGTTTTGTCTTTCAGAGGCTATCCAATCTTGCCTAGTTAGTTTCAAATTCGGCCACAATTTTTTAATCCAAATTTGGCTACAATTGTGAAAAGACTTACATTGTCTCGTGAGTTTTTTCTCAAATAAATTTCCACACAAGGTAAAAAGGTCAATTAATTTATAGTGTGAACCTAATTATTTCCTATTGTGGCCAAAAGAATTTTTTCCTTAAATAATTACTTTAGTAAGAAATAAGTTTTTTGATACTTACATATTTAATAACGATGCAAGTAGAAACAACTATATATCCGATGAATAGTGAAAGTGTGTGTAAATTAACCCTCCAGTTTAAGAGAAAAACATACTCCAGTACTTAATTGTTTATCTTTTTATTTTTATTTTTGGTAAGAGTACTTAATTGTTTGTCATTAAACAAAGATAAAGAGAAAAGATAGAGTATTGCTTTCGTCAAAATAGTACTTTTTTTGATAGTGAAGAAGAAACCTATGACAGAAAAGCATTTCTCAACCAGAAAAGAAGTAGATTGACTTTGAAGAAATGTTTTTGAGTGCAAAAATGCCCTCATAATTGTTAAAAACCTCAACTCTTAATAAGCAAGACAACAGAGAGTGGGATCCAGCTTCCAAGTCAATGCTTCATTGCTTTATTTGGTGATAATTGAATGAAATTATGGTTAAACTTAGTGACATTATAGGACCTTTTTGGCACCAATTAAAGTTTGAAATGAGAGATATATAATACTATATTTATTTTTAATTAGAGATCGGGTTTGAATTTTGAGAATAGAAAGAATTTACTGTGAAGCGCTTCTCTTTTTAATAGACCTCAAAAATGTAAATTGGTTGAAATCCTCAAAATGAATATCAGATCGAGTGTTTGAAAAAAATCTTGTCGCCGCACATAATATTATAGATCTACTTATAATTATTTGGTTCTTAGTGGTTGAAATATCGAGAAAAAAACATTAAAGATTATATTTTTATAAGTATAAATGTGAAATATGTTTTATAAGTATTTCAATTTAATAATAAACTTTAAGTAACAAATTATTTTAGAATTTTTATTCAAGCAAAATTCATATCGAAATACAGCTTTAAATTTCAAATAATTTTTTATTTTCAAATTAAATTTCCTTTTATTTTCAACATCAAGGTTGACAATCCACCCAACTACTTCAATAACACCCCTCCTAAAATCTTCAACTTTGTCAACTTTAACTTTTCTTTTTCCGTTTTAAAATCTCATTCTCTTCTCTCGAGATACGTTACATTATTACATTATTCGTTTTTGCTTTTTCCTTCCCTTTTTTTCTTTCTTTTAAAAACAACTTAAGCCCCCAATGATTCCTAGGTTTGAACTACTACAATTATTTTATCAACAAAAAGATCAACTTGACAAATTAAAGTAGTACTAGCAACAAAAATAATTAATTAAAACTAAAATAAATAAATATCCTTTTCGTGCCAATCAGGTGTTTTACTCTTCTTTTTAATCTGTTTTCAAAATTTTATGTGACAAATTTCAAATCACAAGATTGAAAAAAACTATACAAATAACTTCGACATAAAATCTCGCTTTATGTGTTAAAACTTTGTAATCAGTCAAATAAAACACTTAAATAAATTAAGATAAATGGTATGGTATACACTTCATTTAAAATGATGGAATTTATACGCAAATCTAACAAGAAATTATATCTTTCACTTGTTGACAATTGTACAATTTGGTAAAATGATCCCCTAGTAGATTTGAGAATATTGTGTCTAATAGATAGGGGTCCTACATTGTTCATTTGGTGTAGGACAACAATCATTTTTTAAAATACTATATTTTAATATTCTATTATGGGTTTCGTCAAGATTCACAAGAGGAAATTCAAACAATAGTACAAAAAACGAAAGTCACCCTTCCCAAAGGATACATACATATATACAAAAGAGAAAGAAGAAAAAAGAATCCCATGTGAGCTGTGACCAAGTGTTTGGAGTATTTTGTGTGGTTTCAATTTCAAGTTTGACGAAGACAGAGCATCTAGTAAAGAAGACACCAAAGTAGGTCCCAAAAGACTTTCCTGTTTAGACCCAGAATTTTTATTGATGAATTCAGAAGTAAACATCGAAGGAATTAAATATTTACTATATATATATATATATATATAAAATATATTTTTAGTCATGTAGAAATGATATAATTTTTCGTCAATTTTTTTTTTTCTTTTGGATGAATCCCCTGAATCAAATATGGCTTCCCCTTTGCTCCTAACGAAGATAATGATTGAGATCTCTTCACTTAATGACGAATCACAAATAATTGAGGGTAAATTTAAGTTGATTCATAAATAATATAGGAAAAACATATGTTTAGTCCTTGTGTTATTATATTATTCATATTTTAGTCCTAGTGATACTCATTTGACCTTTAGTTAAGTAGTGTGTGTAGTCCTTGAACTAAATGACAACAAATAATATAACGATTTATTGAATTGCATGGGACATATCAGATATTTCATCTTGCTTTTATTGCATAAACTTGAAATTTTACGAGAAATCGAAGTGTTTTATTTCTCCAATCCTTTTTCTTGTTCCATTTTAAAAAAATTGAAATACACTCGCATTGAGAAAGTTGATATTAATAAGAAACGTGTTATTTATACAACAAAGAAAAATCAAATCAGTAAAGAAAAAATGGAGTTAATTCCTCATATTGTCATTGAACTATTGACAATATCCCACAAAAGTCATTTTTTATTTTTTTTTATGACAAACATGTCACCCAACTATTAGTTTATCTCTTATATTGTCATCCTAACATTTTAAGCTACTAAACTCACTTAATTTTCTAAAGTAATGTTTTAAATTCAATTTTAATGACATATTAATCAAATTATACCACCTAATACAGAACAAAAAAAGATTTTAGTATACAAGCAATAAAATCCATCAAATTCTAGTATAAAAGCAATAAATCCACCAAAATAAAATAGATTTTAAATAAAGATAAATTATACATGGTGAAAATAACTTTAAAAACTTTTAGAAAAATATGAGATTTTATAAGACCGTTTTTTTTTAGTTTTTAAGGGGTCACTCTCTCTGCTTAATATTATTTATCCACTTTTCTCTACACGTTTCATATAAAATTATAAATAAGAAGGATAATTTTACGAATTTACCTTATAATTTTTTAATATATTCTATTAGTGTTTTAATAAATACTAAAATTTAACAATATAAGAATTTTTTTGAAACTTTATTATATTTATACTTTGAAAAAAAATTAATATTAAGATAAATAATAATTAAATTTTAGTCTTATAAATTGACAAATAACATAGAATATATGGAACAAAAAATAAGTTAATACTTCCCTCATTCTTAAATAAGTGAACAAAAGCAAAATATAAACTAAGATAATTTAACATGTATATTTTAAAATTGTATATCTATTTTAAAAATTTATCAAATGTATACATATTAATAATATAGAACTCATTAATTTTTTTTAAAAAAATAAAAAATAAAAATTCATAAAGTTCAAATTCTGACTCAATAAGTCAATAAGTGAAACTGTATAGAGAAAAGTCTATAAATAATATGAAATGGAGTGAGCGCCCACTTTTCTTTAAAATAGTTCTATAAATCTCATGTATTTTTCTTATTTTTTTTAAAAAATCTCAATATGTCTAATTTTTGTTTATTTAAAATATATATTTCATTTTGGTGAATTTTATTGCTTTTTTATATTAGATCTATTTTTTGTTATATATTTATGTGGTATAATTTAATGAATTTGTCATAAATTTAAACTTAATTAAGTGAGTTTAGTAGCTTAAAATGCTAGAATGACAATATAAGAGATAAATTAATAGTTGGGTGACATTATTGTCATAAAAATAACAAAAATGACTCTTGTGGGATATTATCAATAGTTCAATAACAATACGAGGAATTAACTTAGAAAAATGATTGTACTTGCACACAATTCAGAGACGAGTCTCGAAGATAACTATTTTTTTTTTTTTATTGATTTAAAGAAAGAAATAGACTTAATTCTCCGCAATTCTTTCCCCCTCCATTTTAACGCGAACATTTCTTCTTCTTTTTTCTCAGAAGATAACCCACTAATTTTTTTTTTATAAGATTTAATTCATGGAATATAACCACACTAGAAATATAAATATATGTTTTATCTCTCTGTAATTTAACAGATTGTTGTTTTATTTAATATCCGTTACTTGAAGGACTAAAATCACACATATTACTTAATTAAAGATCAAATGAAATAACACAAGAACTAAAAATATTTCTTTCCCTAAATAATAAGGATATACTTAGAAACAAATTTTAAAAAGGAAAAAAAGTTGTTCTATTAATCATAGTTGAGGAACAAATCTGAATCAATCCACCAACGATAAAGGAAAAAAATTAGTGAAAATTCAAAAAGAGGGTAAAGTTATTTTATTTCCAATTTTGAGGGGCAAATTTGAGTCATTCTACTAAAAATAAGGAGCATATTTAGGACAAAATTCAAATAAATGCCAAATTGAATCTATTTCCCATAGTTGAAGTGTAAGTTTGAGTCAATCCACTAATGATAGGGGCATTTTTAGAATCAAATTCAAGCAAAATTAGTCCATTTATATACTCCTCCATTTCATTTTAGTTAATTTTTTTCAAAAAATATTTATTTTAATTTAGTTGTTTCTTTGATGAAATTATTATTTTTTTAATTATATTCTTTCAATACTATCCTTAACATTAAATGACTAAACAAAGTGTATTTACTCAGATTTATATTTTCAAAACATAATTAATAAGACTAATTTGATAAAATAAATCCCCTAATTAATATTTTTTTAATGAGTGTGTCAAGTCATAAAGACCAACTAATATAAAACGGAGAAAGTAGTTGAAAGTTGAAGGACATCTTTGACCCCTTTTCCATGAATTTAATCAATTATAACTTTTTGGAAGACAACATAAATGTAAATGTTATAAAAATTAACTTCCTTTGTCTCAATTTGTTGACATTATTTGACCAAACATAAGTTTTACGGAAAAAAATGTAAGAACTAGTGAAATTTGTGTTATAAACTTGTTTGCATTCATACCTAACTAGAGATTTTTAATTCAGATCACAGGAATAATATACTTCTTGATGAAGAATTCTTTACTTTCACACTTCATTTTTTATTTTTGCTCAACCCCTATATTAAGAGAATTTTGTTACTTTTTTAATACTATTCTTAATATCAAATAATTACATAAAATTGTACTTTGGAGTTTCATAAAATTATTAAATAAAGTTAATTTAGTAAAATATAATTCTAATTAATATTTTTTTAAACAATGTGTCAAGTTATCATTGACTAAGCAAAATGAAGTAGAGGGTATACTAAATTCTTAATTGTCATATTTCACTTCTCAAAAATCAAATATATTAACAGTGATTAGAATTTTTAACTTTTAAATATATATTCATCAAATTAACGTGAATACAAGTTGTAACTTGTAGTACATATAGTATATTTTTCTAATAGTCAAATTATAATATTATATAAAATGAAAAAGTAAAATTAAATATTTTTTTAAAATATATTGAATAAATAAAGATGAGCGAAAATAGTATTGTCACGCATGATATAACTAATACTCTATTCATTTTAAATTATTGAATCTGACACACTCCTTAAAGATTTTTTTTTTTTAGAACATAAATTATAGATTACTTTTTACTATTATTTTTTTAGTTATACTTAAATTATCTTTATAGAAAAGTGAAGTACTTAAGAAATACATTAAATACAAGAATAAAATTATTATTTTTTAAATATATTTCTTAAATAAATAAATAATTTATTTTAAATAAAAAAAATTAATAATTTATTTATTTTGAAATGGTGGAATAGTAAACAAAGGAGGAAGAAAAAGAGTTTGGGTAGAGAGTATACCCCATATAGACTTTAGCAATAAAAGATGCTAAAGAGTCAACTCTACCTCACTGGCTCCAACCTAACTCTCATTTTAACACACCCCCCGCCCCCCCCCCCCCCCCCCCCCCGAAACAATTTATTCAATACAGTTCTATATATCATTCATTCATCTAACGGCTCATTACTTCCTTTTGACTTTCTGCCTCCTGCCCCCTACCCCTGTATATTCCCCACCCTCTGTTTCGTCATCTTCCCTTTTCCACCGTTTTACCCGTTAACCGGTCCCTCACAACAACCTAAAATAAAGCCTCTTAGTCAATGCCCTCTTTTTCTCTCCTAACAACTAATGAATAATCAACTCATAGTGCTAACCCTTTATAACTTGACTTCGCTTTGTATTTATGTTGTTTAATTTTGATTGTATATAAATAAATATTTTTATTTGTACAAATTAAATTAAATAAATAAATACATATATTCTATATGATATTTAATATGATTAATTTATATCATCTATGATATTTTTTGTGTAAATATCTCACACACACACATATATATATATATATATATATATATATATATTTGTTTGATTTTATATAAATTTAAATTTTTATTTATGCACATACAAATCTGAATGTCACATTAACAAAATTAGGAATTTGACGAATTAAGGGTGTGCTAAATTAAATACACACTCATAATAATTAAGATTTAACTTATATACACAATATAGTTTTTCGATAAAGGGTGTTCATTTAACTACCCTTTATTGTAGGCAGCATCGCACATGAAAGGTCATAAATATCAGTTGAGATCAAGTTAAACGCCATATTTATATATCGCATCAATAATCAACTCATTTATATTGAAATCAATAGTGGGTTGTGTGGTAATTAATTTGAAGGTGAATTAGGCGAATATGAAATTTTATGTAAGTACTATTCGATTTGATAATTGGTTATGCAATTAAATTTAACGTAAGTTATACATATATAAAATTAATAGTGCTTAATTTTAAATTTAAAAGCCACATAGGGGGGAATCTATATATTATACTCTACAAAACAAAAGATAGAATAATTAATATATGAATAATAAATCTTACATAAATTTCGTTATAATTAATATCAATATTGTTAATATCTGCATAGTTTTAATCAACTATCAAATCAGTCTTGATTATTATGGTGTAATCAGTAATGAATTATAGATTTTTTAAAGAAAAAAATTGAAAAGGGAAAGAGAGAAATTAAGATGAGATTATAAAGTAAAGAACTAAATTTTTATGAATAAAATAAAAATCTAATAATCAACTAACTTGATTTGAGTTAAGGTATTATAAAAATCTCTTCATTTTTTTTTTTTGAGTTTTTAACATTCTTTTTAAAATCTTATTAATTAGAGGCCTCGATTCAAAACCTATAAATATCTAATCTTAAATGACCAAATTAAAAAAAGAAGGGAAAAAGGTTATTTACATTGAAGAAAGCTACAAAATAAAAATAGAGAAAAAGATAAAAGAAAAAGAGAAAAAGAGGGCATCATAAGTTTGACTATCTCCCCCCATTGATTAGAATAAGAATTGTCCTCCATTTTCTCTCTCTCTTTCCCTCTATATATTCCTTCATCTTCATTATCTTCTAACCCTCCTCTTCACTCTTCTCACAAACTTCCTTTCCCTTTTTGCCCTTTTGTTCCATGTTGTAAAACATGGCTGTAGAATTAATGTCCACTGGTTATAGACCCAATAATTTCTCATCAAAAATGGAAGAAACCGCCGTGCAAGAAGCTGCTGCTGCCGGCCTTCAAAGCGTTGAGAAATTAATCCGGTTGCTTTCTCAATCCCAACAACAACAACAACAACAACAACAACAACAACAAAATCATCAGCAACAAACAAATTTTCAGAATTCATCGTCGAATGATTATCAGGTTGTTGCTGATGTTGCTGTTAACAAATTCAAAAAGTTCATTTCATTACTTGACAAAAATCGTACTGGACATGCCAGATTTCGTCGTGGTCCAATTACTTCTCCTCCTCCACCTCCACCTCCGCCGCCAGTCCCAGCTAAACCCCAGCAGAACAAGCAACAAATGGAAGAATCTGAAAAGCAACAATCTAGTGCTACAAAAATTTACTGTCCAACTCCCATACAAAGATTACCACCGTTACCACACAACCACCATCAACAAATACTAATGAAAAATGGATCGATCGAGAGAAAAGAAGCAGCTTCATCTACAACTATTAATTTTGCTTCTCCGTCACCGGCAACTTCCTTCATGTCGTCGTTAACAGGAGAAACGGAGAGTTTACAGAACTCTTTGTCTTCCGGATTTCACATTACGAATCTTTCTCAGGTCTCTTCCGCCGGCCGCCCGCCGCTTTCGACTTCTTCATTCAAGAGAAAGTGTAGTTCTATGGACGATATTGCCCTCAAGTGTAACAGCGCCGGTGGATCCTCCGGCCGTTGCCACTGCCCTAAGAAAAGGTAAAAAATCAACCACTTTTTATTTTAATTTACGTGACATAGTTTGAAATTTTCAGATTTATACCTCTAATATAGGAACTTTATGTTTGAAAGTCAAGTATAAAGTATTATAAATTACAGTTCAACATCTTAAAACATCCAAAGAAGTTCGATCATATAAGAACTTGCTTGACTTTTAGTATTGTAACTGTTATAATACGTAAATCGAGATAGATGAAGTATTTATTTTTGTTGACTTTGAATGGATTTGTGACAAATTAAAAATTTATTCAGGAAATCAAGAGTCAAAAGGGTAGTGAGAGTTCCTGCAATTAGCATGAAAATGGCTGATATTCCACCTGATGATTATTCATGGAGAAAGTATGGTCAAAAACCCATCAAGGGTTCTCCTCATCCCAGGTACCAGTTTACGCGAATAATCCGGCAGATTTACTGTTTACTTTTTAGTAAATTATATGTCGATTGACTATTTTTAATCTAGTCAGTTCGAGTTATTAGTTGGATGGGCGGTTATTTAGGTTAATTTTTTAAAGTTGAATTTGAGATTAGTTTTGGAATCTAAATTTTTGTGGTTCTTGAAAAAAAATTTCAGGGGATATTACAAATGTAGCAGTGTACGAGGATGTCCTGCACGTAAACATGTAGAAAGAGCATTAGATGATCCAGCTATGTTGATTGTTACCTATGAAGGAGAACACAATCATTCCCATTCCATTACAGAAACACCAGCAACTCATGTTCTTGAATCATCTTAAATCCTTGATGATGATAAAAATCAAATTTCCCCTAAACCATCAACAGCTCAGATCTTCTTGGAGAATGTGAAGAGTAAATCAGCACCGTCCATCTAGTGGTCAACGCCTAGAGGAAACATTTGTTTAATTTTTATTCTCTTTGTGTATTTGTCGTTGAAAAACTTTTGATTCTGCGTGGAAAAAGTTGAAAAAGGAGATAGAGAGAGCAAATTGTGGATTTGGTGGGAATTGAATCATGCAACATTTTAGTGGGTATTTTCTTTTTCTTTCCTTTTTTTTTAATTTTAATACTATAGTCTATATACATATCTTGTTGGAAGATTATTTTTTGTTTGTTTAATTTGTAATGGGGTGCTGATTTGACGTTTAATTATTTATACACGTTAGGTTGGTTCTAGCAAGGAAGTCCACTTATTCCAGCTTCCACTAAAAAACAATAAACAAAGAATTATAAGGGATAATTAATTTTAGAATGAGGTATGTTTGGTTGAGATAAAATGAAAAATATAATTTATTTTAAGATTAATTATTTTGAGATTATATAATGTTATCTTTATTTTATTTTGAAAGTGGAATAACTATATTCTCGAGATAGCTAATTTCCAATAACATATTTCAGCTAAACGACCCCTAATAGTTAGTCAACGGGAAGTAGGATTAAAGAATTTAATCAAGTTGGGATTAGTCTAATCAAGAACGTGTCGTAAGTGGGACGTTTGACAAACTTTAAAGATATATTTTTATATAAAAAGAATATTTTATTTAATAGGAAAATGGGTGGGTGTTACATCAGTTTGGACTTTTTTGAGGTAGTGTTGTTTTATATCATTATTCAAATGTATAGTCCAGCTAATTGTCTACAAATTATTTTTGTCTAATCAATTATTTTCCAAGAATAATAATTGAGGGGAAGATGTTGGTTCGAGATGAATCTTTGGAAATTAATATTTGTGGATTGACCCAAAGATAGATAACGATTTGGGTGGTGTACGTGGGTCACAACTTGCACAAATTTATGTATATGTGAAAAGTCAATATGAAGAGAACTAGTTGATGAAATTAGATAAAAATCATAATAATTAAAAGTTTAATTTTATAGACACAAAAAGACCTTAGGTTTCTTTCATGTAAAATTTGGTAAAATAATCACTATTCGATGTATATGCTGTGAACTAGTTTGATGATTGAGATGTGGGTAAGTTAGACTGATAATTTTTTTAAAAGAGAATCATTTGATTTTTCAATTGTCTACCTATTTTGTATCATTATAAAAATGTTTAGTGGATCTTTGACAATTTTAAGCATTAAACAAAAAAGATAGCTTCTAGATGTACGTATTTTTTTTTGTTCATTTTATTTGTTTATATTTAACTTAACATATTTTTTAAGAAGTGAAGAAATAACTAAGGGTGCATTTATTTTTTTTAAGATTCAGACGTCTGAATCTGAATGCATATCTGAATAATTAAGATTGTTTATTTTTCAACATCTGAATGTACAAAAAAAGAATTATTTGTATATATAATAAAATAAAAAATACAATTCAAATAAAAAACTAAATATATATCAGAAAAGTATGTAATTTAATACAACAAAATTATTATTTGATTGAAAAAAAATATATTTATGTTTGTTAGTGATAGTGGAGAATAATGGTGGTTACGGTGACAATGATTGATGTTAGTGATTAGTAATGTTAGTGGTGATAGTTGTGATGGTTGGTATTGTAGTGACTGTTATGATGGTGGCGGTGGTGGTTGTGATGTGACGTTGCTTGATGTTAGTAATTGGAGGTGTTGATTGTGATGACAGAAAAATGAATGAATGATGGTTGACGAAGTGTTGGTACTAGTTGGAGATATTGTTATTAGTTGTGACGGTGGAGATGGTTGATAGTAGAGATAAATTGTAGCGATAATAGTAATTGAAGTGATGGTAGAGGTGACGTTACTAGTGACAATGGTGGTGGTCGCCGAAGAATGTGTGGAGGTTGTGATGTATTAGTGGTAGTTAACAGTGGTGTCAGTTGTGATAGATGAGTTGGTCGATAGTAGAGATTGACCGGTAATGGTTGATGATGGTGGTGTTGTTGACGGCGATGGTGACGTTAAATATAATTAGAATAATAGAGGTTGTAGGTGTGGTAACGATTAACAATAGTAATTGGTAGCGATATTTGTTGTCGATGTTGATTGTGATGGTGGAGGTGGGTGGTGGTTGACAATGATGGTGGTAGCAAAGGTGGTGACTGATGATTATGAATAGAGTGTCGGTGAATATTATCCAACACCAGAATACCTCTTCAGACCTATTAAGACTTGATTTTAGATCTGAATGATTAAGAGCTATTCAGACCTATTAAGAGTTAAAATCTTAATAAAAAAACAAATACACTTAATGATCTGAAGTCCGAACCATTCAGATTCAGACCTCCATTAAGTGCAAACAAATGAGTTTTAAGTTTACTATGTTATTTTAAGAGTAAATCGGGAACTAAAATGATAAATAATTTTTAATTTACAAATTAAATAAATAAAAATAAATATTTACTTTAATATAAAAAACAAATAAAAATAGACGATTGAATAATAGATGGATCACATGTGGAGAAATGAACCTGCCCTATATAACCAAATAGATAACTTCATTTTTTGGTCGACGTACTTTTTTCCTTCTATTTATTTGTCTTGGTCAAATTACAAGAACCCTCCTTTGGATGGTGGAGTAGTTTATTTTGGTATCCTATGCAATATTCTTGGATCCTTGTATGACTTTTTATTACAAGTCCCAAATTTTTTAATTTAATATTTTATTTTACTTATTTTTTTTTATTAATTAAGATAAGATAATTTTTTTTTCTTCATAGTTTATCCTTTGCATTAATTATTTTTTTTTTAAATTAATTTATAAACATTATTTAATAAAGGTAATATGATAAATTAGGTATGTTATTAATTATTTTTTTAATCAAATGTGTCATCTCAATTTGAAACTGATAATTTGGGATGGAGGGAGTAAAAGATCGGAGTCACGTAGGCTTGCGGTTAATACATTGAACTTAACTCTATTATCTGGTGAACTTTCATTTTAAAAAAAAAAAAAAAAAAAACTTATATCTGGGGCGAATAACACACAAAACTATCATGACTTATAGTTTAACGCTAAGGAGGGCGAATAAAAAATAAATACCTAAAAAAAGATAGTTGGATTTTCTCAAAATGAACACACATGTTCAATCGTGTTACAATTCGTTAAAATACATCAATAGTATAATTTTTAGTTCATATATATATATTTTAAGAATATTAACATACTAAACTAAGATAAAACATGAAATTGGGAATAAAACATGATATTAGGACTGGAATACACATAAAGATATTTAGATTAGTAATTACAGAGTAAGTACAGCTACGTATCTTATTGAACATATATAATATTGCATATAATATGTTAATATGAAATAACTCGATAGTGTGTTTATCTAAGAGCTAAAGAGGGGTCATCTACAATTAATGATGGACCTTCCCATTAGGGACCTCATCAGGTTGAGCTTACACCGATCATTACCTTAGATTTATGAAACACATATAATCTACGTCAAAATAACCTATTACCACACTCATATTTGACCTCGTGTTATGGACTAAATCAAACCCGGAACCGGAAGGTTTAAATTTTTTTTTTTTTTTTAGATTATAAGTTAATCCAAACAAGAATATGTGAAAGTGAAAGTTAATGTTGAAAATTTGAGTCAGAAGGAGAACAGTATGGTACGTTGATTAGTCAAATTTGGGCTGTAGTGGCGTCCTCTTTCATTGTCGGGACTGGCGATGGGTCAATTTTTATGTTTGATAACCAAAAAAAAAATAAAAAATGAATTTGAATGTATGGTAGTTTGCTACATTGTAACTTTCATTTTGACTACTTTTGAGATATAGTGGCGAAGTCAAAAATTCGAGTTCAAGATTTATAGTATGTATTATATATATATATATATAAAATTAATATTTAATTTAATTTAATTTAATTTATATAGTATTATTTTTTGACGACCTTCAGTCATAGCTATCTATGCCCCCGCAGGTGTTTGCGGGGACTGAAGAGCAGGTTCTTACAGTTTTGCAATTGGTCTAGTCAATATTCAAACTCCTCTAAGTTCTACCTTAATTCAACACGTCGAAGATGTCCCATGATGTAATTGCTTTTATATATCTATTTGAATAAAATTAGCCCCCCCATATATAGAACACATTCATACAAGTGAGCTAAACTAGTTTATGCTTGAAGAATTAATAATTGTTATTGGTGTTTCGACTTTATTACATCCATACGTTCACAAATGAGGAAAGAAAGACATTTTACGTTCTACGTAACTGCGTAAAATTCCCAAATAGCTATTTTTCAAATTAATGTAATTGAAAAATAAATATTGTGATGGAGTTTTCGATTTTATCAGTGAAACTGTAGATTGAAGACGATAATTATTTTTAAAAACATAGTTGAAAAGTGTCATATAAATGCTATTTCTACAAATTCTGTCATCTCAATTGGGTAATTGGTCTTCACTTGGGGATGCATACAAGAGATTGCCAATTGGGCCTATCCAGTTACTTGAAAATCTCTGACCATGTTGTGGAGATAATTTGTGCTTGGAGCTCAAGGCCCACTAACCATGGTTTGGGTTATGGTTGAAGTGACTCCAAACAAGTAAAGCCTGCACAGTAGTAGTTTGAGTGGGGTTGGTTGATCAATCTCTGTGTTTAATCTATCTATCTATCTATCTATCGATATTGGCTAGGAAAAGTAAACAGTAACTTTACTCATCGTAAGTTGGATTTTTCGACAATGATTTATGTGTTAATGATTATGTTAATCTTCAAGTTTTTGCTGGATGGAAAGAAAAAGGAAGTTGTCGACCTCAGACTTTCTTGATTGATTTTCTCATATATCACTAAGTCCATCTAATCCAAAAGAAAGAAAGATGACCATATATATGATGCGTTAATGATTCTCATGACGAGTGTTATTTTGAGTTAAGCAACAATGAATGGGTCACTATTATTCGGTTGTTGCTAGGGACCAGAGTGCTTTTCATTATTAAAACTGGCAAATAAAGAAGATGTCATGTTCCCTTTTTGACATTTTTCGTTATTGGTTTGGCCATCAGTAGCAGACTTCAATAATTATACGAGCCTTTTCTTCGGCATTTATATAGTACAAATAAATCTTTTATACCAACTCGACGACGCTTAGTGGTGACTACAACAACTATGAATCTAGTGGCAAATTCATAATATTTCAGCATCTGTTGCAATCCAGTCAACTCGTTAGTAGGGATGAAGTCGAGATTTGAAGTCTATATATATATGCAAAAGAAAAAGCTTTTGATTTGGCATATATATGTGTATGTAGTGTATACGTTGAAAAACTATATATCATAGATTTTAGAAGGATCTCTCAAACATATCTGCTGGAATTGGTTTGGATGCCCCTTAGGCGGCAGGCCCTTGAGCATCAACCGAGATCAAATCTAGGCCACTGCATTGAGTTATGCCATTAAATTTCTATTTATACGGTAAAACATCACATGAAACGATATTGCATAAATATTTGATGACGTCTCTGTACTCCTTAAATCATGTGTCCATCTCTGATTACTACTGTTATTATTGAAATCTGATAGTGGCGGCCAAGAGATAACAAAAAAATGTCAAAAAGGTAACATGGTATCTTCCTTATTGTACTATTTTTTATAATGAAAAGCACTCTGGTCCCTGGCCAGTGGCCACAACCAAATAGTGACCCTTCGGTCTCAAAATTTTAAAACAATCAAGATTGGTTGGTTAATAAAGTTGAGCCTCTTCTTGTTACTATATGAATTTATTAATAATAATTTTGTCTTATTAAAAAATGTATCCATTACCTCTTGTTAATTGTTGTGACCAATCCACACAAAAAGTAATTAGTCTAGACTATAGCATATAAGTATTCTTAATCTCCTTTCCATGCATACTGAACTTTATTGGTTTGTTCTCTATTTTCTTTTTCTTGTTCTTGTTTTTGAGAGATGATGAATAGTACTACTATCAAATTTCTTATATTTTTCTTCAGTGTTACAGTTGCACAACCACTAAAAGGACAAAACCAATTGATTTTTGCAGATCAAAGACTTGCTATAGTATACCCCGTTATCCAAAACTTCAAGAATACTATCTCTTCTGATCCTTTAGGTGTTACAAAATCTTGGGTTGGTCCAAATATATGTAATTATACTGGTTTTTACTGTGAAAGTCCTCCAGACAACAACTCAGCAATTGCTCTTGCCTCTATTGATTTCAATGGATTTCAACTTAGAGCTTCGACGCTTGATGGCTTCCTTGATCAGCTTCCAGATATAGCCATTTTTCATACTAATTCCAACAATTTTGGTGGGAATTTGTCTCCAAATATCGCGAATCTTCCCTACCTCTATGAACTTGATATTAGTAACAACCAATTTTCCGGGCCATTTCCTAGTGCAATTTTGGGCATGAATAGCCTAAATATATTGGATATAAGATTCAATTCTTTCACTGGATCTGTCCCACCTCAACTGTTCACTAAAGATCAACTAGACGCGCTCTTCATCAACAACAACAATTTCATGCAGAGGCTCCCTGATAACATCGCGACAAGTCATGTTACTTATCTTACCTTAGCCAACAACAGATTTTTCGGTCCTATCCCACGTAGTATTTCCAAAATCTTGTCGAGTTTGACAGAGATTTTACTGCTCAACAACTTGTTGAGTGGCTGCCTCCCTTACGAACTAGGATTCTTGAACCAAGCAGTAGTTTTCGATGCTGGCAATAACAGACTCACCGGTCCACTTCCATTCTCATTAGGCTGCATGGAAAATGTCGAAATCTTGAACTTTGCTGGAAATCAATTGTATGGTGTAGTCCCTGATGTGATTTGTGCCCTGGGGAATTTGGTTAATTTATCGCTGTCCGATAACTATTTTACAGGATTTGGGCCAATTTGTTTGAGATTGATAGAAAATGGAGTGCTTGATTTGAGGAATAATTGTATTCCTGGTCTTCCATTTCAGAGATCAATGGCTGAATGTGTAGCATTTTTTGCTTACCCAAGGTACTGTCCACATATGGTTACATATACTTATATTCCTTGTTGGCTTTCCAATTTCAAAACACCTCCTCTAGATCTCCCTAAATTGGCTCCTTAGCAATCCTTTTTTTTTTTTGTAAAATTATTATTTTAAAGTTAAAGTTCGTATTTTCCATTGAACAAAGTGTGAATGACCAAAACTGTTTGTAAGTTCATCTGACCACATAATGCAATAACATAAGTGTTCATGATGTTTCTGATGACTCAATTGTCTTTAGGAAATTCACACATTATATTACAATAATACCTACTTCTTTCTGCTTTAATGTGTCCTAATTCATAGACAAGCTTAACACAAACGCATGCTCGAAGAGACCTATTAGGTTCAGTTCATGATATACTGGCAAGTGGGGAGTTCTAGCACATGTTGAAGTCGTTTGGTTGGTGGGATAAGAATAGTAATCTCGAGATAAAATATATTACATTATTTTGTGATGCTATTTTATTTCGCATTTTGTATTTGATTATGAATATTAATAGGTCATCCGATTATTTTATCCCATCTTTTATATTAAAATGATGAAATAGATGATGAGATATTCTTGTCTATTCCGATTCGTCCCAACCCCACTAATTAACTACGTGATGACCAAAGCATGACAAAACTTCAGCTCAAGTTGCGTAATACGCTTACATATAATTCGTAGTACCACCTAATTATATTTCTCGGACAAGTAAACTATCGTATTAATTTCTACTTGGAAAATTCTGGAGAACACTAAAGTTTATAAACTAGATATTTTAACGCAGCTAGTGGATATCCAGCTCTGAACAGTCCGTCAGAAACAATAACTTATAATTTTATTATAAATATTAATTAAGCTGCTTTGTCATACAACAGATTTAGACCTGTTAATGGGGCCGGTTCGGGTCAACTCGGAATCGGCCCGGCCCGTCACATTTAAACGGTTTGTGGGCCGATCCGATTTCGGGCCAGGTTAAATGGGCAGATTCAGTTTCGGGCCCAATAATAAAATTTCAAGAAACAACCCGGGAACGCCCCACTATACCTAACCCGGTCCAACCCGCCTAAACCCGATCAAAATCGGTCCAAAATCCGGTCAAAATAAATAAAAAAATTTTAAAGTTTTTTCTCCAATATACACTATGTATACCCACCTATATACATTTTAAATACGTTAAACCCTATATATACACTATATATATAGTATATACTACATTAGAATTTTAAAAACATATACACATATACACAATTACACATGTATTCGTGTATACGACTATACGTTAGTTAAATAGATATACTACTTTAAATAAAACATATACTACAAGATATATACTACAATATATATACTAATTTATAAAACATATACACATGTATACGTTAAATATATATTACTTTAGAGTCTATAGAAAATATATACACATATATACGTACCATTCAATATATATGTACTATTTTAAATAAAACATATACTACAATATATATACTACAATATATAAACACACTATATATATAGTTATATACTATTTTATAATACATATACACATGTATACGGTAAATATATACACATATATACGTACCATTCAATATATGTACTACTTTAAATAAAACATATACTACAATATATATATATATAGTACAATATATACACACACTATATATATAGTTATATACTAATTTATAAAACATATACACATGTATACGTTAAATATATACTACTTTTGAGTCTATAGAAAATATATAAACATATATACGTACCATTCAATATATATGTACTACTTTAAATAAAACATATACTATAATATATATACTACAATATATACACACACTATACATATAGTTATATACAAATTTAGAAAACATATACACATGTATACGTTAAATATATACTACTTTAGAGTCTATAGAAAATATATACACATATACACATACCATTCAATATATGTACTACTTTAAAAAAATATACATACAACATATAAAAACTATATCTATACTAATTTATAAAACACATACACATGTATACGTTAAATATATACTACTTTTAGAGTCTATAAAAAATATATACACATATATACGTACCATTCAATATATGTACTACTTTAAAAAATATACACACAACATATAAACACTATATATATACTAATTTATAAAACATATACACATATATACGTTAAATATATACTACTTTAGAATCTATAGAAAATATATACACATATATACGTACCATTCAATATATGTACTACTTTAAAAAATATGCTACTTAATATAATAAATTAATAATACTTGTGTAACGCCCCGAGATCCCATCCCGAGACATCACACGGTGCTTATGACCCCGAAGGACCACAAGCTAACCCTTTACTGATATCTGTACCTGTACACTGCATAATATCTGAAATAAATGCGGAAACTAGCCATAAGGTTCAACACATCTATGAATACTCATAATACAGAAAACTGAATACTAATACATCCATCTGAAAAACCTCTAAACTGTCTGAACTGCAGAGTTGATGGGACAGGTCCCCAACTAACTCCGTCAACTGAAAATAAACAAAGACTGAAGCAATAATAGTAAACTGAAATTCATCCTCGAAAGAAGAGGACTCACTGCTACTGCTGCTGACTGGGACTGAACTGCTAAGGATACTTTGGATCCTGTGCCTCTGAACCTATGGTGTCAAATAAAATACCATAGCACAAATGCGTCAGTACAGGAATGTACCGAGTATGTAGACAAGGTACACTAATGCAAGGGCTCATGCATGCACAATATCTAAACTGAATAATCATGAAGATGCCGCATGAGAACACATACATGAATGCACAGACCATGAACACAATCATCGCAACTCTAGATACTGAAACTCGAATACCACTTTACTGCAGACTGAACTCACTACTGACACTGAGATACTGAATCACTGACTCATCTGATACTGATAATTGAGAGTCTGGATGTACTTACATCAATGACTGAATTTTGAGCTTACTGCTTTCGACTGACCGGATTAGAGATCATCTTTTCTAACATATTATTTCGAAAATGATTATCAATGATAAGAAGTATGATCATGTCCGAATACGACAATAAGAATACTCAACAGAATCTGAGATGAAGATTAAGCCTATATGACGGGAGATCTCTAGATATGATAATAAGAATACTCAACATGGTCTGAGACTGAGATCAAGCCTCTCTGACGAGAGATATCTAGATATGATAATGAGAATCTGTATATGAGACCAAGCCTATCAGACGTTATGGTCCATGAATCAATGGAACTATCTGAGTTCCTCACTGAGATAGACGACTGTACCATACAGTCCTGATTTATGAAGATTGATACTGAAACTGCAACTGTGGGAAGTAGTTACTTAACCGACATGCCCCAACCTACCATAGGTGGGGTCCAACCTGTAACCCCAGCTGGAAGGGTGTCAATACCGTGCCACGGGTAAAGACCTCTCTGGTCAAGCCTCTCTGACGAGATGACCCTCGCAGGAAGTCGACCTGAGGAAATATAATAGTCAAACCTCTCTGACGGTGACAACCTCTACTGATGGGGACTCCTGCATCCTGCGCTGGCTATGCAGTTATGGAGTTCAGGGATTGCTCCCAACGACTCGGCCTCTCTGACGGGGAGCTGCCATCCCTTTCCTCGCTCGGTGCTAGTTTCTACTCCTAACTAAAAGACTCTGAACTGAAATCTTAACTGAACACAACTAAACTGAATCTGATACTGATCATGTTTCTCAAAAGATCTGACTGAGTTACGCTGAGATTACTTAGTTCCGTATCTGACGGAAAAGGTATCGAATCATGGTATCTGACTGACGACACAGAGCTTAAGTAGATTACTCGAATCGTCTCTGAGATTAGAATTGAATCACTTAAATACTATTAGATCTGAGTTGATTACAGGACTGATGCTAGATTACTAGCGATACAGAGATTACAGAGATAACTGAGATTACTGAACTTTCTTAAGTTCTGCACTTGTCTGAGGATACAGAGTTCTATAGTTCACTGAGTTCTGAGAATCATGGCTCGACTGGAATTATCGAGAAACTGACACGGACTCTAGACAACAACTCTATTGTCGGGTGTAAATAACCCCAGGACTCGATAACATAAAAGTAAAGCATAATCATTCTTGACTAGTCATCACCACAATCATTCATTCATCATCACAAGCATTCGTTCATCATCACAAGCATTAAAACATCTTCACAAGTAATTAAGAATCATGTCATATGTTCATTCCCACAATCATTAAGATATCTCCTCAAGCATTTAAGGATCACAAACGTCTATTCATCATCACAGTTGCCAAGGGGTCACTTTAGGCATCTCGGAACCATAATCATATAATAACATAGAGGAAACATGCTACTAGATCGTACTCCATTCAACAAGGTTTTACCTCAACGATTTCATACCTATATCAGTCTTGACATATGTTTGGATATCACATGATTTCGGAAAACTTCATACTATCATGTCACAACTTACTTGCTAACCACTTGACATGTATTAAAAGCTTAGCATATATCAAAGAGCACATAATTGGGGAATTTACTACTATCACATCTCCACTTGTTCACTAAGGTCCTTCAACAAAACACTATACATGCACGGGTTCACACTTATTTGAGAATTTCCATACGATTGTGGCACAATTCATTTGCTAAGGCATTTTATCAAACACTAGGCATGCATGGACTAGCTCACAATTTGGGGTTTCCTGTTCAACATACTATAATGGCCCTTATGCTTCACCTAAGCTCTTTATCAAACCTATGGGGGACATGCTTCGCTTATTTAACCATTTCTACACCCAAAAGTCATGAACACATCACATAAAAAACAACTTCAAGAGGGTCTATCACAAACATCACATGAGTTCCACATACTAGGGTCAAAGCTCATAAATCTTGTAGACAAACATAAATCAAAACTCAACAACACATTGAACATCAATCTCACTTATACAAATCATTAACAACTCATAAACATAAAAATCTTTGAGTTTTAAAAAGAATTCTTGAGCTTTTTGGATGAAAGGGACCCAAGAATCAACATCTACATACCTTAACCTTTGAAATCGGATGAATTCTAATGTTTGAGACTCTATCCGCACTTGTAATAAATGATTCTCGAAGCCCACACTATGAGAAACTTGATTCTTGAAGAAATCTTGAAGAATTTATGGATGATTTTTGAAAGATTACTTTCCTTGATGAAATTGTAGATATTTCTCTTAAGAGAATTGGGAGAAAAAATGAAGGAAATTAAGGTTTTGGATGAGGTTCCTCATATTTATAGAGGCTTCCAAAAGGTGGAAAATGACCAAAATACCCTTGCAAAATGCCCTTAAATTGCTGGAAAAATATTGTTGATGACATCCATGACAAGCCGTCAAGTTGGTGATAGGCCGTCACGAATTATCGTAAAAAAAGGGGTGAAATTTTGAGTTTCTGGTTAAGGTTGACGACATTGGTGATAGGCCGTCACGGGTGTGACAGCTTATCATGAATGTCGTCACTCAGTTTTCCAGCCAGACATGCTGGAGTAAAATCGCCATAACTCTTTTCTACGATATCGGTTTTTGACTAAATTAGTATCGTTGGAAAGATAATTCAAAGAGCTTTCATTTGATATATAGTAGATCCTCTAATTCGATATATACAAGGAGTTATGGTTGATTGAAGTTGACCAAAATTTTGACGCTCACTAAAACTTGAACGATAAGAAAGCTTTCAACTCGTCCTTGAGTTAGGGGACCTCTATGATCTTAATTCATGCTCAAACAGATTCCCACACAATTCCAAGTATTTCATACTTGGGAAGATATTTCTGAAATATTTAGACTCGGATTTTTGCTTTACCAAATACGCTCTAAGGCTCAGACTGGAAGAGGATTTTGCGGGGCATTACAACTTGATAGTAAATTAGTAATATATTAAAACTAAGTATTTAATTTAAACTAGGAATTTAATTTAAATCATTATATGGAAAAAAATATAAAGTAAGGAGTGAATGAATGTTATAATTTATTGATTGCAAAATGATTCAAAATTTATAATGTACATGAATGAAAAATCTACAAAGTTCTCATCATTTTTTCCAAATCATCCATATTAACATTAACAGGAACTTGCATAGGATAGTCAAAGTCAATGGAGGCAAAACCATGCATTGGACTTGATTGTGCTGAGTTCTCCCTTGAAATCAGAATTTATTCAAGATTTTGTTCGTCTTTCGGCCCTACCTCCATTCCTTGATTTCTTCGTTCCGCTTTAATCCTATCTCTAAGGCAAACTAGAACATTCATAGCATTGTTTTTCAATGGGTGTCGATTGTCTCCAAGCTGTTGTCGTCCCTGACTAAAACAGTTCTCTGATGCAACAGTTGACATTGGAACATTCAATATATCTCTAACTAATCTTGAAAGAACATGATATTGTGTTTCATTATTCTTCCACCAATCCAACGCGTTGATCCGTCATCTACGATCCTCTATCGGCGTTCGAAGATAATACTTAAGCTCTTCCCGAGAAGCTGTTGTGTAAGTTCCCTCCTCAAAACTGTTCCAAACATTTAAATCCTAAACGTAATCAGGAAAACCACTATGTGCCATTTTTTTAGAAGATGATGACTCCCCGGAAGGATAAAGAGCGACAGTTTGAGTGATATTTGTCGGTATAGCTAAATCAAGTAAATCAGCATAATAGTTATATAATTTATCTATATAAATATTCACTTCACTCATAACTGTCCACAAATTTGGTTGTTCTTGTTCTTCATCATCAGAATCATTGTTAGTATTTATCTCAAAGTTAAAATAAATAAGAGTACTAAAGTGACACATAGTATTATATTTCATACACGGATTTAGTATAACACCAACCAAGTAAATAGGGAGAATCGAAAAAAAATATTTTTTAAATTTTGCAAACATAGCACCAACAGCTTCTTTGTAACCTTCTTTATTCTTATATTCTTTGAGTAAACAAAAAATATCGACTATATATGCTAAAATATTACAAACAGTAGTATAATAAGCACCGGAAAATTTAACCGTAGCTATATAATTTTTTTCCAAAAACTTAACAAGATCATCAATTACAACCCAATCAGAATCATGTAGCGTACATTCAATTAAATCAGCAAATGAACCACAATGTTGGTTAAAAGTTAGTGTAATAGGAACTCTATAAGCATGACAAGTTTTTAAATAATCATACGTAGCATTCCATCTAGTATCACATTCTCCATGCATCAATATCGGTCTAAGTTCATTTTCTTGACATTTAACTTTAAATTCTCTAATTCTTTTTCTTCGATTATTTCCTTGAATAAAGCCAACAGCAAGCCGGACTTTTCAGTATAAAGTTCAAAAAATTCAAGATCATCTCTTACAATTAAATTATATATATGACAAACACGCTTAACATGAAATATTTTAGGTAACGACTGAGAAAGCTTAGCTTTTAACTTTGTAATAGCAGTCATGTTGTTAGAAGCATTATCAAAAGCAATACATAAGACTTTTTTTTCAATACCATAAAATTCTGCAACTTTACTAATCGAATCAACAATAAATTCTCTAGTATGTCTACGATCTTCATCATACAAAAAAGCAAGAATACATTTTTGCATAATATAATTACTATCTATCTAGTGACAAGTAATAATTAAATAATCATTTTTATTAACAGCACGACCAAGATCAGAAGTTAGAGTCATTCTACATTGAATATTTTTTAACAATGAAGATAAATAAAAAACATATTGTGAATGAAGTCTAAAAATATCGGCCCGACAAGTACTTCTAGGAATATCATTAAACATAGGATTATAAATTTCTTGAATATAATGAATAAACGCATCTGAAGAAGGAAAACTGAAAGACAAACAACCCACAACTACCATTTTTGTTATTTCTTCCCAGTTCCTATATTTATTATAATTCTTAATTACCTGACCGGTTGTTGGGTCCATTCTAGTTTGTGTTGGCCCACCAACAGCCTCACCACCTCGTGCAATAAATAACTCTCTTTCGTGATTATCATTTATATGTCTCATTAACGTACCCGTACCCCCTTGCTTGCCTCCACTTTTATGCTTATATACTTGTTGACAAATATTGCATTACACCTCAGTATGTCCTATACGTGTAAAAAATTGTCATACAATACTAGTTGTTCTACGAGATCTTGGGGCACGGGGAGGACGGGGAGGGCGATTAACCGATTCAGATCTAATGTTAGCATTTTCTACTGCGTGTGTCTCACTAATATTTTCATCATCTTCATCTAAATCAACCGCATCTACTTCATTTTTTTCTTCTATACCATAATTTTCCTGAGCTTCTACATAATCCATATCGTGAGCACCTACACCTACTTCTTTCTCCAAAGGTTCACTGAGCGGTACCGGAGGCACACGGGTATATCTACTACTTGAACTACCTCTACCGCCAGTAATGGGATGTTGGATGCCAATGTTTTGATTGTAATGATGTTGTTTTGGAGAAGAACAACACCATTGTTTTGGTCTGCTGCTACTGCTAATTTTGGAGAAGAACAACACCATGCATTATTGGATAGTAAAAAAGGAGAAGAACAACACCATTGCTGCTACTGCTAATTGTGGATTTTGATGAATTAAAAAGGAGAGGAAAATAAGAAATTAAATGGAGAAGAATAAAAATGGAATAAGAATGGAAAAGAAATTAAATGAAAATTAATTTTAAATAAAAAATACACGTTTCAATATGTCATTGACGCTTGTATTACACTTTCCACTTTAAAATTGGGTATAGCGTTGGGGTTGGGGGGGAGTTAATTCCACTTTAAAAAAGTCCAGGGGGTAATAGGACCCTAGCAAAGTTCAATATGTTCAACTGGAAATCCGATCAAAGTTCAGATATTTTCGTGGGTATTATCCCTAAAATCAAATATTCAACAATTAATACACTAATTAAAAATTAAAAGTAAGAGATGAAACGACAATATCAAATTTTGGTAGTATCTGAAAGTTACGACTTTAGAAACTTCCACTCGTACTTTGTAATCGCAAAATTAAAAAACTAAATTGAGCACTTTAGGAAATATATAGAATATTTGAGAATTGAGATTTGAGAGAATGAAAATTGTGTGAAAAATGATTTGAAAGTGTAGGGTATTTATAGAAATTTTTTTGGGCTTAAAAAAATATTTTAAATGATATATATATATATATATATATATATATATATATATATATATATATATATATTTAATGTAAAGGGCCAAGTAGCTGTTTTTGGGTCCAAACGGTCAAATAGCCGTTGGGCCCAACGGTCAAAAGCACCATTTTTTTTAAAAAAAAACTTATCCGGGCTGGGGCGGTTAACCGACGGGTCAGGATTGGTTTTGGTTCGGGCCGGGTTAACCGGGCCCAATTTTAAAATTAGCCCAGCCCGATACTCGGTACCATACAGCCCGGGGGCTGATCGGGCGGGGTCAAACAGGATTGGGCCGCTTAAATGGGCCGATTTGGGCCGGGTCAAACCTGCCCGATTGACATCTTTAATTACAATCACTATATCTTTGTTTTCAATGGTAAAATTCATTTGGTTAGTGGATATATAGATGATATAAACTAGCGGAAGAATGTACTTAGTTTTTCTTAAATACATGATATACTGACTCGTTTCAAATTATCAGACACTTTTCGCTTTTGGAGAATCAGTTTAAATTAAAGTTAAATATTATGGTGGCATAGCAACCATATAGGATATGTACTCATGACCAAAAAATATAGGTACTAATTTCTAATTACAGTGGATGATTATTCCAAATTTACTTGGATCCTTTTAATTCCAAATTTACTAATTCTAGTTTATGAATTTCTAAGAAATTGGCTATTTTTCTATCACAAATCCAAGCTTTCAATCAGACCTCAAACAAAACACCAGATGAAAATGGCGGCATCCAAGTTAGTCACGATTCATAGCAGAATAACAAAGTGGTGAAAATTATTACTATTAGTTTGTCATAAAATTCGCACTTGTAGATGAATTTCAAGCAAATGAGTTAAGAGTGGATAGTTCTTTGCTCTTTTTGTAGGACCTTGCAATTGATTTAGAGGATACAATAGTAAAAATCTACTATTTCAACAAGAATATACACCATCAGGAGAAAAATGAGTCCATAGACCCTTCCAAGTCTTTAATTAAGAAAATGGGACAAGTGGGTCCCACAATCTTATTAAGTTAAAAAAATAAAGTCGCTTGAACAACTGGGACAGTTGTTCGACAACTGCATTAGTTGTCTCAACAACTTCGCCCAATTGTCAAACAACTTTGCGCAGTTATCAAACAATGCAACTATGATAGTTGTTGAACAACTTCGCAAAATTGTCGAACAACTATCAAAGTTGTTCTACAACTGCGCAAAGTCGTTGAAACGAGAAATAGTTAAAAAAAAAACTGAATTTTTCTTTTTCTGTCCCTTTCACCTATAACAAATAAAGATGACTTGATAGTGTAAACAATTTTCATACTAATGATAGATATAACTTAAATGTAGTTTTCTTTGGAATTTAGATTACAATCTCCGTGAAAGTCCTGATTTACATATTCAATCTCTGCTTGAAAGAGTACAACCTTGATAAGTCTTTTGAATAATGCCTCAAATACGCAGAATATCACACATTGATCGAGAGTATCTCAATTGATCATGTGTTGTTTCGTTTCTTTTAGTTCCAACAAGTCAAGTGATTTGTTGAGTGAAAAGAGAAGAGACCCCATGTATGGGCATCTCCAAATTCCAAAAATAACACATTGACATGAGTATATGACGAGCCCGTAAAACTACAAATTGCTCAACAAGCTTAAATACATGACCATACATTGGCTTGGGGCTTTAGAAATTGAATTGGCTTCCACAAAGTTACTGCTCTTTCACATTCCATCTTTGGTAAGGATGCAAAGTTAATATAACCTTCTCCCATTTTTAATATAACCAAAGTTACCGTCTCTTATGGACCAGCAGGAGCTTCAGTAATATTTCCATGAATTGAATCTGTCAAATTCTACACTACTCCGGTCTATGTTACTCGAACTCTCAAAAAGTATACTATTATATGTGTATCTCGATTTTTATGTATTATTAATATAGTGCGGAGGTAGGAGTGCAACTTCAAATGTAGTCGAAGTAAATGCAGCAACAGAACGCTCACCTGAGTAGAACAATGCTGTGAATTCCACTGAAGCTATAAAGTTAAAGACTTGGAGAGGGAGGAGTTTGGTGGTGGTCTTTCTTTGAACGTGGTGAAAAGATTGATAGCGGAAAAAAATTAGGGATTGCACATGTATAACCATAGAGTGATGCAGTTGTAAACTGAAGCTTAAAATGACGAAAATATCCTCTAATTTAATGTTAATACCGAGAAGCGGGACTTTGGATTAAAAAGGACAAACAAGTTGTTCAATTAAGTGGGAGTCATCCAAGTTTTTAAAATTAGGTGGGAGGGACAAATCCTTTTTGAGTTTTTTTTTAAGGTTTTCCGTTTTCAACAACTTGTCCCAGTTGTAGAGCAACTTTGATAGTCGTTCGACAACTTTGCGAAGTTGTTCAACAATTAGGCGCAGTTATTCGACAACTGCATCTAGTTGTTGAACAACTAAGCGTAGTTGTTCGACAACTGAGAGAAGTTGTTCAACAACTGCGCGAAGTTGTTCAGACAACTAATGTAGTTGTCGAACAACTATCCCAGTTGTCCAAAAGACTTAACTTTTTTAACTTAATAATTTGCGGGATCCACTTGTCCCCTTTTCTTAATTGAAAACTTGGGAGGATTTATTGACTCATTTTTCTCCCGAGAAGCACGAGCTGACGGAGAGCTCTGTGCTTATTCCCTTTTATAGTAAGTAAAAAGTAATAAATAGAGTTAATTGGAAAATTCAATCGTCATATGAAATGGTATTTTGGTATTTTGATTTTCAACTCTTGTGGGATGCATCGGATTTTCCTTCGTTTTGCTTCATTTCTCAGGTGAGTTCTTTGTTTCTTTTTTCAATTTTTAGAGTAGCCCCACATACCTTAATTGCAAAGAATCACGAAGGAATTTCGAAAAGATTTGACCTTTAAGCTTGAGTGCCCAAATGATACACTACTAACTTAGAGCGTATCAAATCTGCCACAAAATCAGTCCAAACACACTACAATTCCGAGAGCTTGAAGATAACAACTCCAATATGTGAAAACAACAACAATCACGAAATTTTGAAGGAATACCAACACCAAAACAGTAGCTACACAAGGAGAACAAGAAGATAACAATAACATTAAACAATGGTTCAACAACACAAGATGATAGATTACAAAGAGTACAATGTTAACAACAAGAACAACAAATGGTAGTAACTATAGTGAATCGAAAATCAGCCCCACACGGCTTCACTAAGTTACTACAAAGTTTCAAGAGTACAAAATGAAAGATAGTAACTTGACACAAAGATATCTTAGAATCTATGAACCCTAACTTGAAGATAGGACCCTAAGACCAAAAGATTTCAGTACTAAGTTCTTACTTAGACCAAGAGGAACTCATGAACCTCAAGATCTCAAGTTTCTAGCCAAGAAACAACACAAGTGTAACTACACTTGTTGGACAAATTTCAGGTTCTACTCTCAAGAACAAGAGAGAGAGAAATATTCAATGTTACAAGACTTGTTGTTGTGAAATATGAAGAATGAACTAAGTGCTGAAAATAACCCTAATAGCATCTATTTATATTACACACAAAATGAAGGACAAATGACCTTCCTACCCTTCAGTCATGGGGTGCCCTTAGAGTGTAATTTATTACACTTTAAGGCTCATTTTCACACTTAAAAACATTGAAGCTCTTTGGCGGATCAAGTACCAACTCACACGCAGCCATTTGCATGAACATGGCTTGTAGTTTTTGTAACTCCCGAGCTTGGCTTCGTGTGAATGGTCGAGAACGTATTGGACAACTTTGTACACCCGTATCATCCTCTCCATCTTGAGAGGAATTTGACCTCAAATTCAGCATTTGGTCATCCTTAACCGCATCCACTAGAGAAAGATCACACACGTTGAAAGTGTTGTGCACTTGGTATTCCGGGGGAAGGTCAATCTTGTAGGCATTATCATTGATCCGTTCAAGTACTTGGAATGGACCATCACCTCTTGGCATCAATTTGGACTTTCTTTGAGATGGAAACCTATCTTTTCTAAGGTGAACCCACACCCAATCTCCCGGTTCAAGAATGAGTTTCTTTCTCCCCTTGTTGACTCTCCTTGCAATGTCTTGATTTTTCTTCTCAAGTCGAAGCCGCACCTTCTCATGTAACTTCTTCATCGAATCTGCCCGCTTGCTTCCATCTAAGCTAATCATAACATCACTAGGCAAAGGAGTTAAATCCAAAGGAGTAAGGGGGTTGAGGCCATATATGCACTCAAAGCGAGTCATTCCCGTACTTGAGTGTATGCCACGGTTATATGCAAACTCAATCAATGGTAGGTGTTCCTCCCAAGAAGTCAATTTTCCTTTTACCATGGAACGGAGCATAGCACCCAAAGTCCTATTTACTACTTCCGTTTGACCATCAGTTTGTGGGTGGCAAGACGTAAAGAATAACAACTTGGTTCCAAGCCTACCCCACATGGATTTCCAAAAGTGACTTAGGAACTTAGAGTCCCTATCACTCACAATGGTCCTCGGAACACCATGCAACTTGACAACATTATCAACAAACAAAGAGGCCACACTAGGTGCATCATCACATTTAAACCATGGAATAAAGTGTGCCATCTTAGAAAATCGATCGACTACAACAAAGATATTGTCCCGACCTCGTCTAGTCCTAGGCAACCCTAACACGAAATCCATAGATATGTCAAGCCAAGGGCGTAAAAGAGTGGGCAGAGGGGTGTACAACCCATGAGGTAGGAGCCGCGATTTGGCTCCTTTGCAATCTATGCATTGGCCACAAATCTTGGCCACATCCTTGTGCATTTTTGGCCAATAAAATTGCTCCTCCAATATTCCAAGGGTCTTTTCGATCCCAAAGTGACCCATTAGACCACCATTGTGTGCTTCCCTCACAAATAACTCTCTCCAAGAACTGGAGGGTACACACAATCGTCTACTTTTAAACAAGTATCCATCAAACTTGGCATAGGGATTTGAACCCCTAGACGAATCCCACTTATCCCTACCCATTTCTTCGCATTCCCTAAAGATAGGAGCAAAGTGAGGGTCCTCGGGATACAATTCTTTCAAACTCTCAAAACCCATTAATTTTGATGATAATGTTGACACAAGAACATGTTTTCTAGACAAAGCATCGGCTACTACGTTGTCCTCACCCTTTTTGTATTGAATAACATAAGGAAAAGTTTCAAGAAACTCAATCCATTTTGCATGCCGCTTGTTAAGCTTGTCTTGTGCCCGAAGATGCTTCAAGGATTCATGGTCCGTTCGGATCACGAACTCCTTGGGCCACAAATAGTGCTGCCAAGTGGCCAAAGCTCGAATCAAGGCATACAACTCTAGATCGTACGTGGAGTAGTTTAGAGTTGCTCCTTTGAGATTTTCACTAAAATAAGCAATGGGTTTTAAATCTTGCATCAAAACAGCCCCTATGCCTACTTTACTAGCATCGCACTCAACTTCGAATGTCTTATCAAAGTTGGGCAATTGTAATAAAGGCGCGGAAACGAGCATAGCTTTTAAGGTTTCAAAAGCCTTAGCTTGCTCTTCACCCCACTTGAAGGGTTGGTCTTTTCAAATGATCGCGGTCAAAGAAGCGGCTATGGTGTTGAATCCTTTTACAAACCTTCTATAAAAACTAGCTAACCCATGGAAGCTTCTTACTTCGCTAATGGTTTGCGGGGTTGGCCATTTTTTTATAGCATCTATCTTGGATTCATCCACTTCGACCCCTCTTGAACTAACAACAAAACCCAAGAAAATAACTTCATTAACACCAAAAGAGCACTTCTCCAGATTTGCATACAACCTTTCCTTTCTAAGGACATCAAACACACATTGTAAATGCATCACATGCTCATCAATTGACTTACTATAGACCAAGACATCATCAAAGTAAACAACAACAAACTTTCCAATAAATGGCTTCATCACATGATTCATTAGCCTCATGAAAGTACTTGGAGCATTTGTTAGGCCGAATGGCATAACCATCCATTCATAGAGACCAAATTTAGTCTTGAAGGCGGTTTTCCATTCATCACCGGGTTGCATTCTTATTTAGTGATAGCCACTCCTTAAATCAATCTTGGAAAATAAATACGAACCATTCAATTCATCAAGCATATCATCTAACCTAGGGATAGGGTGACGATGTTTTACCGTAATCTTATTGATGGCTCGGCAGTCCACACACATACGCCATGTTCCATATTTCTTAGGCACTAGTAGTACCGGAACCGCGCACGGACTCATGCTCTCCTTGATATACCCTTTGTTGAGGAGTTTCTCAACTTGACGCTGCAATTCTTTGGTGTCCGTAGGGTTGCTTCTGTAAGCCGACTTATTTGGCAATTGTGAGCCCGACACAAAGTCAATTTGATGCTCAATTCCCCGAAGCGGGGGCAATCCTTGTGGAAGTTCTTTAGGAAATACATCTTCATAATCCTGCAACACACAAGAAATCAAAGGAGAAATAGAAGAATTAGTGGGTTAGTATTAAAACAATGAGCCAAAAGAAACATAGGCATGTCCACATCATAATCCAAGAAGAGTTCCTTCTTTCTAGCCAACATCACCATGTTTTCTTTCCCATTTAACGTTGAGGCAGTCCCGGAAATCCCTACTGCCCCACCCACGGTTTTCCCCTCCTTTTCACCATTTTCGGGTTTCTTTCCCTTCTCCTTCAACTCCTTCATATTTTGATGTAATTCATTCACTTGTGATGGAAAAAGAGGATAAATAGTGACCTTTCGACCATCCTTCTCAAGTGAATATCGGTTGGTCCTCCCATCATGTTTGGTAGACCTATCATATTGCCAAGGTCTACCTAACAACAAATGACATGCTTGCATTGGTATCACATCACAAAGCACTTCGTCTTGGTAGTTCCCTACCTTAAACCGTATCACACATTGCCTCATGACCTTCAATTCACCGCATTCGTTCAACCATTGCAACTTGTAAGGGCTAGTATGAAGTGTAGTTGGTAATTTCAGAAAGTTCACCATAGCAACACTAACGACATTCGCACAACTACCACTATCAATCACCAAAGTGCACACATTCCCCTTCACAAGGCATTTAGTATGGAATAGATTTTCCCTTTGGCTAGGGTCGTCTATTGCCTTACTAATCATAGAGCGTCTAACTACAAAGTTTGGAACAACACACTCCCCTTCTTGTGGGTAAATAACTTCACCATCATCATCATCATCATCAAGTGGACTATTTCCAGTTTCCTCTCCATCTTGAGGCTCGGCCTTATCCTCCTCTTTTTCAAGACCCACCTCCTCACCAAGGTAATACAATCTCTCTTCCCGCAGTATCATGTTGCGTCGATTTGGACATTCATTGGATTTATGTCCCCAACCTTGGCACTTGAAACATTGGAATCCTTTTGGGTTTGGATACTTGTGAACTTCTTGTTGAGGAATTTTATGGACTGTTTTGGGCTCGGGCAGCCTTGTAGTGGTAGGTTGGTCCTTGTTTTTGGGCCAACCCGAAGAGGATTGAACCACGTCCTTGCTTCTAGGCCAACCCGAGATGGATTTTCCCCTTGACTTGAAAGACGACCTCTCTTTAAGCTCCCTTTCAATCTCAAGAGCCGCTTGGAAAATACCTTCAACGGTATCAAATTTGTGAAGTGTCAAATGAGTGGAGATCTCTTTGTTCAACCCATACTTGAATCGGATGATGTCATGACTGATTTGTTCCCCACGATGATCAAGCTTCAACATGATTTGTTGAAACTCATCATAATATGCCATCACACTTTTATTGCCTTGACGTAAGTTGTACAATCTAGCAAGCAATTCATGGCGATAACTCTCGGGAAGGTACCGTTGCCTCATCAAGTACCTTAACCGAAACCAAGGTGGTGGCTACCCATCAACTAATTCATCACCAAAACGCTTGACGTACTCCCACCAAGTGTTGGCATAACCCTCAAAATGAGCTATGACATAACAACTTTTCTTTTCTTTCGAGATATCATTAACTTGAAAAACTTTGTCACAAGCTGATTCCTATGCTAAGTAGGCCTCGGGGTCACTTTCGCCCTTAAAGATAGGTAAGCTCAATTTGATGGTATTGATGCCTACGTCTCTTTCTTGGTGTCGATTTCTCCTTTCTCCATACCCTCGGTACCTCCTTGGATCAATACGGCCCCTTCTTAGCTCCTTATCTCTCATGTAAGCATCATCAAAGGCTCCATATCCATCATACTCCTCTCTACCATGTTCCTCAAAGTGAGCTGGTCGGTTTTGGTGAATTGGAATCTGATTTGGAGGCATTGGGATTTGTGGAGGTGGTGGTCTTTGATTTGGTGGAGTTTGGTAAGGTAGGTTCAGATTTTATGGATGTAATGGACGACTACATCCTTCTTGTGGAATTGGAGGAGTTTGGGAATGACGTGGTCTATTCGCTTTTTGGTTTGGAGGGAAAGTAGTGGTATGATTTGTGGCATTTAGTGGGGCTAGAGGTGGATTCATTATTTGGTGCAATGTTTCTGGAGAGATAGTTGTGGATGAAGTTCTTTCATGTCGACTTGAAGGAATATGATGAGGAGTGGATGGACGAGAGTTCCTTTGACTCTCCACTTGCTCCAATCTCCCACTTATCGTAGTCAAATCTCCCCTCATTGCCCCAACTTCCGTGTTTAACCTCTCTAAACATCTGGTAATGGCCTCAAGTGTGGCCTTCATTGTGTCTTGTTCAGTAGTACCCCCACTTTGGGATGTGCTTCCTTCCGTGTCAAGGTGTTACCTACACAATCAACAAACAAGTTAGCGTTAAACCTCTCCTCACTCACACTCTCTCGGTTCACTCACACTTGAGCTCCACAAATATTGTAGATTGGCTAGTAACCATGAATCCTTAAGATATGAGTAAAGCTCTTGTCCGGAGTGGATTCTTGTTTGAAACTCAAAGAATTCTCGACGGACTGGAGTTTAGAAGTTACAACGTATTCAAACGAATAAAAGCACCCAACTAAACGTGGACACGAACAAGAGAATTCAAAAGGACTAATTGACAACCTAGTAGGAGTGTACTAGCATGTTAATTAGTTCTAGAACCAAGTAATGAAACTAAGAATCAACAATTAGAAACTACAAAACCTAAATTTGAGCTTATTAATGACGTGAACAGTAGCCAATGGGTGACGTGAATAGTAGCAAATGGGTGACATGGCAGCATGCAATTGGTCTTGGTCCCACACAATTTAAGCACCAATTCTGAAATTTAAATCTTTACACAATTTGGAAAGGATGACAATTGGTCTTGGAGGGAAAACATAAATCTTGAAATAAGAAAAGTACCTTGTCCCACAACACTAGGTTCTTGAAATAAGAAAAAGGTATCTTGTCACACAACACTAGGTTCTTGAAATAAGAAAAAGGTATCTTGTCACAAAACACTAGGTTCTTGAAATAAGAAAAAGTTTCTGAAAAGTAGAAGCTTAGTTTAAGAAATGATGGGTTCAAGGCTTCTCACAACATGTTTTACAATTTTCAGCTTCAACTCTTGAATTTATATCCCCCTTTTTGGTTGTCTAAAGTTGTAAGAAAAGATGAAGAACTTGATGAACACCACAACAACCTTCAAGAACTCAACAACAACTTCTTCAAAAACACAACACAACACCACCAATTGTCAACAACAAGTAACAACAAACAGCCATCCACAAGGCACCACAACTATGGTCAATATTATAAGCTCAATCTTTAGATCTTGACACCTTTAGTGTTGGTGAGAAAGAAACCAACACTAGAAACACTCTAGACAAGCAAAATACTACAAGATCTAGCCAAAAAAAACAAGAAAATCTCGGCCCATACAACAACACATCACAATTTTTGGCCAAGAACACAAAGGTAGCAGATTTGACTATTTCTGGAATTTTTAGATTTCAGTTTTTTTTTTTTGTAGTTTTCAAGTCTCAAGACCAAGATTGATCTTGTTAGAACAAAATCAAAGATGGCTTTGATACCAAATGATACACTACTAACTTAGAGCGTATCAAATCTGCCACAAAATCAGTCCAAACACACTACAATTCCGAGAGCTTGAAGATAACAACTCCAATATGTGAAGACAACAACAATCACGAAATTTTGAAGGAATACCAACACCAAAATAGTAGCTACACAAGGAGAACAAGAAGATAACAATGACATTAAAAAATAGTTCAACAACACAAGATGATAGATTACAAAGAGTACAATGTTAACAACAAGAACAACAAATGGTAGTAACTATAGTGAATCGAAAATCAGCCCCACATGGCTTCACTAAGTTACTACAAAGTTTCAAGAGTACAAAATGAAAGATAGTAACTTGACACAAAGATATCTTAGAATCTATGAACCCTAACTTGAAGATAGGACCCTAAGACCAAAAGATTTCAGTACTAAGTTCTTACTTAGACCAAGAGGAACTCATGAACCTCAAGATCTCAAGTTTCTAGCCAAGAAACAACACAAGTGTAACTACACTTGTTGGACAGATTTCAGGTTCTACTCTCAAGAACAAGAGAGAGAGAAATATTCAATGTTACAAGACTTGTTGTTGTGAAATATGAAGAATGAACTAAGTGCTGAAAATAACCCTAATAGCATCTATTTATATTACACACAAAATGAAGGACAAATGACCTTCCTACCCTTCAGTCATGGGGTGCCCTTAGAGTGTAATTTATTACACTTCAAGGCTCATTTTCACACTTAAAAACATTGAAGCTCTTTGGCGGATCAAGTACCAACTCACACGCAGCTATTTGCATGAACATGGCTTGTAGTTTTTGTAACTCCCGAGCTTGGCTTCGTGTGAATGGTCGAGAACGTATTGGATAACTTTGTACACCCGTATCACCAAACCCTAGTTGTTTTTCTCCTATTGTGTTCTTGAGAGATGACTAGGGATTTTTGAGAGTTAAAGACGTTATTAATGGACCTAATATCGTTTAAGAATGTTTAGGGACGAAATTTGGGTGAGGGAATGTGACTAAAGTGCCCCTAGACCCTTTAGGAATTGAAATAACGCGTAAAACCACTTTAGATTCGAGTCAGATTTTGTGTCGGGGCGCAGTCGACGTGACGCGTCAAGATCGTGTTGGCTTACTGGCTCACACAAAAAATGCTATAACTTTTCACTCGGTTATAGGATTTAGGCAAAATTGGTATCGTTGGAAAGATAATTCAATTATCTACAATTTGGTAGATCTTAAGATGAAAAATTATATGTGTATAGAAAGTTATACACATTCAAAGTAGACCCTTGTAGAATCGAATATCAAACTTTGGATGAATGAATGACTCTAAGCTCAACTTTGCTCCAAGTGATTTTTATGGACACTTTTCACCTTATAATAACTTCATATACTAGGAGAAGGATCATGACACATGAATTTAAATATAAACCATGAAATTAGAGCTTACGCACGTAGGAATGACGGTTCGCTTTCTAGCTCAAAAATGCGGGGTGTTACAGTGATAGAGGTTGTAGCGGCTACGTGTTATCCTAGGGTTCCCAAAAAAGGGATATAGATCAAGGGGCTTACTTTTAATACACTCTCTATCAAAGTAGGTAATGGCGAGTTATAACTCCGGCTGCATTTGTTTTTATTAACATTCAGATGTCGGAATCTGAATGCACATTTATAATTTGGATGTCTGAATCTGAATACACATTTGATTGATTAAGATGTTCTTTCTAGATCTAAAAACTGAATGATTAAGACTGTTTATTTTTCAATATTTAAATGTGCAAAATTTATTTATTTGTATATATAGTACAAATACAATTCAAATAAAAAATTAATCATATATTAGAAAGATATTTAGTTTAATATAATAAATTATTATTTGATTGAAAAAGAAACGTTCAAGTTTGTTAATGATAGTGGAGATGGTTTGTAATGATGGTGGTGGTGGTAGTGATTGATGTCAGTGACTAGTAATGTTGGTGGTGGTAGTTGAGATGGTAGTGATGGTTGGTATTGTAGTGATTGTCATGATAATGACGATTGATAGTAGTGATGGTAGTTGTGATGTAAAGTTGGTTGATGTTAGTTATTGGAAGTGTTGATTATGATGTTTGAAAAATGAATATATCATGGTTGACGATGCATTGGTGGTAGTTGGAGATGTTAGCTGTGATTGTGGAGATGTTGTTAGTAGAGATAGATTATAGCGATGATAGTGGTTGAAGTGGTGGTAGAGCTGACGATACCGATAACAATGGTGGTGGTGGTTGGGAAGAATATCTGAAGGTTATTGATCATGTATTAGTGCTAGTTAGCTGTGGTGCTAATTGTGAAAGATGAGTTAGGCGGTAGTGGTTTATGATAGTGGTGGCATTGGAATTGGTGGTGGTATTAGTGATGGCGGTGACGACGGCTATTGTAACATCTCATAGGCCCATTGCTTAGTGAGATATCTCAAGGGTAATTTTATTTTTTTGTTCAATAATTTATTTCATGAAATTTAAGACGTTTCTTTAATATCAGTTTTATATGTTTTTTTTTCACAGAACTTTATTTTCCCAGCCAAGTTGTATCATTTACACATATTAATACAAGACCCTCTGTTTTCCTCCAAATCACACGATAAAAGCCTCCCTTTTTCCTTCATCAGTTTTTTCAAAGCTTTCCAGCAGTAGCCGATAACCCTTTTCTTTCATTAGTTTTCATAAGTTTCAACAACCAATATTATTTTTCCTCCTCTTAATCACAACTTCTAAGAAACAAACGAGAATTGTTGGGAATCAAGTTCAAAATTTCATCTTTCGATCTCAAACCGGTTAAACATTTTGAGGTATGTAGAATTGTTTCTCTGCAGGTTTCTTTTAAGTTCTACTTTTCCAATTCAGATTTTTCTTAGCCCATAAAAGGAAAACTGACTGCTTAATAGTTGTTTTTTATCTGTGAGTGTTAGGCAAATTATCCTGCTTATAGTTTTTGAATAAAAGAACTCCCCTGCTTATCCTGCTAGCTATTCGTAGTTTTTCGCACCAGTATATTGTGATCTTTATCTCCACTTGGTGCTGCCGCGTTCTTTATTATTGTGCAGTTTATTCTTTGGCCAACAGAAACATGGACCGTTGACAGGTAAATATCTAACTGATTTTGTTGCCAAAACATGTTAAAATCTACTCTAATTGTTTAGGTGTAAGCTAGAAATCTTAACTGGAATAACCATAACCAATCCTTAACTCATAGGTTCTGTGAAAGCAAAATCAAAACTTGATGGACTGTTTTCAGTAGCTTTAATATGGTCTCTGTTGGTTTTGTTTACTTACAGTAAATATGTGAATCCTTAACCATTGTGTTGCTTACCAGTAAGGTATGTGAATCCTTAACCATTGTGTTGCTTACCAATAAGGTGTGAACCATTTATTTAATTACTTCGTTGTGACAAGTCGATTGAAGTTATCTTAACATTTGAACAGGAAGAATTACTCATAAAAATAAGATTTCAATTTGCTCCATAATGCTTATAAATGTTATGAAAAGAAACCTTGTCATGAATTCTTCACAAAATATATCACGAATCTTCTAGAAAGCTTTAAAATGACACCAAATAAAAACCTTATGAGTCCAGCATAATTGAATTCCCAACTTGAGGCCAAAAAGGGCTAAATTATGTACATGAGCCTAAGAAGGCTAAATCACGAGCATGGGTCTAATATGGCTAACACTTTGAATATAAATACATAAGATAACCTCATGAGCATAAGGGAGTTAGTTAGCTGACCGTGAAGACACAATTTTAAACAACAAATGTCCGAAACTATGTTTGCCTACATAGGATAAAGATTATTCTGTAAATCGGATGACTCTTTTTTTTCATGTGTCCCGAAAAGGGGCTAACCATGGATACCTGCTAGCAAATTATGTCATGTTTCGTCCTATGCCCGACAAGGTATAGGACGGCTTAGCTGATCGGGCCGAGATCAGACTCCATGCGCTCACATAGTGGTTTATGACGGTTCACTACTTTCTCCCACAAATAATCAAAGGAATTAAATTTACCTTAGTCAATCATAAGTTTGATTTGTATTCTCGTCCCTTTCCAATTTTGTTCCTTTACATTTGAATTTTATTGTCATTTATAGTCTCTTGTTGTACTATCCTCTTGAAATGATTTTACATACCAATACATTCCACGTATTGATTGTCTTTGGTGCTACATCGTTACATGATGTAGGTTCTGGCGCTCAAGTCCGCGGTCAAGCCCCTCATTAGGATCTCTATATTCTGCTATATGTAAACCTCTTTCCCACCAGGAGGCCGGACGAGATATGATGATTATTATATATTTTCTTTTCTTTCTGTATTAGTATTTATTAGAGGCTTCACAAGCTGGTGTAGTTGTCAAGCAAACTTTGTAATTTCTGGTCTTTATTTGTCATAGCTATTGGTATTGTTGGATATTATGCGGTGTTAATAAACTTGGGTGAAGTTTCATCTCTTGAGAAAATCGTGATTGAATTCTAAATTACTTCCTCTTTATCCATTTGTATTAGAAGTATGCTCGGGTGATATGCCAGAACGTTCGCTCGTACTAGCTATAGTATCGGGTGCGTGCCACTTCCAGGGTCCGGGCTCGGGTCATGACAACTATAGTAAGACTAATGGAGGTGGTAGATGTGGTAGCGACTGACAATAGTGGTTGATAGCAATATTGGTTTTCAATGGTGGTTGTGATGGTGAAAGTTGGTTGGTGGTTGACAATGTGTGGTGATAACAGAGATGGTTAGTGATGGTGATTGGTGATTGTGGATAGAGTGGTGGTGAATATTATCCTAACATATTTTTTTAAAAATATATTATCCAACATAAGAATATCTCTTAATGATATTAAAGACTTGATTTCAGATCTGAATGATTAAGACCTATTAAAAGCTAAAATCTTAATAAAAAATAAATACACTTAATGGTCTGAAGTGTGAACCATTCGGATTTAAACCTCCATTAAGGACCCGCTTGGCCATAAAAAGTTCATTTTTTTTCGAAAAATTATTTTACTTTAGTGAAAATTGGGGTGTTTGACCATGAGACTTTTTATACAACACCAACAACAAAGGCAACGTTATTGTCTTCTCTCACATTTGGTTGTATCTTGTAGGTAAATTAGTTAAGTTGGGTGATTTTGATAGTTTTAAAAAATTTGGGGCATAAAATTATAATTAAAAAAATCTTTCCAAAAGTCTAAAAAATATTTTCAAAAAGACATGGTCAAAACAAGTTTATTTAAAGTATAAGGTCTTCTAGCAGATACAAAACAAGTTGTTGTTGATGATGACCAAAAGGATAGAATCAGTCTTTACCATTACATGTTATTGATCTTATCCTTGCTCGGTTGCCTGCTAAATGTGCCGCGAGAACAAGTATCTTGTCGAAGAAATGGAGACATAATTGGTGTTGAATAATGATTCAAAACAAAGTAGGAACTAGTATTTTAGATTCTGTTAAGTAGGTTTTTATATTTACTCAAGTTTATTTAGTGTAGCTGAAATAGAGTCTTAGTGGGTTATAGGACCTATATTTTAAGAGTAGTTGTTTTATCTGTTAGCCTATATATTTGGGCATTTGTGTTTTGTTATAGTAGAACGTTAAGTTAAAAGCAAATTAAAACAAAGCAGTTTTTTATTCTTCTCTGTAGCTTATTGTTTGTCTGATTTTAAGAGTTTCTCCTCTGTTCTCTCTCCAACAATTGGGCAATGCATCCATATCTGCTGTTGGATGAACAATTTTTTATGCTTTTGGCGGTAAAATCTCCATCTTACTTCAAACAAACAGTAGATGAGATTCTCTTAAGACATCGCGGAGATATGGTAAAGTTTGCACTAAGTAATGTTAAACCAGACACGGTAAAAGCACTTTTGCCATCACATGCAGATATAGAGATAGATGGATGGATTCTGTCACCGGACATAATGTCAAGGAGCTAACACTTGCCATGCCATGCGATATTCGTTATGACAAATGTGTTCAACTGTCTAACCATAACGTTTTTGAAACTAGACAAATGTGTCATCAAACCACCTATATCGCGTCTTGACTTTCCAAATCTTACAACTTTCAGTGTGACGAATGTAACCATTGACCCAGCCACAGAGTTTTGTGTTTTCAAGTCACCTCGTCTTGTCGTTTTGCACTTGATATATTGTGATGGCACTCAATACCTGAACATTGTTTCACCAAGATTAACTCTCACTATCTCGTGCTGAATTGCTTTATCAACTGTAATAATTTGAGAAGGCTGCGAATTTGATCTGACAAATTGGTTGATGTTTTGGAATCTGTTGAAAGATCGACCTTGAAGAAGTTCTTTTTTCAAATGGCAGATACAGTGCAGGCTCTTAATTTGGATTCACTTCTCCTTGATGTAAGAAATAGATTTGTTATTTTACTTTTTTTTCTCTCTTAACATTTGCATTTGTTATTTTACTTGCATCTCTTATATATAGTAGTAATAGTTTTTAGGTGATTCTTATATATTTGTATTTGCTCCAAAGCTTTGTTGTGCAGATACGGTTCGTAAGATGCTTCCTTTTTCAGTCAGTTGGTTGTTGCATCTATCAATGATTGAAGACTTCAGAAATTTGAGTCGGACTTCTGGTGCTCTGCTATTAATTAAGAGTGCCCCCAATCTGATTACACTTGTGATTTGGGTAAATATATGATCTAGCTCGTTAAATTTTGTATTCTTATATTTGAACATCTGACTCTAAAATGACTTTTGTATTTATTGCACTCGTATACCATTAGGTCTATGGTGCCGCTGAAATTGCTGAAGCTGTCTCCGAATATCTGAAGACACCAGCCTGCTTGAACCAACCGCTCAACAATCTTAAACACGTGACCTTAGCTTTGTGTGGGGCTTCAGAAAGTGGATTGACTTTCACAAAGTTATTGCTCTCTCGCACTCCATCTTTGGTAAGGATGCGCACACATTGTTACAAAAGCAGTGGTTACGAGGAAGAGTTGTTGCGCTTTCCCAGAGCTTCTCCCAAGGCCAAGCTTATAATTACTTGAATATAACCAAAGATCCGAAATAGCTGGTTTGTTTTCTCTGGCTATATATGTCACCGCTGTCTGTTATAGCAAACCAATTGGAGCTTCAGTAATATTTTTGATGAATTGTATTTATAGATGTTTTGGTTTGAGGCAGCAGGCAAATTCAAGATTTCTTAACAACTTCAGTGACTAAATATTGTCTAGTTATTAAATTGATCTAATCTTGTAGATATGCTGTCGTTGAATCTTCTAAGAGCATTTATTGCATGCATCGGTTGTTTAGCAATTGTAAACATAGGTAGAAGCATTGTTTGATATGCTTTACATGGGCTGAGGGTCTAGCAGAGACAACATCTCTACCAGTTGCAGAGCTAGGCTTTTCATTGAGGGGGTTCAGAAGTAAAACATACAGACTAGTCGAAGGAGATTCAACATCTACTATATATACATAAAAATATTTTTGAACGTGTATAAATAATATAAAAATAGTATAATTTTCCATCGAAGGGGGAACCCCCTGATTACAAGGTGGATCCGCCACTGATCTCTACCTTCTCACAATATAGGAGTATGTCTGTGTGCACACCTCTCTCCCCTGATCACACTTGTGCAATTGCACTTAAGGTAGAGGCTTGCCAATTTTGATCACACTTGAATCTTTAAAACATGAATTTTTATAGCGATTCTGCTTTAGCTCTCGAACATTGCAAGGCTAAGTCAGAGACTTTTGTTTCACCTATTGCTGCATACCTCCTGGGATCGATTTAATGATCTACATATGCAAATCTTTGCTTTTTATTTTCTTTTAAATGGGAGAGGGGATATGATGAGTCATACTCTCGCCAACAATGTGAAAGTTCAGGTAGCCAACCAACGGAGCTACTAAACAATTAGATTACAATGGACTTGTTCAAAACAATCAATTTTTGAACTTCTTGGTTTCAAGGAAGAGTTGTTGTGTTTCCCTAGAGTTTCTCCCATTGCCGAGCTTTTTCAAAGTGTCTGGTTGTTTTCTTTGGCTATATATGCTACCATTGCCTATTCATATGGCTTTACAATTTTGCAGCTAACCAGTTGGACCTTCAGTAATATTTCCCATGCATAGTATTTCGAGATGTTTCGATTTGAGGCACAAGGCATATTCAAGATTTCTTAAAATCCTCCGTGTATAAATCTTGCCTAGTTATTAAACACCATTATTACGCTGTTTTAGTCTTCTGTGTATGTTGTTGAATCTTTTGAGCAAACTTTAAAGGAACACGTTGGTTGTTTAGCAATTGTTAGCATACATAGAGGCATGTTGATTTCGACAAAAGAGTGCTCCAAATACACACATCTTTAAAAACTTTTACTTGTTTTTTGCTATGTTTCTCCTACATTGCAGTGTTAGAAAACAATCTAACACTGCAATGTAGGAATAGGTGAGGATGTAAGGAGAGGCATTGTACTGAATCATCAATGTTTCGGTTTGATCTCATTCATCTTGTCATGAGAATGTAGCTATATATATATATACACAAACAATTTTATATATATGTGTAATTTTCCGGCGAAAGGGATTCATATGAATCTCTTACGCCGCCTTAGCTGTGTCCATGTCTTGGTCCCCTTTTTCCTTGACCACAATATAATGGAAAACATGTCTAGCAGCTTAGCAACCAATAATGTGGTTTTAATATTTAACCTTGCTGACAGAAAGACAATTTAATAATATACTACTCTAATTAGTTGTCTAAATGTTTCCGTGAGCTACCTTTGATTACACTCCAATGATGATGTAAAGCGATGTACTATTTGTAGAATTTATAAATGTATTTTTTGATTGGTTTGATTTGGATATGACACTTTTTGTCTAGTTTCTGAATTTCTGAACTTCTTTTTTAAAAAATAACGATTAGATATTTGTTAATTGCAAATTTATGCTTTTACTTTAGACATCAAATAAAAAGATGAAAAAACATAGAATCCAATTGCATATAGTCTTGACTTATACTAGAATAACAAAATGGTGAAAGCTATTATCAGTTAAATTATAAACTTTGTATTTGTAGATGAAATTTTGATACGAATCCGAATTAGTCAATTCAGCAACAATTGCTAAACAACCAATGCGTTCCAGCAAATGTGTTACAATGTGAAGGCAGTGGTAGCATACATAGTCAAATGAATTGGATATCTCCAAGTGCTAATTTCAATAAAATATACTCAGATCTTATTCATCATTACCTCACGAAGATAGTGATATTATTTTTGAAAAATCCTCGACTCAAGTGGAGCAACGATTTGGGCATCTCCAAATTCCAAAAACAACGCCATAAGTCAAAGCATGTATAATCTTACACTGGACCATTAACAACCCATGAAAAAGAGTCCCCAAACTTCATACAACTCAAATATAACATGGCCCACTAAAGGATTCTCCCACCAATTTGGTCAGCATAGCCATAGGCAAATAGGAAACCATAAAACGACAAACCTTGAAATGATCAGATACCAATTTAGCTAACAACATATAAAATACGACACATAAAACAATAGAACTTGTAATGACCAGCTTGTGTCCTCTCAATTTCCAATTCTCCATAACATCCTACTATTATGAAAAAACACTTGTTATGTCCTTACGCTTCATTTGGTTGCCGGTTAGAATTACGTAGCTATTAATAATATAGAATTTGATTATAAAAGATTTTATTATTCATGTATTGATTTATTCCATCTTGTATTTTGCATAAAATTATTATCCTTTTATCATACCTTATGTGAAGGAATTTGAAATATGAAGATTAAAGTATTTAAATTTAACTATAAATTCTAGTAGTATAAATTAATTAACTTTTACAAATAAAATTTACTTGTTTTAAAAATATATACGATAAAATGCTATAGACAGTGGCGGAGCCAGGATATTCATGAAGGGGGTTAATAAGAAAACATACGAACTAATCGAAGGGGTTTCAACGTCTAATATATATACATAAAAAATAATTTTAATCATGCATATATAGCATAATTTTTCGCCAAAGATGATTCGGATGAACCCCTCGGCAAAGGGTAGATCCGCCACTAGCTACAGACGAACATAACAAATGATGCAAAATACTTTTTGAAAGTTTAAGAACATTATAGTCAAAAGAAAAATATTTAACTCATCAAAGGATAATGATTAACAAATCATACCATAACATCTTCACATAAAATAAAATAAAATAAAAGAACTGTAAATATTGATTTATAACATAGATATATATTTTAAAGTGTAAATTGATAACCAAACGTGCGAACATTTCTTTACCATCTTGGTTAACCAAACACGATAACCAAACGCACGAACACTTCTTCACCATATCGATTAGATATTTGTTAACCAAATTCATGCGCTTATGCAAATTTAAGGTTTAAATAGTTCAGGAGGTGATAGGATCCCGTGAAGGTTAAGTGTATAGTTGAAATTTGGTCGTAGTTGGAATTTTGGATAAAAATTAGAGGGATAATAGATTATTTTTCTTATTAATTAATAAGATCGTACTCTTACGAAACGTAGAGTATTAATTATGATAATTTTAATACATAAATAATTTATTTAGTATTAGTAGTGAATAGTACTGACCTAGTGAGTAGTCTAATACTACTACTATAAAAGTTTTCAGAAACATAAGGCCATGGCTGCTGACACAGAAACAGGGAGGAAAAAAATGAAGTCCCCACTTCCTTTTCTTTTCTCAAAAATCTTCACGTGAATCTGACTCTGCCTTTGCCATATCTGCTAAGACACCTCCTGCTTCTCTCTTTAATCTTCCAGCTCTTTTGTCACGTACTGCACTTCTGCATAATTTTACATTGTAGACCAAAAAAGTGTTGCACAAATTCAATCCTAAGATGAAAATACAACAATTCTTAGTTGTTATACTTCTCTTGCTTTTGTCTACTTCCTCTACCGCTACCGCTTCTTCAGATGCATCAGCATTGTTAGCATTCAAATATAAAGCTGATTTGGAGAACAAACTCGAGTTTTCCACTAATACAACCTTCAGATTTTGCAAATGGCAAGGTGTACAATGTGCTGGAAAGAAAGTTGTTCGTATTATTATTGAAAGTTTATGGTTAGGAGGTACATTTCCTGCTGATACATTGTCTAGGCTCGATCAACTACGAGTTTTGAGTCTTCAAAACAACTCACTAACCGGTCCGATTCCTGATCTTTCTTCACTAACAAATCTCAAAGTACTTTTCCTTGACCATAACATTCTCACTGGTTCAATTCCAGTTTCCATTTTCACTCTTCACAGGCTCAAAACCCTCGATCTCTCTTACAACAATCTCACCGGTTCAATACCCGTTGCAATCAACGGGTTGAACCGGTTGTACTATCTCCGGCTTGATTCAAACCGAATAAACGGTTCGGTCCCACCGTTAAATCAATCTACTCTCCAGGTGTTCAACATTTCTTGCAATGCCCTTTCTGGTCCTATTCCAGTAACGAAAACGTTATCCCAGTTTAAAGCGTCGTCGTTTTCGGATAATAAAGGACTTTGTGGAGAGCTAGTACACAAAGAATGCCGTCCAATACAGCCATTTTTCAGTCCGTCAACAGCTGCCATCACCGAAAAAACGCCGCCGCCGCCACCAGCAGAACTGGGGCAAAACGAAGAGCTACAAAAGCGGGGTCCACTTAACCATACGGAAAAGAAACACCATAAAAGATATTTACTCATTATTGGTGTTTCAACAGGCTGTTTAGCCCTCCTGTGTTCGTTGATATTACTAGCATTAGCTTCAAAGAAACACAAGAACACGAAGAAACTAGGACAAGCCAAGACAAACACATTCGATCCAAGTGTTACAGGCAATGCAGAAGCAGTAATGAGGATCGAAGAGGAGAACAATGAGCTCGAAGAGAAGGTGAAGAGAGTGCAACAAGTGATGGGCAAGAGTGGGAGTTTAGTATTCTGTGCAGGTGAGGTGCAGGTGTATACACTGGAACAGCTGATGAGAGCTTCTGCTGAGCTATTAGGTAGAGGAACAATGGGGACCACTTACAAAGCAGTGCTTGATAACCGTTTGATTGTATGTGTGAAGAGATTGGACGGTGGGAGATTGTCTGGTACAAGTCAAGAAGATTTCGAGCGGCATATGGAATCAGTGGGCGGGCTTAGACACCCGAATTTGGTTCCTTTTCGGGCTTATTTTCAGGCCCGGCAAGAAAGGCTTTTGGTCTATGATTATCAACCCAATGGCAGCCTCTTTTCCCTTATTCATGGTATGTTTCTTCTCCATTCATCTATAAAACTTAGCTATTTGTTTGCTTGGAGCTGTATCAGTTTATTAATTCGCGTTTCGCTCTAATACAAAGGAATTAATACACTAAAGTATTGCTACATTCCATAATTATCTAAACTATTGCTATGATTGATAATTAGGACTCAACGTACCGCTGTTTCTGAAATTCTCTCTTTAAAAAAATCTATTTATTCATAATCAAATTTAAAATTTGTATAATGCTGACAAATTGTTCTTTTAACTGGAACATGATTCTCAACAATTAGTTATTTTTTCGTGTTAGTGGTATTTTATATGGTAGTGTTTGAAGTTTAAGATGTTAATTTAACGTAATTATTATTGTTTGTTGAAAATAATAGAGTAGTAATAAAACATTAGTACAGTAATTAGTTTGATAGGAACAGTTCACGGCAAATTGAAATATGAAGATTTACAATAATACAAGAATTTAACAGCATGTGGTATACTATATTTGTAGAAAATGATAATACTCCATTATTAGTACTCATGATATAAACAACCCTTTTATTTCGAATACTGTTAAAGCTGTCCCATTGATGAGGTGTGTTATATACTCTATGAACTAAACAAATTTGCTCCAGTGTCCTCTTTCTATACTAAATTGGACAAGAAAAATGAAAATTTATTTTGAATATAGCAGACAAGTAAAAATATTTTAAATCAGCTGTCCAATTAAATAGGGACTACTCCATAACCCTATTGTTTCAGTTCCTCAACCCCAAGATATTCACAAACACAGAGAATCTTGCAGCTGACCATGACGAATACTTTTATGTTTGTTTAGTGTCCTAATTATAGATTAGTAGTAAGCATTATTAAAGTAAATTCCGTCTGGATTAAGAATGTTACTACTTTAATTCTGTTTCAAGTGTGGTTGCGTAACGTGAAATTAATAAAAATATGGTGGTCTTACTGTTAGCATTCATAATTCATAAAGTAATACTTCCTCCGTTTTATTTTAGTTGGTCCTCTTTCTAAAAATATTTGTTTCAATTTATTTGTCTCATTGATGAAATCAAGAAGATTTTAATATGTTCTTCCAATAATACTCTTGTCGTTAAATGACTTAACAAGTTGTATATATTCGAATTTATAATTTCAAAACATAATTATTAAGGCTAATTTGATAAAATAGACCTCTAATAAATATTTTTCTTAATCCAACTAATACAAAACGGAGGGAGTATATAATGAACATATTTAATGCCACGGTGGTACTGAATTAAGTTGATTTTTGTCGAATTTGGTCAATCTGACGTGGCATCTGAAATGTACTTTGACTGGTCAACTTGGCACGTGGACAGGTTCCAAGTCATCAAAAGCAAAGCCACTTCACTGGACCTCATGCTTGAAAATAGCAGAGGATGTAGCACAAGGACTTTCCTACATCCACCAAGCATGGAGGCTTGTCCATGGCAATCTCAAGTCTTCCAATGTCCTCCTCGGCTCGGACTTCGAGGCGTGCATTTCCGACTATTGCCTCTCTGTCCTCGCCATCCCCTCGGATGACGAGGACCCTGATTCTGTAGCCTATAAGGCTCCAGAAATCCGAAAGCTGAATCACAACAACCACCACCGCCAAGCCAGTGCCAAGGCCGATGTCTACTCGCTTGGCGTTGTTTTGCTTGAGCTTCTAACGGGGAAACATCCTTCGGAACATCCTTATCTAATGCCAGATGATATGATCCATTGGGTGAAGTCTACTAGAGAGGATAATGATGGTAGTATTGGAGAAGATAGTAAGTTGGAGATGCTTCTTGAAGTTGCTATGGCTTGTAGAGTGAGCTCACCAGAACAAAGACCAACAATGTGGCAAGTGTTAAAGATGATACAAGAGATTAAAGAAGCTGTTATAATGGAAGATAGTCATGAAATGGACCCTCTCACTGGCCCTCCTAATTCTTAGTTATTATTATAAAACTAAATATGTATTATATTCACTACAGAACTTTGATTATCAGTAATGTAATTGCAAAAGAAAGGATCAAAGGGGGAAAGACTATACTTTTGTTAGCATGTTAACAAGTAGTAGCAGGTTTTGTTTAGTGTATTATCCCCTTATATCACCTTATTGGATATCCCCAATTTCTATTTCAATAATCGAAATTGAGGTTGAATTATTTTCTCTATAATATATACTATAACTGTGTGTCAGTTACAAACAAATTGGGATTGGCTATATGATTTCCACGTCTTCTTTTAAGCTCATTTCATATATATGTATTGTTAGAATTCATTATGAATTGGCAAATCTTATTTTGGCTGTCACCCTACCACAATCCTCCGCCTTTATCTAGGCTTGGAACTGGCAATGTGAGCAAGCTCTCACCGACGGTTTTCTCTCTATAATGTGTATCTATTAAAATTCCTGTAGATGTTAAACATTGAAATCTTGGTGGACAGTAATATGATAGCAGTATTTAATATTCATCTACTCAAGTTCAAGAAAGGATATTACTTGACATCTTGTTGGCATTTGGCTGGCTAGCTACTTCTAGTTCAGCACTAATTGAATGTTGAGTTTCTTCTTACAGTTGAAGGTTGAATTCATAAAAAGTACTACTACTGTTGGAGGCAGTACACATTCTTCACTTTGCCCCTATAACTTTATGGCTTTGATAGAGGTGAGTAGGTGTAGCAGAGTTAAAGTGGTAAGGTAAAACCTCAATTGTGTTGGCTGGACAAATTAATATAGAATTGGTGGATGCTTTTATTTCATATAAATGTGACTGTATTCATGGTAGGGAAATTTGTGTTCTTTATTGCAAAAAATATATAGTAATATATACTTCATGGCATGTGATCAATCATATACTTCACTGACAAGAGGGGTTGCTCGGACGGTAAACACCCTCCACCTTCAACTGTGAGGTGTATAATTCATCGATTAACCTAACAATTGAAAGAAAAGAAACCTATCCACTTTCAAATGGTCCCTTTGCCCACGCACCTTCACTATCTTACACAAAATTATTACTACCATGCTTGTAATTTCTTTGTTTATACCTTGAATAGATTTTGATGTATGCCTGCAAGGAAACAACAGTCATTCCATCCATTTTGTACAGCAAGGGAAAAGTAGGACCACAAACACCAGATACTAGTATAAATTAAAACCAGTTCATAAATCTTGACGGGCCACAAACACCATACAAAACCATTTACCAGAACCTTGCTGCTAAAAACTGGAAAAAAAAACATCATCCTTTGACTACTGATCATTGTTAAATTTCTAATTATCGTGAGTCTACAAATGTAAATATTTATCTAATCGGTCATTGTCCTTGCAGGATATAGTTGGCGACCGAAAGGTCGATCATAATTCAAACAGTAGTGTCACGAGTTCAAGACAACTAGCAACGACCTAATTAAACTTTTTAAAGAAAGTATTAGCTATCATAATATCAATTCTATGCAATTAGTGAGCAAGCATGTATACCTTAATATATACATTTCTTTTTGTCTACTTGACCTCGAAGAGAGGCAAGCAACCCATAACTTTAATCAATCAAATGTCTTAATGTTAAGAGTATGGGCCTTTTTGTTGTCACTATAATCCAAACTAGAATTTTGAAATTTGAAACTCATTGAAACGTAATATGAGACCTCAAATTTGGTGAGATGACCAATTTTCAGGTGCTTTTAGCCTCTCTATAAAGTAGTAATAGAATTGCTACACTTGAATACGAAAACAAAATTCAAATAAAAATTGGACAATTTTCATAAATCTCAACAATTTAGTACCTAATTACATAAAATCTCGATTTTTCATTTATTGTTGCGATACATAGCTAAGACCCACGATATATCACCATCTGATACATAAGTACATAACTCTTATGTGTTAAAATCACATAGATACATTCAGATACATAAGTTTTATGTATCAGTAGCACGAAAAGCACTCTGATACATGATTTTTTGTAAATTTTCAATCAAACACATCTTTCTTATGTATCTGAAGCCTAATATTCAGAAGATACATAGTTTTTGTACATTTGGTGGAAGATCGTGTGATGTGTCTTCTTGTTCTATTCAGAAGATACATAGTTTTTGTACATTTGGTGGAAAATTGTGTGATGTGTCTTCTTGTTCTTTTCTACCAGATAAAACATTCTTATGTATCTCCGAACTCTATTAACAAACACAACATTCATATGTATCTTCATTAGCATCATCATCTTTAACCTCTATTGACGAATCTCCGAACTTCAGAATTTCTCATGGATTTCAAACTGTGTGGTATGCCGCCATGAATTTGAGATGTGATGGTGGAGGACACTGTGGATTTGAGATCCGTCATCATCATCTTCAACTTTCATTGACGAATCTCCAAACTCTCTCTATTTGTAACTTTTTTAGTCGATCCCGTGATGTATCTTCATTCTGATACATAGTTGATAATGACTATTCGACGGGTTTAACGGAGCTTCACCGAAAATTGATTGGAGCAATGGAGATAGTGGTGACACCGCTGTGATACATTTTAAGTTCTTTCGAATTCCTAAACTGTTTACTAGAGTTGTTCCATATTTTAGTTAGGATATTTTCATTCAAAACTTTTTTCATGTTAAAAGAGTTGCTATTAGTAATAACTTGTGTTGCTCAGACTATTCAAATATATTAGAGATACATGTTGAATTCTTCAAAAGTAGTGTACTTTGGAGAATCCAATACGAGTGGGGCATCGAAAATGCAGAAATTAAGTAGTAATAACTTATAACATGGTGATATTAACCTGAATAGCTTCCCAACCAACCAAATAAACTTAAAATAGCTGGCAATGTATAATATGCCTATAACAACCGTGTGTAATTAGTGAATAATCTATGTACATTGGATACAAAATGTAAACGTTGATTCCAACCAGCTATGTTTATGTAAAAGATCCCAAAATAGTGACTTTCCCACTTCCTTATTAGTCATATTGGGCCTTCCATCAATGGGCTTATATGTACTCTCCAGTAGACTGTATGCCAATATGCCAGAAGCCCATTAATAGAAGGCCCAATATGCTAAACAATCGGCCGAGGGAACGATGATAGAAGAGGCAGAAAGGAAAGATGAATGTTCAGGTGGGAAGGGGCAAATATTCCAGAAATATCTAGAATCTTCTGGTTGGCTCTTCACCATTTCTCTTTTTTTTTTCAATCTTCATTCAAATAATAGAAGATTCGGAAACTGAATATCTCCGGTGTACAGATCGCAACTTCAACTGTAAACTGAAATGCCATGGACAGTACAGACACTGACATGATGGAGGCGGAGTCCCCGGCGGCGGGACCACCGGAAACGCCGTCGTCACCGCCACCGTCACTGCCACCGCCACCGTCACTGCTGCATTCAGTTTCAAACCAAGACGGCGTCGTTAGAGATATACTAACTACCGCTCGCCAGCTTATCGATCAAGGCAAACCTTCTCAAGCTCTTCAAGCGGTAATTTTATCCTATTCTGAAAAATAAATTATTTTATTTTTAGTTCTTCGTTTAATTGAACATGAATGCTAGTTCTTACTACTCTAGCTATTGACTAAGCGGTGAGTTCCTAGCAATTGCTATCGAATTGCGAGGAACTGATTACGAAACTGACGGTGGAGATTTTCGCATACTAGATATGTGGATATCATTATAATTAAGTGTATGGTTTGCTTGCAACTTTTAAATTACACTATTAATTTTTGTGATCACGATTGCTATTCGGTTATTTAACAAAAAAAAATTATCTGTTAGCTAATAATCAACAATGGTTATACGGAAGCTGATGTAGTCCTAATCATTCTTTTAATAGTAACCAATCTAAGTAATGTCAGGTAGTTGGATAATTCAAACTAGACAGATGATGCGTAACACTTTGATAAATTGGATTTAAAGGAAAATTCATTGGTAAGCTGTTGTTTCAAGGTCATCCTTTATCTGATCAGAAGGTCATATTTATCGTCTTGGGAAAAGTTCAACACTTTCTATATTGTACATGTAAGACCATTTTTTTATTAATTGTATTATCTATGTGCTAGACTCCATCTTGCTTCTTATTCAATTACACTTTGGTCTACTTTTCTTTATCTTGAGCCGGGGGTCTATCGGAAACAACCTCTCTACTTCTCTGGAGGTAGCGGTATGGACTGCGTACACTCTACCCTCCCCAGACCCCACTTGGTGGGAATACACTGGGTTTGTTGTTGTTATCTATGTGCTAGACATGGTGTCGCCTGTCGGTATGAGACTTGTATCTTATTATATGTATAGGAATCTATCTGACAATTCTTATCCTTGTGTTTTTTTATTTTTTTGGATAAAGAATTCAACTTTGTATTTTATTATGTATGTCTTGTGTGCATAATTACATAGGCTTTGGGTTTGCATGTATACAGGTTATATCCTAATTCTAGGCTACATGTTCTGAGTTCATAGCTCACATAGACAATGGTATTATAAAGTTGTAATATGTTAGAAAGAGATTTACCCCTACCTATTTTGGGATGTAAGATGCACCATCCTGTAGTGATTGTTAGTGAAGACTCGCTAAGAGCATCTCTCTCGATGGATATAATAGATTGCTAGATGTCATAGTCACTTCATGGATAAGTTTCCGTGAGTTTAGATGTTTAAATAGGCACCATTGTGAATGTGCTCAACATATTCCAATACAGATAGTGTATAGTAAGACGCCATGTCATTGGTGACTTCTCATTGCCTGTCAATTTCGTTGTTAATGGCAATGAAAGATGAATATGCGTTTAATGGAAGAAAGAAATGTAGATAACATGCTAAGACATCATTAAACATTTTAGTACCGCATTGTAAGTTTGTCATTGCCACTCCATACTGTTTTCTTGGTAATATAAGAAAGTGTATTAGACTCTGTGTCACTGTCTTTAGATTAAGAAACAAAAAGTTTTTGCAGTAGGGTTATTGTAAAAAAGATTCTGTAGTTCACCTCCTTGTGTTTTGAGGCCTACTTGGGATGTAAATATCTATCATCTAAAATTTCTGATAAGGGGTATGAATTTTCTAGAAATTTACTGGTAAGTGACATGTGTTGTCCCCTTTGTTTTTATGGATTAGTTAAGCAACATGTATCATTTAAATCACATTTCTAATTATTTTATCAGTGACTTGTCAATAGATGAGTGATAAGAAAATGAGTCTTTTCCTTCTATATATTTCTTTTGGGAGATAGAATCTCTTCTATAAATAAATAGTTGCTTATGGAAAATGCATTCAAATATGTAAAAAGCAATCTTCTGTCAGTTTAAGCTGATTATTATACCTGTTGTCATCTGCAAACCAGTTCTAGTCTTTTAGTTTCTTCTTTCAACAATTTGGCATTGTGTTAACTATAAGTAATTAGTTAGTTACAGGAAATGCATTCAAATATGTGGCAAGCATCTTATATCAGTTTAAACTGATTATACCTATAGACATCTGGGAAACAGATTTAGTCTTTTATTTCCCCTTTCAACAACTTAGCATTGTGTCAACTATGAATAGTTAGTTATATGTAACAACAACAACAATATATCCAGTGTAATCCCACATGTGGGGTCTTGGGATGGTAGAGTGTACGCACATCTTATGTGAAATGCATCCAAATATGTCAAATAAATTATCCTATGTCAGTTTTAGTTGATTATACTTATAGCCATCTGGGAATCAGATCTGGTATTTTGGCTTCTCCTTTCAACAATTTAGCATTGTGTTATTACGTATAACTACTTGTGGATTTTAGCGACAAAGCACCATCAGGACAAGAAATTCTGGTTAAAACAGCTAAATAAATGAGACCAAGCAGACCCCACAGACCCTTTCTGAGAAATTTTTCCAAAAACTTGGTGTTTGGTGGAATGGTATGAGTGGATAATTATGCATAAATCAGTTTTTCCAGGAAGATGAGCTATAGGGAATGGATGGCAGGTTGTTGCAGTTGATATATTTTTCCTTTAATTTGTCCTCTTTTATTCATTTGGGGGAATGTTTTCCGGGGGGGGGGGGGGGGGGGGGGGGCAATCTTGGCTTATAATCTTGCGTCTGTTAGCTTAATCTCTTGTAATGGTGCCTGTAGCAGTTACATTCATCCATGACTCTGGGCTGCAAATTTAAAGGAGCATACATGCTATTACGTTGTGATTAGCTTAAATGCCATCTTTTCTTGGATTTAAGTGACACAATGGGAACTCGGAACCAAAATAAGCCACGAAATAAAAAAAGTGACCAAAATAGGCCACCTATTTAATAAGTTACCAAAATAAGCGAAACGTAATAAATTATTACGTTTTATATATTTTTCTTAACGGTCAACTAACGGAAATGAATAGTAAACATTGTTTGTAAAACGTAATAAATTATTACGTTTTACAAAAAGTAATGTAAAATGTAATAATTTATTACGTTTTACACAAAAATAAAAAAAAAGTGTGTTATCACATCCATCTTTATGTCAAATCATGTAGTTTGTAATAATTTATTATGTTTTACAAACAATGTTTGTAATAATTTATTACATTTGACAAACAGTGTTTGTACTTCGTAATAACTTATTACAAACTACACCTGCTCATGTCCCATCAAATTTACTTTCCCTCTTTTAAATGTAACTCTCACCCCACCCAGCTAACCGTCCCACCCCACCCCAACCCCTTACCTTATTTTAAATGTAACCCCCCCCACCGCACCCCAACCCCACCTAACCGTCCATGTTATGAAATGCAGTAACTTATAATAGACAACTCTACTTCGGCACATCTTTCAAGTTTAAGAGAAGGGATAGATAACATGAGGTGGTATTCACGTAAGTAATATAAGTTAACACGAACTGGAAAAGAGTTCAACTTTTGTATACCGGCTTTTAAAAGTTGATGCTCCAAAAATTTCATGAGAACATACCAGATAGAGACATTTATTAGAAGGATCTGAGCATATTGTCCCTTTAATAGATGCATCATGTATATAGTTAACAATATAACTTATAGATGCAGTACATACCCCAGATTGCATTTAGCTATCGAGAGATAAACTATAGTGTGGGGGGTTACATTTAAATTAGAGTAAGGGGACAGGGACGGTTAGGTGGGGTTGGGATGGGGTGGGGGGTTACATTTAAAATAAGGTTAGGGGTTGAGGTGGGGTGGGACGGTTAGCTGGGTAGGGGTTATATTTAAAAGAGGGAAAGTAAATTTGATGGGACATGGTGTAGTTTGTAATAACTTATTATGAAGTACAAACGTTGTTTGTAAAACGTAATAAATGATTACAAACTTACGTGATTTGACATAAAGATGGATGTGATAACACACTGTTTTTTTTGTGTGTGTAAAACGTAATAAATTATTACGTTTTACAGTACTTTTTTAAAACGTAATAATTTATTATGCTTTACAAACCGTGTTTACTATTCATTTCCGTCAATTGACCGTTAAGAAAAATATATAAAACGTAATAAATTATTACGTTTAGCCTATTTTGATAACTTATTAAATAGATGGCCTATTTTGATCACTTTTTTTATTTCGTGGCTTATTTTGGTTCCAAGTTCACACAATGGTATCATATAAACTTTGCCTTTTCTGACTATGTTCATGTCAATCTCATACTAATCAATAAGCCAACAGGTGGTGGCGGCCATGAGAACCAAAGGTGGTGAGCAGGCAGTATTTCAAGCCCTTAGTCGTGCCCAGGACCTATACCGAAATAAAATACAGACAAGTGCGGCTGCAGATGAGCTGGCTTCTTTGTTTGCTGAGTGTGCCATTGCTGAAGCCATCCCTGCCATATCGCAACCTTCTGAACATAATACAGTGGATAAACCAACTGAAGTAGATGCTCATGAAAGTTCAATACTATCTGAAACTGGCAGGAAACAGATAATGCTTGATGCATTCTCTGATGGAAGCAGCTTTGTTTGTTTACAATGTGGGGGACTGGTTAGCACCCATCGCAAAGATGAGCACTACTCATTCTGGTGCTGCAAAAATTGAGTCAGCTTCCGACTTGGATGAAATAGGTTTCCTCGCCAAGTTATTGGATAGAGTGCTGCATTTTTATTGTCACTACTCAGCATGAAATGCATTATAGCCGGTGGGTTCTAGTATACATAATTTTCTCTTGGCTCCAGACCTACTATCTTACTAGGCATGTTGCTCTAAGCATTACATGGCCGACTTGGTTGCTGAGGTTATGAATGCCTGTGGTCGCACCAAAAGTCTTAGGGTGGCTATAGATGTTGACAATAGAAATGTATTCGGTTCTTCGAGGATGTTGTGCATTTTGTACCGTTTTAAGATGTTTTCAAATGATTGAAGCATGTCTCTATAGTGAGGTTGTAAATTATGGTTTGCCTCTGAGAATTACAATTTGTACCAATTGATTATGAAAGTGGGGCCATAAAGGTTTCTAATAGCATGACGTGCGACTTCCAACATATCATCACCAAAAAAGAAAGCAAAATATTATCTCCAGTGCATGCCAACAATATTATCTCTATATACAACAATACACCCGGTGTGAACTCAAATAAAAACATTACGAAACAGTTGGAAAAGCAAACATGGAATGAAGAGAACTTTCAAAGTAATACTACAACTACTAGTATATGAAGTAATACTACAACTACCCGTCCTTCACAACCTCCTGTCTAGGATTATGAATGCATGAGGATGCACCAAAAAATCATCTGGTTATAGATATTGACAATAGAAGAAAGTGAAATACAAGTCGTAAATTCACAATGGAAATATTGAAACAAAAACAAAAAAAGGATCAAAGAAAGAAGGCTCCAGCTGCTACAGAAAATGTTGCATATTTCATTACTTTATAACAAAATCAATGTTGTGCTTACACACAATGTACATTCCACAAATTTATCAAGAATTACACAAAGAATCCAAAGGAAATTATCTTTTGACATGCTACTGCGACCAGTTCCTTCGAGTTGATTGTTATTTGCCAAAATGTATAAACAAATCTCGACCTTGTCCTATTATAATCAATCAATCTACTAGCAACTTCATCATCCACCTTCTAAGTATCGTTCTGCAACTACCAAGACAATCCTATGTAGCTTCAACATATTCACAAGATGCTGCTGATGAATAACCACAGTTTAAAAATTCAAAAAATCTAACAACTCCCAACTAAAATCCACTCCTGTAAGACCCCAACACCTAAAACCAAAATCCCCTTCACGGCACATATAATACCTGCATTGAAAATGGCATTAACCCTTGACAATAAATTATTTAATAAAGAGACCAATAGATGTAGCATATGGAAGTGTGTCATTAAGCAGGTAATTTGACCTTTATCACTTCAGCAAACAAAGAATGTTATTGCTTCTTGATTAAACCATGATATAGCTCATAATTCACTATTTGTATCGCAATGTTAGTTCCCAGTTATGTGAAAGTGTTGTTGTCAAGATACAAACTCTCCTACGGTAACATATTCCTTGATAAACTTCTATTGTTTCGTCCTTCATTATATTTTCCTTTCAGCTAAAAAAGAGTTTCGTGTTGCTTCTTGATTAAATCATAATATGACACTAATAATTCACTCTATTTGTGTCGTAATGTTAGTCTTCCTAGTTATGCAGGTCAAGTGACGGACACTCCAGTAAAACATTCCTTGATAAAATGTTCTCATTCACTTAGAGGAAGACATGATTTCATCATCACAACACCAATATTACTAAACCAGTCAAACAGGTATTCATTGATCAATTTCTTGGAGGCAAAGGCAGTAAAAACTGAGAGAAGAAGTGAAAGAAATTTACAGTACAATTGGAAAAATAGAACTTACCAGCGCTTATTTCCAGTTTCTTCCCGTACCATGTGTAAGGGCTCAAAAGAGATCAGAATAGAATATACAGTTGGCACGAATAAGCTAGCGGCCATTTCTGCACATAATATCTGGCAGAGCCTGGGTACGAGGTCGTGATCTCATGATTGTTTCATCACTGTGTCTAATCCACTCGGAGAGTTTCCAAGGTTTTTGCCACTTCCATTTGAACTGTAATAGCCACTGATGATGACTTCTCTTCCACCTCCACAGTTTCCCGCCTTGTCCTGCTACTGTTAATTTCTTCATTGACAATTGGCCTAGTGGCACCATCTGGATCATTAAAGCTTATAGTCAACAGCCATTTTCGTTAATAATGCTAACTTAGAGTTAGGGAACTGTCGAACAGTCAAAGAAGAAAAAGTAAGATATTAAAGCAACCTTTCGTGTTTGATCTATAAAAGCTGCAGCCTCTCTCACTGATGCATTAGCAATGCCAGCTGAATATTTGAGTTGTTTTTGTGCTGGTACAGGGATTGGAGATGGCGGACCGCTCATTTCGTCAGCAAAGTGCTTGATAGAGTTACCCTGTTACACATTGCAACATCATCAGTTTAAGAAAGATGTAAAATACAAGACACCACTAGAATCCATTTTGATTTTGCCAACGGATGTATTAACTCAAGTGACAGTGCAAGAATAAGTATAAACAGCAAGAAATAAAGTTCTTTTACAGAAGGGTAACAGGGGAAAAAACAACTTTGGATTCTGAACATGAGCACTTGAAGTTGGGAAGTAAATAACCCGATAGCATACATAAAGTCTCCATCGTCCATGTCTTTCAAACTCACAATGCATTATTTAGAAACCTTGCATGCTTCGCTTAAAGTAAGTTCTAAAACACATGATATATGATTTTGGAACTGAAGTAAATACAAGGGAGTATGATCCTACCGAAGCTGGGGAAGCCAATGCAATTGAAACAGCTTGCTTAAGATCCTTCTCCACTTCCTTTCTCCTAATTTCACTCTGCCGCAACAGACCAATGAGTTCTTTCATCTGCTCTTTCATTTCCTTGATCTCAAGCTCCTTCTCCCAAAGTTGGCATCTGGATAAAATAATGAGAGTTGAGGCAAAGAAAATCAACCAGGCTGCCGCAAAATAGTACTAAATGAGATTTCGTGTGTACAAATTTTCTTCTTAGTTAGTAGCTAGACATCTTGTCAGAAATCTTTCAGAAATCTTATTAACTGTGAGGTGGAGATCATTATCGCATGTACCATATGAGATTGTGTTAAAATGAAGTATTGTATACAATCATTCTTAAGGATATCTTTTTGGCCTGAAAATTCACTATTGAATCCAAGTAATACACACACCTAATCCACTGCTAAGCTCAAAAGAGATCTCTCTCCAGCTAGTGTTTACGATAATTTTAGTTGCACTAGACCTTCAGTTTCTCTATTCACCGTCCAGATTCCTTCTAGAATAATGAGCATACGTAATCTAGCAATGTCTACTTATGAAGCTTCAGACCATAACTCATACTACAAGATACAAAACACATCCGTAGAATACCGTGCATCTGCAAGAGAATTGAACATATATTGGAGTAAACTTTTTGCATCCCCCATTGAGCGTAGTTGGTTCCAACGTCCACGATTGCTGAAGGCACGCTCTCGTTCTTCAGCTTCTGAAAGTTGTGAAGCCATGGCAACTAAAGAATTGGATGAAATGCCCAACATATTCTCTAGAGAAGCAATTCGTGCCATTCTAGCATTTGGTGACATTGAAGATGCCCTGAACAGATAAACATGAATAGGAACTTTGTTTAGTAATTTAATGTACTCTTTAATGCTACTTGAGCTGCATTTTGGAGAATTACTAAATCCATTACTGGCTAATAGATCAGAGATACATTTAGTATATGTACCTAGAGAAACCATTTTTACCCCTTGGAGGACTCAATCCTTTTGCAGCAAATTCATCAACTTGTTTCAGAACTGCTAGCTCTTCACCCAGTGCAGCTCGTCTGAGATGAAAGAAACCATTTTTAGAATACAACCAAGGACATGTTGAGTGTGTACATATTAAGAGAAAATCAATTCAGGTATAATAAATTTTATTACGTACACTTGACTTTGCTTCTCATACTCATGACGAACTTCATGAACATTCACCATCACTTCAAGCTCATGATCAAGCCAACGTTGCAACGATTTCTCATTGCTCTGAATCCACAAGATACTTGAGTAAATTATTTGATCAAAAGGTACAGAAACAAAGTCCATTAGAGTGCAAAATAGAACAAGATTAGTACCTGTCCATTTGCTACATGACCATTGCTTGTAACTGCAAGTTAAACAGAACATTAGTAAGTTAAAAATGTAAAAGTAGTAAGAGTATAAACTTCAGTGGAACCTACTATGAGAGAAAAAAAGTCCTTGTAAAACATATTTTTAATAGAAAAAGAACTGTACCAGTAATCCACAAAAAGGCATCAGACAAAAGCTAAACGTAGTGCAAACCTGAGTTTTCGCGACTTGAAGATTTACGCGCTTCTAGCAATTCTTTGAGTCTCTTGGTTGCCATTGCAGCCTCCTCTGTCTTTCTTTGAAGAACCTGAAATAAAAACATGATGCCATATAAGATTCAGATATTGACTGTGATCACCTCCTTACATGAGCTTGACTCTTGTGCATGTTATTCTAGTAAGCCATCAATTTCTGAAAGGTATAATAGCTACAATATGGCAGGAGGTGTACTATTTTATCTCTAATACACACTGTATTTGGTTTGCGCTGGGTCTTCTACAAATTCTGTTCTGAACTTGTGATCGAAGTAAAGTTTACTAAGAAATAGGCCGTCTTTTACTCTGGTACAAATAGACGTTAAAGTGGCTGAGCTTTTCTTTAAAGATCCAACTTGAATGCCCACTTACACATGTCCATTTCATGACGAGGACTATCTCATTTAAGTTAGACTTAAGATAGCTTGAACTTTTGCTTGTCACAACTAGAATATACATCAAGTTTCTCTTCATTAGAACAGTTGGAGAAGAATGAAGGACAATGCAAAGACATAGAGAAAAGTAAAATGCTAACCATCTTTTGTCGCTGATTTAAAGCTTGCAATTTATGTCTCTCGTACTCATTTCTTCTCCCTTCCTTCTTTAACTGCATTCCAAAGAAATTATTGTTGGTTAACAGCATAAAGTAGATTTTCCATAAGAATGAATTGCATTTGCCTTATCAGTAATGTTCATAAAGAGAAGACTGTTATGAAAACATTTATGGTATGGCTATCCACCATATTACAAGAAGAACGGTTGGTGAAAAAAGTAAGAGCAGCAAACTACCTGCAGTAACTCTTTCTCTCGAGATGCCTTCCACTGACGGAATTGTTCAGCCTCTTGTTTAATTTTATGCTGCAACTGTACCTATAAAAGGAAAGAATCTAAGTTGCATATAAGTGGTACAAATGGTGTTAATCAAGGCAGAAAAGTAAACCAACCTTCTGTGCTTTGATTGATTGTATCTCATCTTGCAAGCGCTTTGCTGCATCATCACTCTTCTGTTTTTGCTTTAAAAGATGAACCTGGTTCTCTTGTTTTTTCTTAAGATCTTGTATCTGTCAGACAGCATGTTTTAGATATTAGAGTTAATCATGACACTCACGCCTATACAATGAACATGCTACAGTTGGGCAGACCTGTGCTTCAAGGGACTTTAGTTTCTGGGAATGTGCGTCTTGCAATTTTATTGCTTGTCCATCGGTATTGGCTGCACGGTTTTCAACCTCAGCTAATAATCTATCCCGCTCTTGCTGCATCAAAAGGTCAGTTCACAAAAGGGAACATCAGTTTGACAAGCTCAGATGACAATGTGTGATAATATTTTCATTGCTTTTTATTACCTGCACCGCTCTTTTCTCCTCTTCAAGTTCCAAAAGTTTTTTTCCAAAATGTTGCTTCAGCGCCATGGTATCAAAGCCTCCATACAGTTTCATCTCAGACTGAATTATTGATACACAGAAATATACATCAAATCACCACATCCATCAGAATTGCACAGCCAAGAGTGCTATCCCATTTTTAAATTCCATATTCACAATTAATGTTTTTTTCCAATAACTATATTCACTATTGACTGTAAGTATACCAAAAAGAACAAACATCTAAATACGAGTTTATTACAGAGAAATATGAAACCATTACGCGCAAGAGTCTGCATTACCTCCTTCTGCTCTAAGCGCCTATTTAATTCGTTCAATTCTTTGTCCATTGAATCTTGCAGGAGGGTATGTTCCAACTCTTTTGCTGCTTCGTCATCCATATCTCCTGAATCACCTGGCAGTACAGAGACTGACTCCAACTCAGAATATTGAACCACTTAGACATTTAGGCTTTAAATTCTTAAGACAAAGAAAATGGCTTTCTTATCCAGAAAACATCCCAGTCCCAAACATACTAATCAGAATATAAACCTCATTGACAAGTAACAAAGGTTGAGAGTGGCATACCATTTTCACTCATTGGATAGTCAGATGACTCTATACTTTGCAAGCCCCTTTTGAGCCCTTCGCTTTTTACTGAAAAGACACCATTAGCCTGAAATAAAGATGAAGATTGTCTTATGCAACTAAGTTGGAACAGCATTCCTCTTTCTTTCTTTTTTTTATAACCAAGAAATCTCTGATGACCAGTGGCATAAAGTTCCAATCACGGTGGATGATGCCCCGTTCCACCCTCCCTTTACCCTTCTCAAATTAAATACCAATTACCAAGCTTTTGTCAGCAACAGGGTTCAACCGTGATGCGCACCTAACCAAACATCACAAGGTGAACTCTTACCACTAGACCAAAACCCTGGAGGCATGATAACTCGTCTTACTTAAAATGGCTTCTATGAAAGTGGGGAGCTCAATATATACCTTCACTTCTGTCCCACATTGCTCAGTGCCAGAGCCTCTTCTGCGGTACTCAAGCAATTCTCTACTTAGCTCCTCATTAGTAGCTTCAAGCCATGAAATCCTGTCCTTGAGTACCTAGACGAGAAATTTCCAAATAAATCTCATTGTCATTTAGTGAAGACTGAAGACTATCTACAGCTTTATTTTATATTTAAAAAGGTTTTCTTCTGATATCTACCCCCGGAGCACAACAAAATTTACCTGAATTTCATCAGAGGAAGCACCTCCCCCACGGGCGCAGAGTTCTGCCTGCAAAAACTCTAGTTGTTGCCGCATCTTCAGCATCTCACTAGATACAGGATCTCGATTGACCTGGTCATTGTTTAAGGAGAACTGCTTAGGATTCTTTATCCAAAAATGACAAGAATATAAATGAAATAAGGTTTGTCATCAGACTTACAACTGGCTTGTTCTGAATATTGCGAGCACGATTTGCATATTTAAGAGTGTTCAGAGTTTCTTCAGCATTTATATCAGCAGGACTAATGCAAGCTGGAAACACATAAACCAGAACATAAGCAAGAACATAAAAGGAATCTGCTTGTTGCCAGAATAAGACATGGCAACATCTCAAGGGCCGTCAAGAAGAAGGATACCAATTCTAATTAAAGTCAAAGATACAACTACACATTTTTAATAAGCTTTATTTCATTCTGCCTCAGACCACTTTTATTTCCTTGGTTTTTCTCCTTTTATCTGACAATGGAAGATGTATACAATAAAAATTGTGTCATCATGTGCCAGATATATACACCTCGTGAGGTGTTCCCAAAACAACAGTACTTTGACTTCCTCACTGTAACAATCTGCCTATCACCCACCCACAGCCTAACAGGCTCAAAAGCAATAGGAGTTATATGTTAATTATATAAGATCAACACGAGTGACAAACTACCTATTAGAAAATCTTTGCATTTGGCTGTATAGCATTGTTTATTCTAGGTCCAGAAGAAAGAATATAGTCGGTATCCTTATGTCATGGTCACAGTGCTTTCATTGGAAAGATCCAAGCGTATTGAAATTCAGTAAAAATGAGACATAAAAAAGATCTTTCACTGTGATATTTGTTCCATTCAAAATAGAAAGAAAAAGGTGTTAAACTGGAATTACCTATCATGACTGTCCGACTGTTGCCGCCAAGTGAATCCTGTAATTTTCCGTTAAAAAACAACAACAAATAACTCAATTAACAGGACAGAAATAAATCAACAAGGGAGAAACAGAAACGAAGCCACTTCTGAAAAATGAAGATATTGTCAAATCCTAAAATATCAAGCGCCCTAATATAATATGGTATTATTGCCATACTCAGTTCACAATTTTTGTTCATTTTCCAATGCAATTCCTCTCCACCTATATGGCTTCTTTTTTCATGTTTCTCCAGTGAGAAAACTTAAAATTGAGGTCAACTGACATTTTATTGTTACACAATACAGAGTACCAAGGACTTTAGGAGCACCTTTCAATATTAGAATTCAGATTACAGCACTGGTAAGGATTGGACTTATTCAGATTGGCCGATGGAAAGAGTTTGAAGAAACCATTTATTATTTATATTGCATCATAACTATTGGCAATTAAGAAGCAAGTGGTGTTCCTGATGTCAATGACCATTTTAAGAACAAAAAGGTGTAAAAGAGGACTCATTTGATAAATGAAACAAGAGGTGGTTTTGCATTATTTTGATCAGATGAGTTGTCGTGCCCGTTCACAGTTTCAACATACAGTACACAAATGAAGAGATGCTCACACAGAAATGACATGTTTTTCCAATTTCTTAGAACTGGATCTTATTGTGCTCAGTATTTTAATGACATGATGTAATATTGGAATAACCTAGAAAATGAAACCAACCTGCAATAACCGAGTGAGTTTACTGTCTCGATATGGAACATGGACGCCTTCTTTCCTCTTTTTCTCATCTCCAAGGGCACTAATGACATTTCCAAGTGCAAGAAGGCCTCTATTAATGTGAACTCCTGCAATGAAAAATAGGTTAACAACCATCATGCAAGAGAAACTTTCAAAACAGCAAATGTCAAAACAAAAACCTTCTTTAAAACGAAGACCATCTGATCCCGTTCGCTTTGCTCTCTCTGAACCAGCAAGATCTACCAAATGCAGCTTGGCACAAAGATATTCTTCAGTCATGCATTCATTGCTATTGCCATCATTAGAACCATTCTTGCGCATCTGCTCCATTGTAATGGTGAATATGGCATGAGAGCGACTGAAATGTGAAAGCAAAAGGGATATAAATTATCTTATTGTATAGTGTAAATGTTTACAAATGATTCAGCAGAAAGAATGCATTTTCATGCATCAATACTCAACCCTTTCAGGATACAAGCGAAAAAAGAACTGGATTTAATAACTCTTGCTATTAGTTTGCATGTGTTCTTACATTCGACTTTACAAATTCATGTATCAAAGTATTACTCGCTGAAATATTTTCTTTCTTAACAAAGGAGAAAGTCCATTATTAAATTAATGGAACATTAGCAATTTGAATCAAATCATGCAATATACAACAGAGGTTTTAGTTAAAGGTCATGGAAACATGCACCTAGCAAACTAAAAGGCATGCTTTTCTGTAAGGTTTCTTCTGTTGATAACTTCATTGACATGCAACTGTTAAAAGAAACAAAATTTCATAATATTAAGAGCAAGCATGCAATAAAGTACCATGTTCACTTCGACGGATTTTACTATTCTTAAGTTAATTTTCTGCCTAATATTACGAAGTAACACATTTAAAAAGAGAAATATAACTATAAGAAAAATTTTAATGTCAGCCTATTTTCTTTCGAAATTTCGGAGTTAATGTGAGAGTCTATCATATTTCAGACCAAAATAACCAAAGGAGAAAACAGTACACATTTTACAATTAACTGCATTCCAACCTTGATTGGTTATTCATATTTGTACTGCCTGTGGCCCTGCTAAGTGATCCTTGCTCCAGACAATCCGCCATTTCTTTGAGTGTTCTTACACTGCGTTCGGTGGATCCTGCCAATGTAATAACACCACTTGAAGATTCACGAATTTGTATTGGGGGTTTCCCAGGACTAGCTACTTTGCTATTGTGTCCATTTGTTGTCTCTGATTTGTTAATAGAAATAGAATCCAGCAAATCTCGTACTTCTTCTTTGTGTATCTGGAAAATGAATTATCTTAGTAAAAATGCTACATAATTACTGTGATAAAGCATGCATAATGTTACTCAACAGAAAAGCCTGCCCGGAGGAGGTTTGTACAAAGAACCACAAGATGGGGGGGGAAAAAGTTAACGTCAAAAAACAGTTTGATCAATGTATAGAAACAATGTTTGATCAGTCTATAGGTTCAAAGTGAAGAGAACTGAACGCAGACCATAGCGTGATGCATCGACAAGAAACTTCATATTGGAAGAGTTAACACGAACTTCAGTAAGTGCAGCAATTTAGGGAACATATGAGCCATCTAGTAAAATATTGAGTACTCTTTGGTTTCAAAAGCAATTTGCTTGGACAAAATACTCACCAGTAATAAAAATGCTTACAGCCTCAACAAAATGAAAAGGGAATCACAGAAAAACTTTTAAGGGCATGCAGCGGTTAAGATTTCAGTAAAAAACTTAAATAAAGAAATGAGCAAGTAAACCTCAATGAAAGACACATGCAACTGGAACTCTGCCTGATGCGTCAACGTCTCAATCTTGTTGAACAAAGAATTCATAACAAGGGGTATTAGTCCAGTTTGGAAACCATCTTTGAAACCAGTTCCCATGGTGTATGTTTTCCCTGAACCTGTCTGCATTTTCTCAAAATGTAAGTCGAAAGAATATGAAAACAATCCACAAACTTAACTGTAGCCTTTGTAGCCTTTATTACAGAACCACAATTCTAGTATACACAAGATGATTTACCTGTCCATAAGCAAGAACGGTGGCGTTATAACCTTGGAACAAACCATCAACAAGAGGAGCCACACACTCTTGATACATGCCAGCTGAAGGAGAAGCCGTGCTCCCATAAACATGATCGAAAGTAAAGGAATGTGTACCAATTTGCACCTGCAAACCCACCAATTATCAGCCTTGAAGTCAGTCGAAAACAGCATCACATAAATAAGCAATCTTATATGACTTCCAACACTTAAAAGGGGAAGAATTTGGAGAAAGAAGAATCTGCAGCTTACGAGATACGACTAAATAAATAAGTAACCTTTATACATTAAAAAAAGTTTAAAATTACATGCATGATGATTCTTTTGGAAACTTTAATTTTTATCCAGGAGAATTATATTGCATTTGCTATACAACGTAAAAGTACAAAACAACTAAGAAAAGGTCAATCAACAGATCTAAATGAAACACAAAATTACAGGGAAAGCAAAGTAAGATTCTAGTCCTTGTATGAACCCCATACAGCACCAAAAGAAATTCTTTTTACCCAATTTTAATTCACAAACAAAAAATCTTCTTCCCCAATTTAGACTCACACTAGAAAGAACCAAACACAACAAAATCTTAAGAGACCCCATTCACCTAACTGGTGTCTCAATGCTCTTACTCCCTCAACCCACCCAAAATTGGATTAAATTTCGACAATCAGACTAATTGACAGTTAGATTCTTCACCATTTTAGCACAAACTATTGGACTGATCCTCAGGATATCAATAAAATCAGAGTAAAAAATCCAATCAGACCAACACAGACACATATACTGAAACATGCAGAAACCATAACATCATCACACATTAAGATCCAGATCTCCAAAACAGTCATCAATTCAGAAAGCTCCCCATAATGGTGAACCCAAGAATCCACATTACAGTACCTGAGGCTTCCCATGTACAACAGAGACACAATCTTTACAACCCTGAAGCTTCTCATCTCCAATGAGTGGCCTTATATGAACTGCCACTTTCACACAACAATCCTCTCCACCAGGTGAAGTTTCCATAAGGAAAAAACTCAAGAAAAGAAAACACACACACACAGATAGTCAAGAAAAGGAAAATAGTAATGGTGGGAGTAAAAAAACAGTTAGCTTGAAGATTTTTTTTTCAAGAATTGGAAAGGAAGTTTTAAGGGACCAGAAAGTGATACACCAGCAACAGCAGCAGCAATAACAGTAGCTATAGAGAGTCGGTGACAAAGAAAAATAGAAAGTAAAATAGAGAGAAATCAAGAAAGCTAGTTATTCACACACAAAAAAAAAAAACAATGTAGAAGAATGAGAAAGAGAGAGAATGGAGAAAAGGGTAGTTGAGGGAAATGGAGAAGAGGGGGGGGGGGGCAATGGAGGAGTATTTCACAAGATGGAGATTGTGACCGTAGCTTTGTTGGGTGTTAGTAGTGTAACTACAAGGGACAGCAACAATGACAACAACTGCTAACATAAGATGTTCATTTTCTTTTTTGGTTTGTTGCCTATACTTTTGAGGTTTTATTTATATGCCAATATAATTAATAATGTAACAACTTTCACTATTGTAAAATTTGATTATGGTAGGTAATTAGATTGTATTGTTGTGTAATTTGATATGAAAAGAATGCATAATATATAATTGACGTAGCATTTAACTTGGTGTTAGCTAATATTTATGTCTTTCAATTTTGATTGTAGTAGGTAATTCAATTGTTTATTTGTGTAGTCCTGATATGTAAAGAAAGCATAATACATAAATGACGGTTTTTTCAACTAGTCTTAGCTAATATTCATGCCTTTTAATTTTGATTATAATAGGCAATTCAATTGCTTAGTTGTGTAACATGATATGGAAAGAAGCTAACATCTATACCTTCTAATTTTGATTATGGAAGGTAATTCAAATGCTTACTTGCGTAATTTGATACGAATAGAATGCATGATATACAATTGACTATTTTTTAACTTGATCTTAGCAAACATTTACACATCCCAATTTTGACTATAGTAGGTAATTCAATTGCAGACTGCATAATTTGATGTTAAAAGAAGGTGACATCATCAACAACAGCAACAACAATAAATCCAGTGTATTTCCACATAGTGAGGTCTGGGGAGGGTAAGATGTACGCAGTCCATACCACTACCTCCGGAGAAGTAGCAAGGTTGTTTCCGATAGACCCCCGGCTCCTAATTCAAAGTGTGCGCAATTAGACACTTAAATTATCATAAAATTAAATAAGTAAAGCACGTGACAAATTTCACGTGATTTGACATATATAATGTATGTATTCAACACGATTTGTCATATAGGACATGATTATCTATTTGTTCAAAGTCTCTGCTTATACACTTCAAAATTTCAATAGCATTAATACCAATCAAAAAATAATTTAAAGAACATATTTATATATTACACCTATAAATAGTTCTACTAAATTACAAATATTATATAGTACTAAAATTGGATCCTTTACTATATTTTTTTCTTCTTTATTTTTTATTTTTTTGATTGTTGGAGTCTTGGTGTTCACTACAAACTACAAAGAGAGCAGTGTGCACACGAGCCCAGACGGTTAGTCAGGAAGAGTAATGGCTTCAATACTTACATGTCAGAACATACAATACTTATAAATCACTCTTTCCCCAAAATGCCCTTGGCGGCTTTCCTCAACGGCCTCTCACTGATTTCCCCTCACAAACAGTTGTCCCATCCACTTTTGGTCGTCATTCCTTTTACAATTTTGCCCCCCTTTTCTTTTTCTTTTTTATTTATTGAATTATTTCATGTACAATAATAATAATAATAATAATAATAATCATAATATTATACATACAAGTATATACATCAAGTCACCAACAAGAACGGTAGTGTAATAGTAAGTACTCCTTCATGTTTACTTAGAGATTTCGAATTTAACTATTGAACACAAGATCATTTTTATAAATTTAGGCTGATCAAAATATAAAAAAATGGAGCACTCAAATGCATTAAAACTCCTTTAATACATGAGGTTTGGAGAATGATCGGACCTCAATGATCTATTATGTATACTCTGTATTTCTGTAAAAAATTATTTTTATGGCTTAAAGTGTGACATGTCCGCCACATATCAATAATTTTACTAATTGCTCTAAAGCTCTCTTAAATTTGACCCAAGTACAAATACCAAATATTTAATGAAAAATAAAAATATGTTCTCTGCCTGTTTCATTTATGTGACATCATTTTTTTAGTTCGTTTCAATGTCATTTTATTTTAATTAGTAATAATTTAACTTTAATTTTTTTTATTTATTATTGAATGATTTACAGTCACAGAATTAAATTATAATTTTATTTTTTTATTATTATTTTTAAAATACAGGATTAAGTTAAAAGATGCTGACATAAAATGAGCCGGAGGAGTTGTACAGTGTCTAAAAAGAAAAGGGAAAGGCATAGTGAAATGCGAGAAAATGGTAGAAAAGGTGAAGCACAGCGCAAGCCACGTGATATATGGAATCGAATACGATTTCATTTTCTTTGGCACCAGCATGCCAAGTGGGTTCCTCTTTCTTATATTTTATTCTATTCTATCATTCACTTTATTATTATTATTTTTTTTTTGGAACTCCGATTAATTCGGATCGCGCGTTGCAGGGTCAATTAAGGTGTCAGCACTCCCAACAGAGTTTTCTTCATATCCAAGATCAAACTTTCGACCTCTGGTTAAAGGTGGAGCAGCCTCATTCACTGCACCACAACCCATGTTGGTTATTACTATTATTTTCATTCATTACTCCTATATTATTATTATTATTGTTATTTTTATATATATATATTATGTACGTCTACCATCCTAGTATTAATTAAGTGGGGCTTAAATTCTACTAGGCAGTAGGGGAATGGGGCAAATAAGTTCAAGGGTTAAATATTAGTATTTACTAAAATATGATGTTTTTATGTATGTTATTAAATATTTGTTTCGTCAGTTTCATCTTATGTATTTTAGTTTAGTTAGGTACAGGATTGAGAAAGTAATAAGTTGTACCATGAAATATGAAAAAAATAAAAAAATAAATGATTTGTGAAATGAATACTATGTTCATAATAGAAGAATTTAGCGTATATATATTGATAGTATAATGAATTGGTGATATTATACTTTAACTGGTTAAAACAAATAATTTGTTTTCTAAATTATCAATTAGGCTTACTACCTATAGATAATAAGATAAATACCCATTATTTCAAGTGCTTTGAAATTTCATGGTATAAAAAAGTTGTATTGTCAGTGTACACAATAATTTAGCTCATAGTTTAACTGTAAACTATTCATTTACAAGTACAAGATTAAATTGACTTTAGCTGGTTAAACTGGATTAAAAATCATTTGCTTGTTGTTTAGTGTAAGTACATATTTTTTGTAGGGACGAGAGAGGGAGAAAGGTCAATTGCACTAAAATTAAACTAGAAATAGCATAATGGACCCAGGCTGCTAATAAGCATTGAATTGAACTCCTACCACCCAACTAATACTCTGCTCAAATGGTGGTAGAAAGAGGTTTTACTACTTCACAATACAAGCAAACAAAGAGCAAAACTGGACACAACAACCCAGGAACTAATCCAAAATCACCTACTCGATTGACAAGTATGGCTGCTTTATACAGTGGCGACGCCAGAATTTTCATTGAAGGAGTTTAAAGTACACACACGAACTGGCCGAAGGAGATTCAACATATACTATATACGCATAAAAAATAATTTTAACCGTATATAAATGGTATAATTTTACGTCGAAGGGAATTCGGACGAAATCCCTCGTTGTATGCTAGCTCCGCCCCTAGCTTTATAGATGCTTTATCTACTTGAAGTCATGTAAACTTGAAATGAATGAACAAATATGAAGAACGATCAATAACATATTCAGTACAATCTCACAAATAGAATACAAGAAAGATAATGTGTACGCAAATTTTATTTCCATCGCGTGAAGATAAAAAAAATAAAAAATTATCTGGTTTGAAAGTAAAATACAACACAGATGAAGTCATGTTGAATATAACCGAGCAAAAAACAATAACAACAATGAATAATATGAAAAGGGTCAGCGAAGCAAATAATTTATGCAAGTTAATTACAAAACAATATAAATGTTAAAAATAATTACTCGCACTCAATAAATGCATTAATTTAATACTATATGTTATACTGTCATATCTTTCTATAATAACATTTCATATGTATGTTTTGGTCAACCACATTTTCTTGTTTATTTTCTTTAGAATGGATGTTTCGAGCAATCAAAAATATTGAGACAAATATATCCACGTCAAAGTAACGTTTTTGGAGCAAATGCTTCTACCGATGCTTGCTAGCTACTTTATTCACTCACCACAATAATTAGGGGTACACGTAGTAGATTTATTTTTGAGACTTTATATGTAGTGATAGATCATTATCTCTTGGAGATATAATGCACATGGTTTTGTAATCAATACATTCATAAAACCCAAAAAAAAAAAAAAAAAAGTGAGATTTTTTTAGGGTGATTGGGTGGGTCTATATAGTTGTCTTTGTGCTTAATGTCATTTGGGATCACTTTCATTTCACTAAATCAAAACATAGTCAGTGAGAAAAAAATGAAGAAAGGGAAAAATGTGTTGGATATGAATAAGGATAGATAGACACATGTCTTTCAAGTATGCCAATTAATTGATCCAATGATTTCTACGATATGTGTAGTGTGTTTTTGGAGTGTACCAAAAGGATATATAGAGGAGACTTGAAGGGAAGTCCCGTGAATGAAGAAAGACAAGTCCTTTGGAAAGGGACATTTGTTTTGAGCGTAAAATATTTTTAATTTTTTTCATATTTGATTAGTCAAATTTTATAAAACATTTTAGAAAATTAACTTTTTTAAAGACAAGAAAAATATTTTTTCATAATGAAATTAAAAACAAGTCATATAAATTGTGTTTTACAATGATTGTCGCTTCTCCGCCCCTCAATCGTTTGGTTGGAAAATAGTTATCCCGAGATAATTAATTCGGGATTAGTTATTCCGGGATAACTTATCCAATCATTTAAATGGGATAACTTATCCACCATTATGGTGTAAATGGTGGGATAAGTTGTCCCGATATTAACTAATACTTCCAACCAAACATGAGATAAAATAATCTTTCATTTTATCCCGGGCCTACTTATCTCCTATGCCTCACACCAAACGACCCAACTCCCACTCTATTTCACCTGGTGTTTGAGTAAATTATATATACATATTTTTAAAATAATGTTTTTTTCATACTTGACATCAGATAATAAGCAAGAAATTCATTTATCATTATTAAGAAAATAATTCTTTCATACCAAACACACGCTTTGTGTTTTTCTTTTTGGTAATACATGAAGAGCAAATGTGGATTTAGGATGGGTTTTATGAGTTCAAGTTGATTAAATTTTTGACGCAAACAAAATATGCTTAAAAGATATAGCCATATAAAGAGATTATATTCATACTAAATTCATTGATTTTAAATATAAAGTCGTTTTTGATAAATAGCGGAGAAAAAGAAGAGTAAAGAGAAGGGAAAAAAGAGGCCCACAAAAACAAGACATAGCCAGCTGGTGGTCTCCTACCATCACATGGCAATATTTAGCCCAAATATGCTGGATCCCACATTCCACTTATTAGTCAGACTTCTTCACCCAAACCTAAGGCTCCCTCTTTAATGGTAATTGGTCCCCTTAGTTTTCATTCACTTCTTTTTATTTTTCTACTTTATTTTATTTACTTATGTTTATTGGATAGGGTGGGTGACTTGTGAATTGTGATTTTGAAGAAATAAATGATACTAAAAGAGGAAAAAATGAGTTATGATCGAATTAAAACTTTACACGAAATCTTTGAACTAATTGAAACCTTACACCTCATTGGAATTGCTATTAGAACTCTTAACACGAAAGCACTTAATCATTAGACTATACCTCAGATTCTACTTCATTAGTTTTTCAACTCTCTTCTTTGAGCTCTTGCTAATAATTCTTTTTCTTTAAAAGCAAGTTGTGTAGCAGTATTTTATTATTAATCATAAAAATGAATCTTGAAATGAAGAAATACAAGTAAAAAAGACTACACTTTATCTTGTCAATTCTAAAGATGTAATAATTCTATTATTATTTTGGTTGTTTTTTTTATCAGAAGACTATATAGATACCTTCCAACCAATTTTCACACAACTCATGGTCTTCATAAATCACAGTCTTAATCATAAGGGAATTTGTTTAAACTACAATTTATATTTCGTAAACGCTTCACAAGATTAACACTCAACTAATTGAAACAATAAGTATGAATTTGAAAAAAAAAAAGAAAAAAAGAAAAGAAGGTAATACACGTTTCTTGTTTTCTTCCCAAATATGTAAACAACTTAATTTTTCAAAACGATGACTAATGTTTTACTTCCAAAAGAATATATAGTTAGAAGAAAAACAATTGCCCACGTTAATTCGATAGAAAATGCAACCATGCATGGATTCCAATTATATTGTACTATTTTTTTTTTATATAATCGGGGTGTTCGGGCTAACTTTTGAGCACTTAGACTAAATTTACGGGAGACATGTCACCTTCCACCAACAACAGATATCAGGTAACTTTGTCCATCAAAGCTAGCTAGGATCTGAGACCTTAAATTCTCAACCCGCTTCATTAACCACGAGACTGCATCCTTGTGGAATACAAATATATATGTAGAGTCCTACCAAAGCCAGCTCAGCTCTTTGACAATAGGGTTCAGTGTCACATTACTGATTTAATACGACATTAAAATTTTCCAAGCACAAGCATGGTTCATGACTGACTATTCTTTATTTTATTTAATTATTTAATGGGGTATCCTTTACCGTACATATTATTTGGCTTCTTCTTCAGCTTCTTTCTTCGTATTTAGTGTTGTGCTACTGCTGCCTTCACCACACTTGCCCTAGAATCCTATACTAATTATTTAACCTTTTAAGTTAGTTTTTTTTTTTTTAATTTATAAAATTACATTTAGATATTATTGTGTTTTTTTATTTGGTGTTTGGTTGTCACAGTAACACCTGATTAATTTTAGGTCGCGTAGAAAAATCACACATTGAGGATAGATCGATAATTTTATACGCAGGACTCGAGCTGAAATATCTTCTTAGTTAGACAAGAATTAGTTATAGCGAAAGTACCATAGCTATATTCTACCGCATGCGTTTTAGAGAGAGTATAACCATAATTTTGTAGTAGTACTACTTATAGATAAACTACTAGTAGTATATATTGAAGTAACTAAAATAAATGCAAGGTGACCTCGATATCACAACTGAACTTTTCAAAAAAGAATGAGGAATAACTTACAAAGAGATTGCCAAGTTAAACAATATCATCTACTTTTGAGGAAAATGAACCGTCAATCAAATAAAAACATTAACCTTAACATAATGAATTCGTATTTTAATGTAGTTTTTAGATACAGAGTGAATCTATTTAGGTATTAACTTATATATATCTAGAATCAATTTGTTAGTGAGATAGTAATAGTTACCATAACAAATTAGTGTTTTGGTTTGTTCAAAGTGTTTTAGCCAGGGTTGATGTTACACAATATAAATGATAACTTTTCGAAAAAAAAAATTCAGTGACGTGCACAAATAGCTAAATGCTCCATTATTTATGACACAAAATAAGAATTGGGCTATTTAATTAAAAGAGTCTTTAATTATTGTTATGAGTCACTTCAATAAATTAAATGACTATGTAACTAATGGCCAAAATAATGACTATTTAACTCTCCTTTTTATTGATTATTTAACTCAATTGTTCAAATGTCAATGAAGCTTCACCTTAAAGATATCCAATTAAGTCACGATCTGCTAAATATATAAACCAAATCAAAATTAACATAGATAGTTTTATCTGTTTTCATTTTTTTAAAAAAAAAATTATTGTTGTATTTGTCTTCTTTTTTTTAACCCCTCTCTAGGGGGATCTCATCCTTTTTGATTCCCTTGATAACTCGAACTCACAACTTCAAAGTTGAAAGTGAACTGTGTTTATCATCCGAGCAATTGATTTCGTTCGTTTTCCACTTAACTTTTTTTCTTTTTTGGTCTTTTCTTATTCTGTAAAATACTTATCCCAGCTGAAAAACAAACAAGTACAATAAAATTCATTAATACGTCATTGCACTTTTCCAGGCAACAAAACAAAACGTCAGAAAATATGCAAAACAAAACTAGGAGAAAATAGTACGTACAAAATTAAACAAGCTGCTAATTATACGTCATTAGGCCTAAATTCTGTTTTAAAAAATACAATGTAGTTGAGAAGATCTAATTAACTAGGTTAGCTGTTTACGTTTCATGAGTTGTTGGATTAACAACTATATAATTATAGAAAAATTTAGGTCCCCCTTTTACCAGTCCAACTAATTAAAATGTAACCAAGCTCGTTTGAGTAAAGAATATATGTTAAGTTTAAATAATTAACCATCAAAAAGTTTTGAGATGACTTAAATGCTTACCTAATTAAACAACTTAAGATGGTACATGCAAAAGCATTTTCATGACAAGATTAACATGTTAGTTGTTTTTACAAATGTGTCTGTTTAGTGGTCCACATATAACGTGGTTAAAAGTTAATTAAAAGCACTTTTCTAGACCTAATTAGCATGTACTAACCAAGTTCTTAGCACCTGATTATTGGATTAATGTATGATAGTGACATCTAACCCTATATTTAATTATAGTTCTATTGGCAACAGATTCAGTTCGCTAAATGTTAAATATAATTAGGTACTGATATTGGAAAAGTCGGTTTTGCTTCCACCTGATGTTTGCTATTTACATTGGAACCCAATTAAATTCAGATCGTTTGTTGCATGGCCCATTTGTGATCAATAAGATTTTCTCCATACTCGGAAATTGAACTCGAAATGCCTGGTTAAAGATGAAAGAACACCAATCGTCCCACCACAACTCATATTGATACAGAAGTCGGTGTTTGATTTCACATTAATTGAGAGTAGCCTTTATTTCCACCCCGCATAAGAACATATGTGTTTTTCCTTCAGTTTCTGCTCTCCTTACTTTAACTAAAGAACTACCTCAAGGCTCAAGTTACTACTATATCATGGTGTAGATGGAAAAATTTAAATTTGCATGCACTGAATATTATATTACATGGGATCAAATGAATACATGACATATATTTCTTTATATTCATACACTCTTGTCAATATACCATAATTAATTAATACACATCCTTAATTTAATAGATGATTTATCCACGATGAATTAATACGATGTGTTAGAATTAAGTGCGCATAATTTTTTACCTTGAGGTACATTTACGAATAACCACCGAAGAATATATAGCATGGATTTTCAAATTTCACAAATGAAATTTCAGAACATTGATTTCACCTTAAAATTTTAAACTTTGTAACAAGACTATTTTTCAAAATTAAGAATGAGAAGTGGTAAACGTTATTCCTAGCAAATACTGTCAGTGTATCAAATCCAGGTGTTGGAAACAAATAGAAAAAAAAGAAAATGATCAATTTGGCTGCAATTGAATGCATTAAAACAAGTAATTCCGTATATTTACTAAGATAATGCAATTTGGCCTAATGGTCCAATTGATGATATAACTAAAACGAAAATAAGATAAAATGAGGAGAAGGATTAGAAAAGAAAATGCATTCCTCTTCCCTATTTAATAAGTATATATATTCTTCCTTTACTATATCAAAGTTTATTCCATCTTATTAGCCACAAGGTGGGAATGGGAAGAAAATGACTAATAATTTAGACCAAAATGGTTGAAGTTGCCTTTCATATTAGGTCCCATGTTCAATATATCCCTTCTTTTACTTTCTTTCTTTGTTTTATTATGGCTCTTTCTTGTTATAGTAGAGGTGGACTTGAAGTAAAGCAATGTTCCATCCAACTGCATCTCCATTCCCACTTACAAGAAAGAAATAATTTGTATAAAATCAAATTTAGAATTTTAACTCGATGAGTTCGATTTCTAGAATGTGTAATATTAAATTCATTATATCTTTAAAATTTGAAGTTAATATTATTTGGTTTTCGCATCTGTAATAATATTTCACGAGTTTAGATGAATTTTTTGTGAAAGGACTAGTAGATTCACGTGAATTCAGTTGATTTCACTCAAATTCTCTGTATGTATACTAATGATTTCAATAAACGACTAGAAATATTTGATCGTAAATTCATTTATTATTGTGCGTACACTTATTAACATATATGATAAAAATCTATAAACTTCAAATCTCGAATCCGTCTGGCAAATTTGTCATTGTTTTGTCTCTGTTCGCCGACATCTTCATCCAGAAGAAAGAATTTTGTAGAATTGTAAAGGGCAAAAAAAAATGACAGAAAATGATCCCAATTGATCTCGTTTTTCACCCTAGCTAGTTATAGCCTATAGATTTCATTTTCATAAACCTAACTCTTTTCTCCACTTTGATTTCTTCGATCCTACCGTTACTTGGACATTAACCAAGTACCTAAAAACTGTTTTTTCCAATTTCTTTTGTCCCACTTTATTATGCTTTTTTGTCTAATTTATGTGTCTATTTCTGGTAGTTAATTATGTTTAATTTTGCCTAACTTTGGATTAAACCTTGCCACCTTCAACTACGGTTGTTAATTTGTTAGCTATCATGCTATATTGTAGTTAATTAATTTAAGATAGTAAATCAGCTTTCTCACGTTCAACAAAAGGAAAAACTTACCTACCACAAGTTTGGTTAAATTAAAATTACTGTATCGTTTTGGTAGATTATGCCTATCAATAATGTTCATGTTTTACATTTCTTGAGAGGTTAATAATGTTATTGTGTTTCTAATAATCAATATTTTCTACAAAAAGGTGCAATGTAACATTCTTGAACGAATATTTTAACTATATGGGGAGAATTTTTATTCTATCAAGCAATTCATTTTCCAGAAGGGGATTGAGAGAGTGCAAATTTGCATAGCGAGTGCACACACTTAACGATCAATAGCATTTTAAATTTTAGGGGTTAAATTTTTTTTTACTTTTTTGGGATTTTTAGTAGATGAATTATTTTTTTAAAAAAAATATAGAATTTGAGACGGGTTTATTGATTCAGTCCAACCCGTAACTACCACTCATGTTTGTTGGGTTCGAAATCGAGAGGGCGTCATGCGGAAGCTATTAGTTGCAAACCATTGTGGTGACAATTCAGAAGACACATAAAACAATACTAAAAAGCTTAATATTATTATATTATTTGGTCAATTGACCTACATATAAAACCTAACATAAAAACTAATGAGAGAGAAAATCTCTCCCTAAACAAAAACTTTTAAAGACTACATTGTGGATGTTATTGTGTTATGGCATGAGAAGGGTCTTCTATTTATAGATGTCCAAAGAGGTCAGCCAAATATGAAAAAAAATTATATTTTTTCTTTCAGTAAAAGTAAAAGTAAAAGTAATTATGGTAACTTTTATTTTCTTTCTAAGAAAAAGTAAAACTTAAATATAGTAAGAAAATCAGGGCAAAAACCCTAACATTTTTATCCTTTTTATACGTAATCTTTCGATGATAAGGTTTTAGTTGAACCCCATTCAACATACTTATTCCATCATTGTTATCAGGTCATAGAAAAGATAATGATCGATAACATATTGCTATAACTGATGATTATGTTAAATCATTTTTACATTTTGATTATGCAAGTAAAATATTTCTAATTTTCTATTTTCTAGAATTCATGAGCCAATTGATCAAGAAATACAGCTTAGTGGGTAGTAATGCCGTTGAAGTTTGTTGGCTTTTTTCTTAGCCAAATTAAAGGCGTAGAACCAAAGATTTTCAAATTGGAAGTTGGAAATTATTATTGTAACCAATAAATCCTGCTGTTTTCAACTCACCTACTTGAGCTTCTTCATGTAGCTAGCCAAATAAAACACATTTAATATACTATTATATTACTTTACTATCTATAATAGAAGTAATGTTGGGAGCAGCTTAGGGTCGTCCTGGCTGCTTCAGCTGCCTTCTTCAGCTGCCTTCTTCAGCTGCTTCAAGCGTAATTTTATTATATCACACAAAATTAATTATTATAAATTATTTCACTTAAATATTATAATATTAATAATATTTAATAAAAGAGTAGTTTTCAAAATGACTACTAGGTTCCTCAAAGTTCCACTTATTATTATTCAAGGATATTTTTTTCAGTTGTTTCAATTGTAATTTTAATGTATCACCTCTAATTAATTATTATAAGTCATTTAAGTATTAAGAAATTAATAATATTTAATAAAAAAAGACAAAATAGACATAAAATAATAAATTATTTTTTGATGTTTTTATAAGTCATTTAAGTTAGTTATATATAAGAGGGAGTTTCATGCTGAAGCAGACAGCAGAACGACATGTCTGATTCAGCTGCTTCAACTGTGTTTTTACTGTATCACTCCTAATGAATTATTATAAGTCATTTACGTATTAAAAATTAATAATATTTAATACAAATAAGTAAAATAAACATTTTTGACATGTTTGCTTCAGCTGCTTCAACCATAATTTTGTCATATCACCCCTAATTAATTATTAGAAGTCATCTAAGTATTAAAAAATTAATAGTATTTAACAAAAAAGGTAAAATAGACATAAAATAATAAATTAACTCTTGATGTTTTAAATTAGTTTGACGTCTTATATGAGGCCCACTGAGATTTTTTTCACAAGTAACTTTTCGAAGTTATTATGTTATATCACTTCTAATATATGTCTGTTTCGCGACTTCAATCGTGATTTTACTATATCATACCTAATTACTTATTATGGTTATTTAAACATTAAAAAATTATATTATTAGTATCCTATATAAGAAGTCACAGTAAGCAGTTGAAGCAGGTTGTCATGGTCGACATGCTTGCTTCAGCTCCTTTAATCGTGATTTACTACATTACCCCTAAGTAATTATTATAAGTCATTTATTTATTAAAAATTTAATAATATTTAATAAAAAAATTAAAATAGATATTTATGACATGATTGTTTCAACTACTTCAATCATAATTTTACTATATTATCCATAATTAATTATTATAAGTTATTTAAATATTAAAAATTAACGTAAAATGATAAATTATTTTTTTCATATTTTAAATTAACTTGATGTTTTATATGGAACCATTTAAAAAAAAATCACAGGTATTTTTTGTAATAATTTTACTATGTCACTTCTAATTAGTAGAATAAAAGAAAAAATATTACTAAATCACAATAATTTAAAACTTAAATTATTTAAAATATATAATTGACTATCAATGTCACAAAATTTTGAACAACTTAAAATATCGTTATACAAATTTCAACAATCTAAATATAATATTATATGCCTAACTTAGAATTCATTAATCAAACAAATGAAGTTTTTAATTACATGATAGAATTATACATAACGTAGAATTTTTAAGGATCAACATTGAGTCGTGCGTAGCACGGCGTAAGCCGCCTAGTTCTAATATATAAAAGAGTTAAGGGAAGCAGGAGGCGGTCGCCATGCCTGCTTCCTCCGTGATTTTACCATATCACCCCTAATTAATTGTCACTTAAATTGGAATAGAAGAAAAATTATTATAAGTCACAATAATTAAAAATTTAAATTTAATTGACTATCAGCACTATAAAAGTTTGGATAAGAAGAGTATTATAAATGACTAAAACTTAAAATAGTAAATTACAATGTCAAAAATTTATTATAAATTACAATAGCTAGCAACTTAAAATATCCAAAAAATATTAAAACTATAATTAATTATCAAAATTTTATTTATGTCATATAAATTGAGATTAAAAAATAACATATCTTTTTGATATCTAGTATATGTAGAAAAATGTAAACATTTTATTTTTCAAGAGGTCTCATTCAATCGAAATAAATTATCACAACCAAAATAAATAAATAAAATAAAATAGCACAATAAATTTTTTAATTTTTTTCCTCTGTATACCTATATAATTGTGTTGGGCGGTGGGTGAGTCGTTTAAGTTTTTTCTCATTTTCCTAAGGTCGGTCATATGTATTTTAATTAGTTTTCTCATTTGTCACAAAAATTTAGTCATTGGTGGTTGAGTTGTTCCATCGTACAACATATTGACCAATAACAAAGTCTTAAATTATAAAACAAGCATTCAAGAAGCTAGTCTAAACATGATGTTCGAATAAACAATTACTTAAGTAGGACTACGTATTTTATCCAATTTAAACAAATTCTTAAGATGCATATGAACTTTACTTTCTTTAATCAGACATTCTGGACTCCCAGAAAACTTGATCTAAGATTATATTTTGGAATAAAAGCAAAAGCCGAAGTGACTATTTTTCATATGCTCAAATTTTAGTTTATAAGAGTTTTTTAATATCTACATTGGTAGTAATAAAAAATATTTGATGTAAAGATTAGGAGTGTCGTATGACCGAATTTGTATATGCCAAAATGATTGAATTGATAAATGAACAGATTAATAATTCACAAAGATTATTTAAGTTGAAACGAGTCGAATCAAAATGGATTATCAATAGTTCACAGGTCACAACTCAACTTATCCACTTTTAGCCTCTTACCAAGTTTGTCTCTTTGTTTGTATTATTATCTATTGATTTTTTTTCATTGTTATGACTTTATATAACATATCAAATCCAAAAAAAATCTAAAAACTTTGTCAGCGTCCTTATGTGTTAACCTGAGCTACATATCAATCCATTTTTTAAATAGATTGAACGCTCGTATGTTAACCTGAACTACATATCAATCCCAACTTTTAGATAGATTGAATTGAGACTGCTGAAAATGAATATTATCCGAAATTGACAAATCGTGATTTTATGGATAAATTTTGTTATTCCTCGATGCAATCAAGCTAAACACAGATAACCTCGATATATAAAAAAGAAAAAGAAACAATTATCTAATATTCCAATCCATCTATATATAAGAATCTCTAATGTAGTGCCAAGTTTGCTACTGCTACTTTTTTTTAACCACACTTCCTTTGTTCACCTTTCTAGTTGGCATTGACATGTTTACAGCTTTATAACAATAATTACTGCAAAGCCAGCACAGCATTCTCATTAGCCCAAGAGGACATGAACCACATAATTTTCATTTATTGATCCCACGCTAATTATATTCCCCCTTTCTTTTTTATTTTACAGCCAATGAACTTGCCTTTTTTCTCACTAAATCCCATACTTAAAGAGGTCACAATATTCACTATTTTGTGCAATGTTTTGTGGGTTTTTAAGTTACTTTATTCCTAACCCCCCCACGCCACCCCCTTTTTCTGCTTTCCACTTTTGATCTTTTCAACCCATGTGGAACTTTAGATCACATGCTCCCACCTCCTTTTCAATATAAGCATTATTCTTATCCTTCTTTTTTACACACATAATGTCCCCTCTCATTAGATCAATCCCATGAGAAAACTCTCAATTAGTCTTTACCCCCTTTTGTTTGTTTATTAGTCCTATTTAAAAGAATTAGAATCATTAGTAACATAATTAACACTAGCTTAAATAGATTTCCTTTTGGTCCAATAGGGTAGTTTTTCTTTGTTAATCAGTGCGTTGGGCACTCATTTTAATTAAGTACATTATTATAAGATACATAGAGAGTATGGCTTCATAGAAAGTATATGATTCCTGGGAAAAAAAGTAATGATAATGATATTGATATTTCTGGCCCCTTGGCCCTTGGGCTCTCTCACAAAGCACTAATAATGAATTCTATTTGTGGTTCTTTTTATTTTTGTCTACCATAACTCATTGTCTTGCATCAAAACTGATATGCTTTTTTCATATCTAAGGTTAGGTTCTTTATGACTATCTTTGCATGGAAATGCTATAACAAATTATGTGCAATTCTGCTATGCTAAAAAAGAATTGATGCCAATTCGAATTAGTCAAATCAAAAGTTTCATATACCTGATGTTTAAACGAGAAGAAAGGTGCATATATGCAAGCGTCAACAAAAGGGCTTGCATACTGAACTGTTGCGACTCTCCGATATCATCCTCTTCTCACTAACATTGGCTTACAAGTTTAAATTGATGAAAATTTTGGTAAAAATGGTAACTTAGATTTAATTATTTTTTTCAACATGTAAGTGCAATCAATTACTTTGGGACCAAAAGCCTATCAATTATTTGCTTGATCAATAGTCCTCATCTTGAAAAGGAAACAGTTGACAGACCATAAGGCCCAACACATCTAAAACCCATATTATGGGAAAAAAAAGAAGGCTTTTTTCTTAAGGGAGAAGGACCAAAATAGCCTCTTGGCAAAAATAAAAGACACGAAAATAACCCATATTTCAAAATATTATTTTTTGGCCATTTCGCTAGCTAAGCCGCTTTCTTTGACTTTTTTTTTTTTTTGGCTGATTTTGTCTTTTTTTGTTTTACTTTTGTTGTTGCTCCTTTTGCTTCTTTTATTATTATTATATAAAGTGTAAAAATTGTAAAAAAAAAAATCTGATAGTTGTGTTTTCTTCCTTTTCCCTTTTATTTTGGTGCTCATTTAAAAAAAAAAAAAAAACTGATGCTTCAATATATTTTTAAAATTCTATCAATAAACAAAACAATCAAATAAAATTTTGTAGTTCTCTTTTAAAATAATCAAATACTAATTTATAATGTCGTAGCCAAATAAAATTTTGTATTTTTTGAAATACAATTTTTTAAAAATAGCACATTTTAATCACTCATATACATGTTTTAATAAACGATGATATAATTTTTACACACATTTTGTACATATACATATTCTAAATAATAGTTATACAACAATGATACAGTTTTTATATACATTGTATATATGTATATTATACAGTTATTATACAGTTTCTATGCACAATTTATACATATACAAATTTTATACAACACTAATACAGTTTTTATACGCCTTATATATATAGTTTCTATACACATTTTATACAATAATTATATAATTTTATACACATTTTATACAACAATTATACAGTTTTTATACATATTTTATACATACACAGATTTTATACAACAGTGATATAGTTTCTATACACATTTTATACAATAATTATATAATTTTATACACATTTTATACAAAAATTATACAGTTTTTATACATAATTTATACATATACAGATTTTATGCAACAGTGATATAGTTTCTATACACCTTATATATATAGAGTTTCTATACACATGTTATACAGCAATTATACAGTTTTTATACACATTCTATACAACCTTTAACTGCAATTATTATTCGAATGTGTATTTTATACATCAACTATAAATTTTTATATATATATTTTATACATATACATATATATATATATCTATATCTATCTATATATATATATTATAGAACTATATAATTTCTATACATATATATTATATAGATATATATTTATATAATGATTATACTGTTTTTATACAATTATATTTAATTTATTTTTTTATAATAAAAAAAGTAAAATATTTATCAGCTAAAAATTTTATAGCAAAAGAAAAAAGAGCAAAAGGCCGAATGGGCCCAATGGATAAAGGGAAGGGCTTAAGATGCCAAATGGCCCAATGACCATAAATTGACAATTCTTTTGCCGATTGGACATCAAGTGTGCATATATCCAAACTTGGGCTATTATTTTTTTAAAAGGCTATATAATGTCCTTTTCCCTTTTCTTAAAGATTTTTCCTAGAAAGCTAGAAGGATAAATTACACAAATTTCATACTTAAGAGACTATATTACTTAATATCTCTTACTTATTAAAAATTTACATAAAATTCATTTTTTAACATTTACTTTTGATACATATCAAGAAAAAACCACATCCTATTTTTACTCCACCATTAACTCATTCAAGTTTTTTCCCCCCTAAAATATCTCCTTAATTATCAACAATTAAATCATCTTCCTTCTTGATTTTTTCTTCTCCATTAATGCATGCAACTTTTTTTTCCTCTCCTAAAATCTATCCCTTTTAAAAAATAAAAAAAAACTATTGAAACATATATAAATTTATTTAGTTATTCATACATGTTTATTTTTTTAATGGTGATTCATATGAATGATAAATATGATATCAATATATAGGTATTATGGTGATTCATACGATAGATACATTTTGTATGATTTTAACGGGTGATACATATGATATTAATGGGTGATACATATTGTATTATGATGATTCATATGGTAAATATAATTATTGGGTGATTCATATGATATTAATGGGTGATATATATGGTGTTATGATGATTCATATGGTAGATACAATTATTTATTTCAATTATTGGGTGATTCATACGATATTAATGGGTGATATATATGGTATTATGATGATTCATATGGTAGATACAATTATTTATTTCAATTATTGGGTGATTTATATGTTATTAATGAAAGGTAATGGTGTAGTCAGTGTAAGAAACAAAAGTAATAATATTTTTTAAAAAAAAAAACTAAAAGAAGAATTGAAACATAATTAAAATTAAATCTAAAAAAAGCTGATTAAAATAAAAGACGAAAAAAAGAGAAAAAAGACCAAAAAAAATGTATCTTTCATAATTAAAGACGAAAAAGAGAAACATAATTAAAACACCTAAATTAAATCTAAAAAGGAGTAAAATTAAATATCTTTCCTTAAATAAAAGAATACAATGAATAAAAGAGAATCTATTATTTAAGTTTCAAATGTATCACTTTTTTATATGTATCACCATTTCAAAAAATTAGGATAAAATGTAATTAACAAAATAGTCGAAATTTTATGTAATATCACTTAAAAATTCAGAGATTTATGTAAGTTACCCAATGTGGATCAATTACTTCTTGGGCCAATTTTTACACAATTCATTTTGACTCATCCAAATCAAAATCCAGTTCAACAATGACATTTAGATCAAATCAATTTTAATTTGAAAAGACTAATGTCTTTTTTGATGTAAATTGTAACTAATCACCCTGGACCAAAATTTGCAATTTCACAGTAAAATAATGCCGTTTATTTAGAATTTAAAAATATTCAGAAGTACCTCTCTAATTCAAAATAAATGAATTGTTGAGTTATTTTTTAATGTTCTAAATAAATAAATTATTTATTTTTCAAGAGACATGTTGTTATTTTTCTTCAATTTTATCTTTTCATTTAATGAGGTTTTAAGTACTTCACATTTGCTAGGAGATTAATTTAAGAAGTATTAAAAGGATAAAAGTAAAAAATAATGTACAATTTATATCTTAAAATATTTTTTCTTAAGGGTGTGTCATATCTCTAAAATTTAACTATTTTAGAATGGAAAGGGTATGTAATTGAATGATTGAGAGTCCTCGTCTTTAATTAAGTGTCTTAGATTTTAAACCTAAAAAATGATCAAAAACTCCTGTTAAAAGCATTATTCCCAAAAAGGCACCTGCAATGAATTCATATTCAGTCGACCATCAAAATCGTATTACTCCCTTCTAAATTAGAAAATTTGGGACGGAGGGAGTAAAAAAATCAAGAAAACGTTTCAAAAGAAACATTCTCCCAACACCCAAAGTAATACACAATTTAAAATTGAAAATTTGAAAAGACGTTTTTCCCAAAAATTTATAGCTTCATCCAATAGGAGTGTCTTGGACTTGGGGGGTGAAAAAACAGTGTATAAAAAACCCTTTTGGCTTTGACAAAGTCACTAAGTGATTTCTAATTTTAGTAGCAAAGCTGATATCAGAGAGAAAAATGTCGGGCGGAATAGCGCGTGGTCGTCTTGCTGAGGAGAGGAAAGCATGGCGTAAAAATCACCCTCATGTAATGTACCATCCTTTCTTCTCCTCTTTTTTACTGTAACTTTTTTTTTTCTTGGGTGCATTGTTAATTAATGGTGTTTTAATTGTTGATTTTTTATTTTGGGTTAGGGTTTTGTGGCAAAGCCGGAGACTGGTGCTGATGGGTCTGTTAATTTGATGGTTTGGCAATGTTCTATCCCTGGTAAACCTTCGGTATGTTTTTTTTTTTTTTTTTTTTTTGTTCTTTTTGTGTGTATTTTTCGTAGTTAAGGTAGTGAGGAGTCACTGTCACCGTGTTTGTTTGAAAATTATGAATCATGGTACATTGTTGCTGTTGCTGTTTCTGTATTTGCTACTGGGATAATTACTAATATCGTGCTGCAATTTCCTAAGTTGCGCGGACTCTTCACTTTCGATGCCGCACCCGTGTTGGATACTTCAAAAATACACAGAGAATCCGAAACACACCCTTCATACTTTTTTGAAGAGTCCGATAAACTTAGGCAATTACCTTGTTGTTCTGAAGGGGAGCCATGGCCTAACTGGTAAAGTTGCTGCCTTGTGACTAGAAGGTCGGGTTCAAGCCGTGGAAACAGCCTCTTGCAGGGGTAAGACTGTACAAACTCTTGTGGTCCAGCCCTTCCCTGGACTCTGTACATAGCAGGAGCTTTAGTGCACCGGGCTGCCCTTTCTAGTTACCTTGTTGTTCAGGTTTATGTGGTGGTTTGTTAATCCTAGCTAAGTGGCTATTTTCTGATTGATTCTGGGCAAATCAATAGCGCTTAGCATTTCTGGCCAATCCATTCATAGGCGTGCTTTTTGTTGTTTGTGCTCTGCTCAGTATTCCCTGAAGTGCTGAGGGGTGTTTTTTTTTTCTTTTGGGTGGTAAATGTGGTGTCAGGGCAGCTTGCGTGTACGCAGTCTAATCTTTGTACTACTTGTTATTGTGATTTAGACCCTGGTCTTTACATGGTCTATTTTAGTTTACATGTTTTCTTTCTTTTGCTTAAATTTGAGAAATATACGTTTGAGGCAAAAATTAGTTAGGAGAGGATAAGAATTCAAGGAAAGGAAGTTGATTTGAGAACTCCAACTCTGTTTGGTTGGCTGAGACTCTTGTTTCATATAATAGGTTAGTTTACTGGTGGCAGTAGTCATATGTCCTGGGTACTCATTGTGTCTGAAACAAGAGGCAGGTCGTTACTCATAGTCTTTAATTTGTGGGACTTGTTCTCCTTTTAAAATGAATCTGAATTTTCACTTTGAATATATTAGCTGCGCCAGCTAGGCCATTGCAGCCACTGATACCACGTCTGCTAATCACTTTCTTTGCAAGTGCCCAACCTAGTCCAACCATCCAGTATCAGTTTATTGCCTAAGCCTGGAAAAATAGAAGGAAAAAAAACTGCATGTTAGATTTGGTTGTGTTGTGTTACAAGAGTAACAATCATGAACATACTTTTAGGACAGTGGAGCAAAAGGTAATATTAGGATTCATTATCCTTGAAAGTTAATATTGTTTATTCAAGTTGGACCTGAAAGAGATGTGAGGTGACAATAAATAAGAAAGATGACTGTCATAGATATCCAGGCACAACTTCTTGGAGTACATCAAAATGCAGGGGAGTCTTTGAATTATATGCAGTGTTTCTAACATACAAAAAAAAAACAATTCTTACACACATAAAGGAAAGCAAAAAACAGACGCCTCTTAAATCTTTTCTGATGTGAAATATGTCCTGTTTTTTCACATTAGTTCCAGGTGAAACATCTGAATGACTGAAATCTATGTGAAAGAGCATGACGGCTGCCAAGTGTTCATCTGTTTGAACAATGTTAGAGGTGTAAAGAGTGATGATATGAATGAATATGTTAACTATGGACCTGAATCGGTTTGCTGCTCTTTTGTGGTAGTGATAGACACTTAATTCCTTGGAATAGACTTTTACATTTTGTGATTGAGAGATATACATTGTGCGAAACAAAATAAGTCAGTAGAGGATATTCTGGGGGCATATATTCATCTCCTTTCAAACTTGATGGTTTCTTTTGCCCCAGATTTGCGTTCCTTTCTTTTTCTGGGTTCCCTTCTTTTGGTACATTTCTCACTTGATTATATCCCTTGTACATAACAACAAAATAGTAATAGTAAGTCAGTAGAGGAGCCTGGTAAGGTGATTCCTTACATTTATCTATCGAAACAAAAGTCATTTCATGGTTTCCTCGATTTATTATGGGGGTGTAAGAGCTTCGTTTTTTAGGAGAAGCATAAATGTATTTCTGAAGTGTTACAAGGTTTGAACTTTTTAATAGCTTCAGTATAACTGAATGGTCTGCGTACATCTTACCTTCCGCAGACCCCACTTTGTGAGAATACATTGGGTTTGTTGTTGTTGTTGTTGTATAACTGAATGAGGAAAAGGAAGAATTTAGATGATGTCATCACTTTTGTACCATTAAGGATGTTTAATGGAACTCGGAACCAAAATAAGCCAATAAATAAAAAAGTGACCAAAATAGGCCACCTATTTAATAAGTTATCAAAATATGCTAAACGAAATAAATTATTACGTTTTCCACTTTTTTCTTAACGGTCAACTAACGGAATTGACTTTTTTAAAAACGTAAGAATTTCTTACGTTTTATCAAAAAAATAGGTAGAACGTAAGAAATTCTTACGTTTTACACGAATTTCAAAATAATTAACGACAGTGTTTGAACTCAAAACTTAAATAAGCCAAGAAATAAAAAAAGTGATCAAAATAGGCCACCTATTTAATAAGTTACAAAATAGGCTAAACGTAATAAATTATTATGTTTAACGGTCAATTAACGGAGTTAACTTTTTTAAAAACATAAGAATTTCTTACGTTTTACATATTTATTTGTAAAACGTAATAATTTCTTACGTTTTATCAAAAAAATAGGTAGAACGTAAGAAATTCTTACGTTTTACACTAACTTCAAAATAACTAAAGACAGTGTTTGAACTCGGAACCAAAATAAGTCAAGAAATAAAAAAAGTGATCAAAATAGGCCACCTATTTAATAAATTACAAAATAGGCTAAACGTAATAAATTATTACGTTTTCTACTTTTTTCTTAACGGTCAACTAACGGAGTTGACTTTTTAAAAAATGTAAGAATTTCTTACGTTTTACATATTTATTTGTAAAACGTAATAATTTCTTACGTTTTATCAAAAAAATAGGTAGAACGTAAGAAATTTTTAAGTTTTACACGAACTTCAAAATAATTAAAGACAGTGTTTGAACTCGGAACCAAAATTAGCCAAGAAATGAAAAAAGTTACCAAAATAGGCCATCTATTTAATAAATTACAAAATAGGATAAACGTAGTAAATTATTACGTTTTTCACTTTTTTCTTAACGGTCAACTAACGGGGTTGTCTTTTTTTAAAACATAAGAATTTCTTACGTTTTACATATTTATTTGTAAAACGTAATAATTTCTTACGTTTTATAAAAATAGGTAAAACGAAAGAAATTCTTATGTTTTACATGAAATTCGAGGTAAGAGAAAGACAATGATTTGTCACATCACTAATAAAAATTACTTTTTCTAAAAATTGTACTAAATCGTAATAAATAAATACGATGTATACTTTTTTTTTGACAAAACGTGATATTTTCTTTCGTCTTACACTTAGAATTTTTACCATATATCATTTACTCACTTAAAATCCAATTTGGTCCCCCCATTATCTTTTCTCTTTTTCCCACCACCGACCCTCCACTTTCTGGTGACCCCTCTTTTCGGCATCCCCCACTCTCACTTTTCACCAGTTCTTCATAATCTATTGAAGAATCTAGATTTGGCAAACATTAAGTTAGGTATGTTTCTTATAATTTAATTTTAAATTTTATTTAAACTTGTATTGATGATGACATACATGTATCTAAATTTTATTTTATATTTTGTTGTATGAATTTTTTTGGAACCCAGTAAAATCAATGAATGAAATTAATTTTTTTAGACTCATTTGAATGAACGAACTGAAAACAAGTCGAGTTGGACCTGTTTGTTTTAACATTTTGGTATTAAAGTATTCCATTATGTGGTACGTAGGAACTAGGACCCATGTTGTCTTTGTTGGGAAAAAGTGAAACTGTATGTATGTTGGCATCGGTTCCATCACTCTTTTGTTTTGCTGTTGCCAACATTATGGGATCATCTAGGAGCAACACAAAAGTACTTCAGTGCAAGTTTTTGAGTGATAGATTTATCTTATTGATATATATGGAATCTCAGGCACATGGTACTCACCTATCTCTAGGAAAAGCAAAGGCACTCGTGCAGTCCATACACGCTCATCCATCGGGGCAGTGTATGCAAATCGCATCGTACGGTGTTCACAAAAACTATTTTACATAAAGACAATTAGATGGATTAATAAGAGCAATCATAAGCTTTAACAACCACCTCAACATATGCTTGTTAAAAACCACCTCAACATATCCTTCTTATACATCATGCAACCAGAAGATTTAACCATTACATTAAAAGTTTTTGAACATTACAATAATTAATTTTTATACTTGAAAATTACAATAAAAGTAACAAGCAATCACAATAATTAACAACTTCAAATATTCTTATATAAATTTACTAGTCTTACTAGCATACGAACATCACTATCACTTATATCACAAGGTCACTTTATTACTTATTTTACGATTCTACTTGAGTGAATCATTACAACTAATAATATACAAGATAATTATACTAAAGACCTTCTAGTACATTAATCCACTAACATCTCATATTTAACATGAGTTAATAAGACTTACCTGTGCCTCCGTCATGTGATCTATTTGATCTCTTAAAACGATAAGAGTGTGATGTGACTCGGTGTTTCTTTCAACGCCCCTTGTCCATCTGGTAGGGCTGCGTCATTATCCTCCGGCTCATATAAGTCCTGGCTGTAGAGGCAACATCCTCTCCCAACACCGTACCTTAAAGTAAAAAAAATAAATTAGTTAACAAATCATACACATACTACATTTGAACACTATTATAACATAAGTCATTTAATTACCTGAATAAGTGAAAGATATCCGTATAGAACAATTGTATGTTTATATAACTCACAATACAGTGACTTGTACAAGTAGGCCAATACTGCACTGCCCCAACTATAGCTACCAACAGCGCCAATGGGGTCTAAGAATGCCAGAAAATGTAGCCTAATCAAGATGCTTGAAGAGTTTGGGGATAAGATACCCCATAGAATCACCAGCAAGTATAATCGGGCAATCTTCTCAACCCTGTCAACTGGGGTATCGTCTCCAATGGGTTCGGTTTCTAATTTATCTTTAATGAATTCGGTTAGATTCATCAAACTCACAAAACTCCTGCCATTAATGGGCCCAACATATCTCGTGAGTGCCTCTAGCATAACACACCACGGCCGATTCCTCCCGAAAACATCCGCTTGATAAACTGGGTGACCATCAACACGCAAACCAAACAGGATTTGTACATCCTGAAGTGTGATCGTTGCCTCACCGAAAGGCAGGTGAAAGCAATGACTTTCCGGCCTCCATTTCTCAACCATGACCGTAAGAAGATGTCAATTGTACTGCATTCTACCTACTGTTACAACATCATATAATCCCGCACTAGATAAGTATTCTTCAACATGCTGAGGCGGCGGGTGCGAGGTAAATAAAGTCCAAGCCATGTCGATCCTGATAGGCCTGACACATGTATCGTATGGTATTTTCTTTTCCCACAACCACTCCGGTCGATGATGACTCTGTAGTCTAAGTAGTATAGGTTCAACATGACCGGGATGCACGACACGCTCCATTTTAAGTAACAACCTGCACCCATAATTAAATTCATGGGGCGTGTCGTGCATCCCAGTCCTGTTGAACCTACACTACTTAGACTACAGAGTTATCATTGGTCGTAGTGGTTGTGTGGGGAAAAAAAATACCATACGATTCGTGTGTTAGGCCTATCAGCATCGATATGGCTTGGACTTTATTTACCTCACACCCGCCGCCTCAGCGTGTTGAAGAATACTTATCTAGTGCGGGATTATATGATGTCGTAAGAGTAGGTAGAATGCAGTATGATCGACATCTTCTTATGGCCATGGTTGAAAGATGGAGGCCGGAAAGTCATTGCTTTCACCTGCCTTTCGGTGAGGCTACGATCACACTTCAGGATGTACAAGTCCTGTTTTGTTTGTGCGTTGATGGTCACCCAGTTTATCTAGCGGATGTTTTCGGGAGGAGTCGGTCGTGGCGTTCTATGCTAGAGGCACTCACGGGATATGTTAGGCCCATTAATGGCAGGAGTTTGACGAATCTAGCCGAATTCATTAAAGATGAGTTAGAAACCAAACCCATTGGAGACGATACCCCAGTTGACAGGGTTGAGAAGATTGCCCGATTATACTTGCTGGTGATTCTATGGGGTATCTTATCCCCAAACTCTTTAGGCATCTTGATTAGGCTACATTTTCTGGCATTCTTAGACCCCATTGGCGCTGTTGGTAGCTATAGTTGGGGCAGTGCAGTATTGGCCTACTTGTACAAGTCACTGTATTGTGAGTTATATAAACATAATTGTTCTATACGGATATCTTTCACTTATTCAGGTAATTAAATGACTTATGTTATAATAGTGTTCAAATGTAGTATGTGTATGATTTGTTAACTAATTTATTTATTTTACTTTAAGGTACGGTGTTGGGAGAGGATGTTGCCTCTACAGCCAGGACTTATATGAGCCGGAGGATAATGACGCAGCCCTACCAGATGGACAAGGGGCGTTGAAAGAAACACCGAGTCACATCACACTCTTATCGCTATTATAGATCTCATGACGGAGGCACAGGTAAGTTTTACTAACTCATGCTAAATATGAGATGTTAGTGGATTAATGTACTAGAAGACCTTTAGTATAATTATCTTGTATATTATTAGTTGTAATGATTCACTTAAGTGGGACCGTAAAATAAAGTGAACCTTGTGATAGTGATATTTGTATGCTAGTAAGACTAGTAAATTTATATAAGAATATTTGAAGTTAATTATTGTGATTGCTTGTTACTTTTATTGTAATTTTCAAATAAAAAAAATTAATTATTGTAATGTTCAAAAACTTTTAATGTAATGGTTAAATCTTCTAGTTGTATGATACATAAGAAGGATATGATTGCTCTTATTAATCCATTTAATTGTTTTTATGTTGAGGTGGTTTTTAACAAGCATATGTTGAGGTGGTTGTTAAAGCTTATGATTGTTCTTATTAATCCATCTAATTGTCTTTATGTAAAATAGTTTTTGTGAACACCGTACGATGCGATTTGCATACACTGCCCCGATGGATGAGCGTGTATGGACTGCACGAGTGCCTTTGCTTTTCCTAGAGATAGGTGAGTACCATGTGCCTGAGATTCCATATATATCAATAAGATAAATCTATTTTACTCAAAAAATTGCACTGAAGTACTTTAGTGCTGCTCCCAGATGATCCATAAAGTTGGCAATAGCAAAACAAAAGAGTGATGAAACCGATGTCAATATACATACAGTTTCACTTCTTCCCGACAAAGACAACATGGGTCCTAGTTCCTACGTACCACATAATGGAATATTTTAATACCAAAATGGGTCCAACTCGACTTGTTTTCAGTTCATTCATTCAAATGAATCTAAAAAAATTAAGTTCATTCATTAATTTTACTGGGTTCAAAAAAAATTCGTACAACGAAATATAAAATTTAGATACATGTCTGTCAACATCAGTACAAGTTTAAATTATAAGAAACATACCTAACTTGATGTTGCCAAATCTAGATTATGAAGAACAATTGGTGAGAGTGGGGGGTCGGTGGTGGGACAAAGAGAAAAGATAATGGGGGAGACCAGATCTGGATAGTAAGTGAGAAAATGATTGATGGTAAAAATTCTATAAGTGTAAGACGTAAGAAAATAAAAGTATACATCGTATTTATTTAGTACAATTTTAAGAAAAAGGAACTTTTATTAGTGATGTGACAAATCACTTACTTTCTCTTACCTCGAATTTCGTGTATAACGTAAGAATTTCTTCCGTTTTACCTATAAGTGTACTCCGTTAGTTGACCGTTAAGAAAAAAGTGAAAAACGTAATAATTTGTTACTTTTTGCCTATTTTGGTAACTTATTAAATAGGTGACCTATTTTGATCATTTTTTTTATTTCTTGGCTTATTTTGGTTCCGAGTTCTGTTTAATGCCCCACTTCACCAACCTGGAGTAGCAAGGCTTATACTTATTCATCTGAGTTGTTTCAAAGTTCATTATCCTTTTACACGTATTTTGGATACTCCGTCTTTGTATCAAGGTTTAAGGAGTCAACAAAGCATCTCAAGGACGCGAGTTGTATTTGGATTGAATCAGAGTTCTTGTCGTTCTTGAAGAATTAGGAGGTGTGAGTACTGACTGAACATAACCACGTGGTCACATGAAAAAGGTGTTGCCGTGAAATGATTTGCTAAGGCTAGTGTAACCTCCTCAAAGTAATTATCATGGATCAATCTGGCTCGTGTTGCTTTTCGAAACTCTCTGTCTTCCTCTCCTCTGAGTTTGTAGAATCATTTGCTTTTACTTTTTTTTTAACTTTTTGCGTTTTGAGATATTAGGAACTGGGTTAACGCTAGATATTTTATGTTTTTCCTTGCAAGACATTGTGCTACTGCTTACTGTAATCAAAATCCCTTTCTTTCCTATCTCTTCATCCCGCTCCTTCATTTTATGATTGTGAAGAATAATATAAAATCTTGTGACTGGTACAGACTGACTGGGAGGGCGGTCACTATCCACTAACAATGCACTTCAGTGAAGACTATCCAAGCAAACCCCCGAAGTGCAAGTTTCCACCAAATTTCTTTCATCCAAATGTATATCCTTCAGGAACTGTATGTTTGTCGATCCTCAACGAGGACAGTGTGAGTACTTGTTGCTGCCATTGTATTTTATGTTTTGCTGATTGGTATATACAGCTTTTAATTTAATCTATGATTCTTACTCTTGCTATTAATTGTTCTTAGGGATGGAGGCCAGCCATTACAGTTAAGCAAATTTTGGTGGGTATCCAAGATTTGCTGGACCAGCCAAATCCTGATGATCCAGCACAAACCGATGGTTATCAGCTCTATATGCAGGTTCTCTACCCGAGTTGGACGTTTATATGCTTGAGTTTCCCCTAGTTGGCTTTTTTATTTTTGACCTTCAACATCATACCTGGATTATTCTTTATAAATCCTAATCCTTGCAGGGTTTCAATTGCTGTATGTCAAATTGTCAATCATATATGTCTAATGCACACTTGAAATGTAACAACATTCTAGTCATTACTTGGCTGTATGAGTGAAGTGACAAATTGATTGATTTTCGTTTTAATTTCTAGTTAAATGACTCATAATTACCTTACTTGCAATCGTTGTAACTGAATAGACCAATTAGACTTGACTGTCATTTGAATAATGTGGCAATCACTTTTGCAGGATACGGTCGAGTACAAGAGGCGAGTGAAGCAGCAGGCCAAGCAGTATCCAGCTCTACTCTAGTTTTAGCTGCTTGAAGACGATGTAATTAAATATGACTATGAGTAACTTTCTCTTGATTCTTAACAACACCAATATTCCTTGTTGACATAGAGGCTCTATGTCTAACTTTGGGTACTTATCTTGTCTATGATTCAGTGATGCACGTGGTTGGAATGGGCAACTTGCATGCTTTATCTTGTGTCTGATTGCATTTAGTATAGCTCAAAATCAGTGTTACATTTTGAAGTTTTCTCTGCTTTACTTACTGTGAAGGCCTTCGGGAAGAGTTGGGTGAGGGGGGATGTTAGAGAGAGGGTGTTAAAGGTCCTTTATTCTGGTTTTTAAACTCAGAATGGATCACTTAGAACACAGTCCCCTCTCGTTTCACTCATCAATCATTAGGTACTACAGTCAACCTCTATGCTATATAGATGGGCTACCTTGTGAAATAAAACATAGTAGTAATATGTAAGTGCGCATCTGGAATAGAATCCAGAGCAGCAAAGAAAGAAAATTGAGTAGCTTGCAGGCCAGTCGTCATTGCACACTAGCTGGTCAGTGGTGTAAGAGGGTGTTCCATTGGTGTTATCAGCCTCGGTGCGCGACAAGGGGATCAAAATGAGCAACGTAGTTGAACTACTATCATGTTGATTCGAATGAATTGTCCTTTCCGCAAGGTAAATCCTTCTCCGCTAGGCAAGAGGATAGCAAGTTCCAGATTCTCTTTGCCCCTTTTTGTATATAGGAGACTCCAAGTCGAGCAAAGTGGGCAGCATTTTTGTAAATCATCCTCTACTGCCATTGGAATATTTATTTACTTATTCAGTAGTCAAAGCTAATGAAGAGTTTTTAGCTGGTCAATTTTAATCCTTATACTTTAAAGTTGATGACCCTTGCGCTTAAATATATTTTCCTCATCATTAGAGTTTTTACCACATCACATATATCTCATCAAGGTTGACTCAATAATACTTCTCCAAAATTAAAAAATAAAAGACCCTTTTTTATGTAATGTAACTAATGACTACTCTAACTAGAATAAGCTACGTTTTAGACTACATTTGGTGCCTATTTCAACAAGCAAGATCATCAAATTAAACGAGTTTTTGTCTCTCGAGATCAAACTAATTAATTAATTCGTCCAATTCCAACTCGATTGCCCGAGTGTAGTCCGCTGACGAGAACTGAAACTATATTCCTTGCTACGCTCCATAGATGTTCGTAAGTATAAAATTGGAAAGACTGTAATTAGAGACATTATCATTCTTTCATTTTTCCCTTCAAATAAAAGGATATAATGTTGTCTTTGCGTTCTCAAGTTAAACTGAAAACGTGCAAGGCATACAAGATTTATTTAAGCTTAATTGAGCTTTGCAAGTAATTAAAGATACCATTTTAGCTACTCTTTTCAGAGTGTCAACCATTAGTATATAAACAAAATAATATGATCAAATTCATGCATCTGAATTATAAAAGTTTGAAACACCGACACTATATATCCCCTTAGAGATTTCACAACTCATCAGTATCTTCACCTTCTTCTTTTATTAATTGAGCATGCTTTTATTTTGTTCCAACTTAAATAATTCAAAACTTTATATTAATAATCACCATAAATTAAAAAAAATAAAGAGATAACACATAAACCTAAAAAAAGTTGACGTCTCCATAGCTAATTTCTTCATCTCTCTTAGTTATGGTATGTTTTCTTTCTTTATTTTTTCATCTGTTGTTCGATATCCGTATTGAGGCCTCATATTGCATGACACTCACTTTCTAAGACGATATTCGAACCCGAGACCTAATTGGTGAAGGAATTAGTTAATGTTCCTCGGACACGCACGTTTTGTACAAATATGGTTTTCATTTCTACTGTCCCACGTATGGTTAAGTGATAATTCGAAGCCAATGTACAATATAATATTAATTAATTAAAATCAAGTGATATAATCATATATCATTAGGTGAAGGAATTATATATGAATAATATATTTTCTGTTTATTGAGTTTGATGTAAATACTGAAGTTGGAGTGAGGCTATGAAAAACTTTTCCGTAGACTACTAATTTTGTTTTTGTTTTTGTTCAAAGGGCGCAGTAAAAAGAATAACTATATGAAGGAGTCAATGCTCTAATTTCACTTATAGTATTCTGTACATATTTAATAAGTATTTAAAAATACTATAAATTATAGTTGAATTTTTTTTCTTTTTTCTTTTTTAGAAATGGTTAAACAGTCGTAGTCAAAGAAAAAGTGCTGCCTAGTGGCTCCCGCAACTCAACAAATGTGATTCACCAAAAATAATAAAGAATAAAAGAAGAACAAGAATTGATTCTTCACATCTTTTTGGTCTCTTGCGATGTTTTCCACCTGAAAAAATAATATAACAATAACATATTCAGCGTATTTCAATAGTGAAATATAAAAACGATAATATATTATATATATGCAGGCTTATTCCTATAAAGGCAGAAAAATATTTTCAATCTAGACTTTGGCTCAAGGGTAAAAAATAAAATAAAAAAATTATACATCTTCCATATCTCATTATCTCAATAAAAAAAAGGAGAAAAAAGATAGGATGCATATCAGAAATTCAAGTAGAAAAACACAAAGATAACACAACAAATTGATAATGACATGGGATTAGGTAGCATCCTCTGAGATTATGATAATCTCTTTAGCACTTACTTTGACTAAAAAATGGCTTACTAAAGACAAATTCTGTTCAAGAATAGCATCATTAATAATGAAATTACAAGACAATTATATACAATATCTTCTTAATTTAGTGACTTTACTATTACAACGACCAACAAATGAAATGAACCCCTTGATGGTCTGCTGGATCCACATAATAAATTTGGAACCAACAATCTACAAATGTCTCATAAAAAAATAAATCGGTGCACTAAACTGCCGCTATGTACGGGATCTAGCATTAAACTACATTTCAACAAGAGGTTATATCTATATCTCGAACTCGTGGCCTCCAGGTCACATGACAGTAACTTTACCCAGTAACGTCAGGCTCCCCTATAACTTTCTAATACAACAACCATAAAAAACTGTACAAAATATGATGCTTCATTTCATTTTTTTATTTTTTTTGTGAAGATTCTACAAGGGGTTGGGAGATCTTGAAGAACTATTACAATTATCTAACACAATTTCAAATAAATCACCTTCAGACTCCAAATCATAATCTAATACTTGTTTCAAACTATTAACAGTATTGTTATTGCTTCTTGTATTACTTCTATTGAGCCATTGTGCATCAATTCTACCCATTGAGAAAAGTTCCTTGCTGTCTTCATATCCAAGAATTGGTGAATTGTTTTCCATATTAGGACTAATGAAGCAAGGATTTGGTGTCCTTTGTAAATTTGCTGGTGGATATCTGAATACACTTTGCCCAAGATTTACTAGTACTAATATGTCACCATTTGATGCTAAAGTTGGGTAAAGTGGGTTCCCAAATTCTTCTGATTTGCATCGAATTTCGTGCACTAGAAGTGAATCCACTGTGAAAAATACTCTCTTTTGGCTTGGATTGTATCCACAACCAATCACTTTTTCTGCTTTTCCCCACTCTTCTCTTTGTGATTCATACACCAGTTTCATACCTGAAAAACATTGACCACTGGTTTGAGTTTTTTTCGGGGTTAATTTCACGTATGATCACTAACGTTTATCCACTATACAGAAAATTCATAATAAAGTAAGTGAATGTATATTGAAGTTACTAAACATTTAACAACGATATAGTGAAGTTACAAATAGTGGCGGAGCTAGAATTTTCAGGGTATAAAATATAAAGCAATAAACATATGAAAAAAACAGTAGATTCAACATCTACTATGTATACATAAGAAAAATATTTTAACCATATTTATACAACAATTATCCGCTTAATAGGGTTCGAATCCCTTGCAACCATATATATGGTTCGGCTGCCCCCGGTTGCAAACCAATGTCTAGTCACGCTAAAGTAATTGAACTTTACTCACCGTAAAAGTAAAATTACTTAACTTTTACCCACTATAACATCAAGGTTACTTTACTATTATAAAGTTTTGTGACTTAACTGTTTAACGACACAGTGAGCACCACCGCCTCAGTGATCAGTAGGTTGACGGTTCAAGTCATATTAGAGAAAAAGGGACAACACTATTGATCCTCCTCGGCGGGGTGGAAAAAGAGGGACTCAATTGTTTAACATGTAAAGTTCAATTACTTCAACAATAAAAGATAATACTAGTGATTATTTGGCTGTTGTCAGTGTGTTTTAACAATTCGACAATGTTGATGATGGACAATTAAAAAGACTAATTACTGCTTAGTGCTTGCTTATGTGACTTTTGGCAGAAGCAATAGATTAGTAAATAAACTTTGCTATTGAATGCCAAGCAATGCCCACTATGAAAAGTATATCAATATTTTCAGTGCTTAATATTGACTTGTACAGCTCTGTTTAAGCATTCTATCCGCAGAAAATGCACTAAAAATTTACTCCCTAAATTTCAATTTCTCTTACTTTTCTTATTAAATCTTTTTTTTCCCCTATAACTCTATACAAGACTAAAAAAACTTTTTGGTATATTCACTTCTTGAATTTTTTCTAAAGCTGAATTCATATCTTTAATTTATAAGAACACCCTATTCAATTCTAGCGGAGACAAAAAATATTAGGTGTTTTTTTTCCAGTTGTCCTGACTTTGGTGGATAGAGTTATTTGTTATCTATTGATGGTGTATTTGGTATCTATTGATGGTGGAAGGTGGCAGATACCTTCGGAATTAGTCGAGGTGCAACAAAGCTGCACCGAACACCACGATTAAAAAAAAGAAGAAGCACAAACTATTCAAAAGTCTCTTCTACTTTCTTAAACGCTTTGTTAAACCAACTAGACAAACAAATTGAAACAAAACGAATCATAAAAAAGGAACTTACCATCAAGAAAAACAGAACCATTTGAGTTAAATCCAATGGAACCTGGATAGCTGCCTGGAAGTTTAAGTGGAAGAGAACCACCACTTGTTAGCCCAATTGACAACACAATGAACTGATCATTTTTCAAATTCTCCTTTGATGATTCTTGAACTTTTGGATGTCCATTTAGCCTATGATGGCTACTTGTAACATGTACCAAAGACTCTGAATTGGCCTTTGAATTTGAAGAATCCTCTCTAATAAGCTTAATTTTCTCCAAATCTAATTTATCCTCTTTTGCCTTTCCCATAATTTCAAGATTATTATTATCTTGATTATTCCAAGGCAAAATAGTAATCTCAAAATAAGATTCTTGTGGAAATGATGAATTACCCAAATGGGGTCCTGGTAAGGGCAAAGATGTCTTAATAACAGATGAAGCTGACATAAAATTTGTACTTCTGCTAAGTTTTTTAACACCAGAATTGAATCTAATTTTTTGCATAAAATCAGCAGACCCTTGACAAATTTCCCAACTTATATCAACCTCAAATAATTCATTTCCATTTTCACCAACACCACATGATCCTAATAGGGACCTAGCTGTTGATGATCTAATGGATGGTGATGGTGCATAAGTTGTGAAAGCAAATCTTGACCATCCATTTTCAACAGCATCAGTAACAAGTGATGGATGATCAGACCAATTGAAAAAATTCTTAGTAGATGTTACACCCCCTTGCTTGAAAACATAATAATTACTAGTTTTCTTTGTACCACCTCTTTCTAGTTGATGAAGACTTACATGATGGAGTTTTGATATCCCATTTTGCAAATTCTGATTATTTTTTTCTCTAGGCTTTTTTGGACAACACCTTCTCTTAATTATCGTGATGACAATTAATACAAGAATACCACTTGAAACTGCTACTAAAATAATCTTAGACCATTCTTGCATCTTCAAAATTCTTGAAATGAGTTAAGACTTAATTGATATGAAAGTTTTTGTGGTTTTTATTTTGGAATAGAGGAAAACGTGGGAGGGTGGCAGCAAAGGAAGAGGAATAAATCAAGAAAGACTGCAAATATAAAGAACAAAAAGAGAGAAAAAATAGAGAGAGTTGACGTTTTGTTTTTAATATATGAAAAAAGAAAGAGTAAAAGGAAAATAGAATTTTCAGAAGTAATAAATGGGAAAGAGGGGAGTGGCGTGCTAGGCTTAAAAAAAAGAAAGATGACATTAACACCTTTCTCTTTATTGACAAAAAAACACAGCCACGCTCATAAATACATATACATATTTATAATTTATAAATTTGGTATAATTAATAAAATTAATTTAATTAAATAAGTTCTTGATAAGCAATTTTTCAAGGCAAGTGTTAAGTTAATATGAGTTAAAAAAAAAAGTAAATAGTAATAATGATTGATATATTAAAAATTAAGTCAAATCTTTTTGTAATTGTGATGTAAGATCAGATTGTTCACATCTTGATTAAATCAAAATAACGCTTGAGAGTAGTTAGACTTGTTGGTCGAGGTAGTCCCATATCTATTGAAATAGGTCATTTAAATATAGTCTTGAACATTTTTTAGTCTCTTAAATTTATTAAAGTGAAATGTCTTTGATCCAAATAACATAATGAACTTATAAATATCGGCGTCTGCCAAAAAACATTACGAAACATATGGCAAAAGTCAAGCGTCAAAATTGATTAACTTTTGGACCGATCGAAAAAATCCATCAAGAAAATAAAAGACAAACCGGCCTTGGTCGACTTTTAAAAGAAAATAAATCATTTTAGATTAATGATCGGTTTATTCAAAAAGTTCGATCGGGGTTTAGACCAAAAAATTAACCAAGCTCAGGTTGGTTTCTCAAAATAATTATTTTCGTTTCTATATAAAATCAAACGAGCTTAATCGGTTATACTAAGAATATTTTTGAGGAATATTTAAACAATCGAATAACTCGATTTTTATTTCCTAATTTTTTTGCGAAAAAAAGGACCGACCTTGTTGGTTTTTAAATCAATTCTGTTAATTAAACTAAAAGTGCTTCACTTAAACTAACTTAAGAGACCTATAATCAACCAACCTGCTCTAATTAAGAGACGATTTGAACTAATAACTCCATGTAATCTTGACTATCAGAACTTGGTCATATAGCAAGAAATCGTCTAATTTATTGTTACCAATAAACTCGAACAAATAAAAAAAACTTTTGTAAAAGCAAGCTTGAATATTTTGTATAAACTATTTTATTAAAAGTAAAATAAATTTTTACTATCTCTAAATTTTGAAGAAAAAATTTCGTGGATCAAGTTAAAAAGTAATTATTCATTTCATTTTCAAAGGAACATAGAAAGGTAAATTATGTTGTGCTAGTAAAGCCTTCTAGAGTGAAACAAATATCTTGAAATCCATACCAAATTAATGTTAATTGTCAAAAATTAATACATAAAACAAATAGCGGGCCTTAATGGGATAAAGATAGAAGTTTTTAAACTTTAGTGCTTTTTTTAATTGATGTTTGATATTCGTATTGAAGAGCGATTAATTTAGATTTGCTTCAGATAAGATCTATTTTGAGCTAACACCCCTTATCAAGTATTTTTTCAATTCATAACTTAAAATTTAAATCTTTGATTAAAGAAAAGCAATTCGTCCACTGCATCATATTCTTACCGCATCACATTCTTTGACAGTGATTTTAGTGTTGAAGCAACCCATCCACTGCATCACATTCCTTGACAGTAACTTTAATAATGTTGTTATTATATGTATACAGTGTAACTTGAATTAGACATAAGTTAATTTTTTGACTTTATTGTTGCAATAGATAAAGCTAAAGTAAGTGACCCTATGCAAATTTGACTTTTTCTTTTTTCTTTTTTAACTCAAAAAAGTTTATTATAATGGATACGGTAAGTGATCATTCCCGAAATTAACTTCTTGATTCCGTTTATGTGTAACATAAATTTGCTAAAATCATGCAACTCAAGAAAGGAAAATAATTTAAAACAAAAATCAACCCAATAAATTGCAAAATCATCATCAACACATGGAAAAGTTGTTCAAGCGATAATGAATACCGATGTGCGAACAAAGCTTTATATTGGTAGTAAAAAAAAGAGTTACTTATAAGGTGTTTGATATTCTTAATGGTGTGAATCTTTTTAGAAAAAGTTTGTGCAGATTTGGTTCAAAACAGATAATATCATGCCGTATTAAAAGTAATATTTTTAGATCGTTTTAGCCTAACAACTCATATCTTTGAATATTTCTCTTTTTTTTTTTTTTACATTAATAAAGTCAGATTTGACCAAACTAGCTAATTGATGAGCTTAGATCAGAAAATTGAGAGGAATTAGAAGCAACGAGAAGAGAAGGCATAAAATGTTGAAATTGACGATTTGAGTTAGGATTATCTAGAGAGTTTTGGCCGTTCAAAGTTATAAGCATTGACTAAAGTCTTAGGGGTTGATTAATGCCTTTTGCCCTTTTCTATGAGTATATAAAAAAAGAGTTGCAATCCTATAGAATTGCAATCCGGCCTGCTGTGTTGTATTGAGTGGAGTGTTGGTCGATTAAGAATTCTCATATTCAGAAGTTGAAAGTGGCGGAAATGAGGATGTTGCGTTGGATGTGTGGTTTCATAAGGGCTGACAAGGTTAGAAATAAAATTATTCGGGAGAAGGTGGGAGTGGTATCTGTGGAGGATAAAATGCGGGAAGTGAGGTTGAGATGGTTTGGTCATGTGATGAGGAGGGGTACGGATGCCCCAGTTCGTAGGTGTGAGAGGTTGGCCTTAGAAGGTTTCAAGCGGGGTAGGGGTAGATCGAAGAAATACTGAAGAGAAGTGATTAAACGTGACATGGAGCAGTTACAGTTGACTGAGGACATGACCCTGGATAGGAAAATATAGAGGAAAAACATTAGGATGGCGGGCTAAGGGTGTGGATGATTCGTAGTCAGTAATTAGGTGGACGCTGGTGTCCTTTGTTTGACAATGTACAATGTTTTGTGGATGTCGTACCTATGTTATTTTATCAGGTTCTATGCTTTTGATACTTTTGTATACTGCCTTGTATCTTGAGCCGGAGGGTCTATCGGAAACAACCTCTCTGCCTCTTTAGGGATAGTGGTATGGACTGCGTACACTCTACCCTCCCCAGACCCCACTTTGTGGGAATATACTGGGTTGTTGTTGTTGTTGATAAAAAAAAAAAAGAGTCAAACAAGACATAAAAGAAAAAAAATGCATGCTAAAAGGTGTCTTGTCACTTTGAATGATTGTGACCTTTTCGATGGCGCGACTTTTTCGATAAGACACAGTAAACACCTTCTTGTTTGAATGATTGTGACCTTTTCGATGGCGCGACTTTTTCGATAAGACACGGTAAACACCTTCTCGTTTGAATGATTGTGACCTTTTCGATGGCGCGACTTTTTCGATAAGACACAGTAAACACCTTCTGGTTGGCTATAAATTTATAGGACTAGCATTAGTCTTGATAGTTAAAAAAAAAATCTGATGCCATATTTTTATTTTCTAAATTACTATTTATTTGAATACAGGATTACAACAAATTTCAAATGTTTTATATATATCCACCCCAATTTTAATGTCGAAGGTTATATAACTTACCACCAATTACTACAATTCTTTAACGTAGGGATGCAATTGAAGTAATGATTTTGCATCATCCACTTCACTTTTGCTTTTATTAACCTTTTCTTTCTTTCTTGGCTTCACTTTTCTTCTTATTTCTTTGGATTCATTAGCATGCATGATTTCATCCTTAAAAGGCCCAAAAAAAAAGATCGACAATTTCATACCAAAAGCTGGTCCAATATTCAGACTTTTCTTCTTGTTACACAGAAGAATTTCTTTTACAAATTAAAGACTCAAAACTTTGAAAAAGTAAAATATAGACAACAATGAATGGAGGGCCAGCAATTTCTTAAAATTAAATTCTTCAGTAAAAGTACTTTAATGTAATGAATGCATTAGAACAGCTACAGAATATGACAGTTTTGAATAAAATTTGAGATATTTGTAGACTTTCAATAACTATCAGCTGAGTATATTAAATTATATAGCACTAGGCCTCATTTTCTTAACAGAAGTCCACGCAAAAAAAATAATTAAAAAATTAAAAAATTAAAAAAATTAAAAAATTAAAAAATTAAAAAATTAAAAAATTACAAAAATTTACACAACACTGCATTCACACTAAAACGTAGATAAATTTCTGCTTCTTTTTCTTCTTAATTCTTCTTTCTCTTATATATGTGCTGAATATTGTATTTAATCCTCGTGGCCCTTAGTGGTTTAGGGTCAACCCCTTTTTTCTTCTTTTAATTTTGTTTACTGAGTCTCACATCCGATGAAAAAGGTATAATCTTGTTTCTTGAAGAATCTATCCTACGTTCGGAGTTGAGTTAGATCAGGATTCATTTCTTTACACATTATCAGAGTACGACTCACCCTAACTATTATTCACTGATGTTGGATATCCAATTAAATTATTCACGCTTTACATATCCGGTTATGGGCGTGAGCCGTGAAGTGATATGTTGAGAAGTCCATGCACATCGGATGAAAAAGGATAGATGGCCTTCTCTTTTGAAGTTGAGTTAAACTTGAGATCCATTTTTTTTTTTTTATAAATCTAACAAGCACGAATCGGGAAGAACTAATGATGGTTGCTCGTCGGAAAGAGCTAATTATAGTCATCATTTACAATCATCACCACCAACCACTATTATATGAATAATCCATAAAATTACTGCCAACACCACTATCATCGACCATCATTATATATCATTAACCATCGTCATTATTATCAACCAACATTAGCTATAGTTTTCATCTATAGTAATTAAATTTGGTATGATAATAAACGTTATACCCCTAATTAAAAAGAACTTTCAAGCGTGACTCTAGATTAATAAAATTCCGAAATGGATATTATTGGACGTCAAGTCCTATAGTAATTCCTTTATATCAATTGGACGTCAATTTTCTTGTAGAGCCCCATGCACAAAATGAAAAAAAAAAATGACATAAAACTATCAAATAAGTATATAGGAATTAGGAAAGCAACTATATCCGTTAACAGAACGGCAAAGGACAAAGTGAAAGTTAAAAAAGAAAAAAAAAGAAGACAGACAAGAAAGAGTGGCACAAAAAACAAGTAAATGGCAAAAACATTCCATAGGAGTCATTGGATATACTACTTTAGTAGAGTAAACAAAAGCATAAAAGATGGAGCTTTTGTCCCTTCATTTTGTTTCCTGCTTTGGGACAAAGATATCTTCTTCCCAATTATTATGGTTGTAGGGTACATTAAGCAAAGGAAGCAAAGTTAATCTCGTACTTGGGTCAATTTTTTTCCTTTATTGTTTTGTGCTTGATCAAAACATTAGACTAGAAGAAGTAAATGATGAAGCCTAGATAAATGTCATGTCACCCGCACGTCAATTATGTGTCAGCAAGGGCTAACACTAAAGTTTGGGAGTATATATGTCTATCATATTGTTGTGTAACGTGAACTTTCTGTCAATGGCTAGGCCTAGGTTTTGGACGGAATGATTGAGGTCAGAGTAATAATTGACATGACGCTTGTTTGATGAGTTTAATTAAAAAATAAAGTTACGCCCTTGATATTAGTTACTATAACTTTTGACATGATAACAAATGTTTGATCCTAACAAGTGGTATACTCACTAGAGCTGGCATGATGTATGTGAGAGGTGTTGGGAGAGGTGGATAACACCAACATTTTGCCTATAGTGAGTCTCATGTGATGAATCTGGGATGGGCCAAGTCAGAGTCTTTGTCGAATATGAAACTTGGTGAAGAAAATAAAATTGCGTCCTTGTTATTATCTATAGTTGTTTTTTTGCATATGATGGTAAACACTTGATGATCCTAACACATATTGACTAGTTTTTTCTTGGTTTAATTGTCTGTTATCTGAAATTTACTGGCCCATAGTTCTCACAAGGATAATGGGCCGAGAGAACTAGCAAACAATAGTATTAGTCCATTTCAAACTGAATGATAAAGCCTTTAAGGGAATGGAAACAAAAATAGCATTCTAACTGAAACTATTGACACAAAAATAATCATTTGAATTTTAATTTCATTTTTTAGACATTTGCTGACAGCTTATACGACACTGATACTATTTGATACATATCTTATACAAATATATATTCTATACTATAAATATACAATTTCTATATGCATCTTATATATGCATATTTTATACAACAAATTATACAAATTCTATGTACATCATATTAAAAATACATAATATATATAACAGTAATATAATTTTCACCCTCAAATTCGCTTCTCTATTTTTTTTACAAACTGTATCAGTATGGTATATGAATTGTATCAGTATGATATATAAACTGTATCTGATCTATCTTAATCAAAATGATCTAAATTTGAAAAGGGTCATCTAATGAAATTAAAATGACCGACTGACCTCTTCATATCCAATAACTCAAACATAGGCCAATTGTTCTTAAATGAGCCGAGCTGTGTCCTTTTCCGAATGGGAAAAAAATCTAAATATACCTCCTTAGATTATATATTGCAAGTCATGGCAAGACTTCTTAGATTGCAACTAATAACAAGTTTTTTTTTTTAAAAAAAAGAATAATAAAAAATTTAAAACAAATAAAATTAAGAATAAACATCTTTTTATATGCTAATTAAAAAAACTTTCATTTTAATAGGAGTTAGTTATTATGTGGGCTAAAATTATGGAACCTATTAATGTGCATGCTTTTTTCTATTTCTTAAATTATATTTATAGTCACTTTTTAAAAAGAAAAATAAATACTTCTTCTTTTTTCATAATTTATTCTTACTCAATCTCTATTTTAATTTCTAATCCATGAATTTTGAATTCACAATAGAATTGGTGATAGTAAATATTATATGTTAATAATTTATTTTTAATTTGTAAATTGTATACCACCAATTATTCATGTATTGTTTTATACAATCAAGCTAAAATCAATTTATATATAACAAAGTCATATTTTAAATGATTTTTTATTTTTGGGGTCTCAATTTATGAAATTGGTACATAAGATTATATATAAATGATATATCTTATAATTGTTTCTAGTGCATGAAAATGGTACATAATATGATATCCACGAATTATTTTAATAAATTTTATTAAAGTCATTTTATACTCTTGTCATACTTAAGGACATTTTTTTTTTGGGGGGGGGGGGGGGGAGGGGGGGAGGCTCAATGTATGGAGTTGACATTAAAATTAGTACCGATGAATTTTCGTATATGTCACATTTGTATGAAATGAGTTTATGAATGTGACAATTGATACGAAAAAATGGTGTTGTATATTACATAACTTTTTTAGTGTATGTAATGGATATTTAATGAAAATTTATCACTGAACATATTGAAAATAAACTAACCGATAATTGTTTGGTATCAAATAACTTTTTGGTGCAGTAAAAAAGATAATCTGTATTAGCCATGATTGATATTGGTGTTGATTCACTATATTAATTTTGCTTTCTGCAATCAGTATAGTTCAATAGTTGTACAAAAATATAGTTACAACTTGCAATAAACAATCTAAAAATACATATAAATATAATTTTCACATATAATAAAACTAAATCTATTAACTGGATCGGGATTTTAATTGATAAAGTGTTACATTTCTTTACAATATTGTACTTCCTCGTTTTTCATTTTTCCTATGGAATACTTTATTTGGCAAAGTTAATTCTCAAAGTATGTGCCATATTAAAAAAAAAGATCAGAAAAGATAATTTTTTTTTAAATAGCTTTATTTTATTATTATTTATTGAAAGTCACTGTTGTGATAAAAAGATGAAATCTATGAATAATGAAAGAAGAATTGAAGGAATAATGTGTATCAATGTAGAAATAATTTACCAAATTTTACTTCTTAATTTAAGAACAAATTTTGTTACTTTACTAATAAAGTTAAAAAAAGTATAAATAAAGATAACTATTGAAACCAAAATTTATTCTTAACACAATTATCAATAGAGTTAATGAGGAGAGATAGAATATTAAAGACTAAAAAATAAGAGATAATAACAAACACTTATTTAAAAAAATGTATATATATTTCTAAAGAATTGCTATAACTTGCAATTAAATCTTTAATTCAATAATTATGTAAAAGTATTGCTATAACTTGCAATAAACAATCTAATAACTATATACAAAATAATTTTCACTTTCCGAATTCTAGCCGCAAACTTCAGGGATAGGCCCATTTCTGATAATGGTGCCAAAGGCCCAGTCTGGACGTGGTTTTTCTGGAATAGGCCCATTTACGATAGTGGGCCTAAGGCCTGGTTTGGACGTTGTTTTCCGAGTTAGGATCTAGAACCAGGTCTCTTTTACCAAAGGGTCTATGTTCTTGCAACGACACATAATTTTTTTTTTTCAAAATAAAAAATAAAAAATACTATCGTTTATCAGTTTTCTTTTTGGTTAAAAGACATTGCATTCAAAATTAAAAACAATCCAACATCAATTCGGGTTCAGTACAAAAGAGGTCAGCAATTCCTCTGTGGAATGATCTAAGTTAGTTTTAATCCTTCTAACAAAATAAGTTTCTGTAATGTTTGCCCATACAGCATTCCGGGCACACATGGGAGAAACTTCAAAAAGTATGGTTCCCTGTTGGATATCTGAGTTCGCCCCCAGCTTAGCCATAGCATCCGCCATTCCATTTTGTTCCCTATAGCAATGTCCCACCTGCGGTTGCCTAACCTTCTTAGTCTTGACCTGTAATCATAGACAATATCATTATACATTGAGTTGTCTTTTGCCAGCATAAGAATAACTTCTAAGGAATCAACATTAATTTCGATAGGGGTGAAGTTAGAGTCTTCAACCAGCTTAAGGCCCTCCCTAAGTGCAATCAGTTTAATTTAATTGACAAAATATGTAACTCTTCATATGAAGTCTGCGGAATATGTTAACTAGAAAACTATAGGGATAATTTACTATAAGCCGTTGTGTCAAAAGACAAAAAAAAAAAGTAAAGTGAAATAATTGCTGAAAGCATCTTTTTCCCTCTCATATATATAGGCCCTCTCAAATGGGGTTAATTGTACTCTAGGAAAATTTCTAAGTGATAGTGGTTGGACGATTGAGATTCTTTTATTTTAATAATGTCTTAAATTTGAACCTTTGAGAATCGAAAAATCATGTTTAAAAACATCTCTGTCCAAAATAAACTATACAACATACAAATCTGAATTTACTCAGACTTCGATCTCCAAACAGATACCAGACACTAAACGATATTTGCTTCTTCTTGAATATGAAAGATTTGTCGGAAACACTCTTTGATGTTGGACAATTGGTGCATAATGATTGTCTTTTTGCACTCATTCCTAGTGTATCAAACTATTTATAAGTGTTTTAACACTTGAATGCTATTTGGCATTTCTTCAATCCAAAATTGTAGTCAAAATATACTTAGTTGATGCCTTTAATTAATCTGTTGTGGTCCAATAGAATTCTCTATCTAAGTCAAAATGGTTCTCATTATATGTCAAATTAATTGTCAGTGGGGCTGGCTTTATTTGAGGATTACCAGAGTAGTTGGGTGTATTTTGATGATAACTTTACACTTAATTATTTATTGTATATCTCAATTGTATATGCCTGCAAAATTGACCCGTACAAATATGATAATCCAAAACTGGTGGACAAATTTCAAATGACTTATCCAACTTGCCCAAAAATGACATGCCAATTTATTAGGACGATTTTTTTCAATTCGCTCAATTCAATTCATCTAAAATATCTAAAATTCGACAATACTTAGCTAGCCTAAATTAACCCATGAAAATAAAGGCAATATTTTTAAATTTTTTATTTGTCATGTTATGTATTGTGATGATAATGATTTTTTAATTAATTAGTTGCATAAATTCAATTCTTTTAAAGTTAATTACTTCTTATTTCAAGTTTTTTCCAAATTACTAAAATTTCTTATTTAGTCCATCCGGATACATCACATTTTCATGATTCATTACTTAGTTTTACTCCGATACATCACATTCTTCTGAATATATCACTTAATTTTACACGAATACATCACATTTCATACGAATACATGACATTTTTTCGAATACATTATTTAATTTTACACGTATACATCTCATTTTTCAATGATTTATCCACGCTTTTAAATAAAATCAAGAATTTATGTAATTATTCAAAATGATTAAAATTTAAGTAGTTATGGTAAGTTAAGTTGCGGTATGACGAAATTTTACCTTAATTAAATTATAGAAACAAGCAAAGAGATTAATATTTAGTAAGAGCTGGGTGAATTAAGTTATTATTCATTGTTTAGCTCATCTTGTTCTCATCCATTTTAGGTGAAGTAACATTGGACATATTAATGATCCGTTCATTTATTAATTCATTACGTTAACCTGTCTTAATTTAAACGAACTAACACATCAATTCTTTATTTATTAATTAATTAATTTCAGTTCAACCCGCACATTTAAAGTCCAACGCAACGAAACATTTTACCTCCTTGTCTGAGAAGTCTCTTTCTATATCTAAAATGCAACGAATTTTATTTAAATATTTTTTGCATTAACAATAATCCTCTGCTTTAATCCCACGATATACAAAACGTTCAAGTCATTATCAGCTTTTGTATTTATTTATTTATTTATTTATTTATTTATTTATTTATTTATTTATTTTGTTAAAGTAATTAGGGTGTAATATCAAGTATCAATCAATCATTGATATTTCAATCACAAACAAGTTGAGGTTTATTACGTTAGATTACTCTATTTCTACGTTAATTATTTGTCCTTAAGTTCCAAGTATTCTCTTTTGGTTAGAATTCGATACAGCTATATATTACCTGCTCTTTTGGTGTCCATTAATGAGAATGCTTTTTATATCTAGGACGGAGGATTGAGTATAACATTAAAGTAATCTGGAGATATCGGAAGTGAGAATATTGACATGAGTAACGAAAAATTTTGTGAATAATACGATCCCTTATTAATGGAGGATTTTTTGCATTCAATCTATCTACACAGAGTGAATTGAGAAGTTTTGATAATTAATTTAGCGCTCGCTGAGAATGACATAGGAATAAGGTTTACATACACTCTATCTTCTTCATACTTCAGTCGCTCGGTTACACTAAATATATTATTATTATTATTATTATTATTATTATTATTATTGTTATATTAAAAATGGCGGGGTTCTCAGAGTGGAGTAACAATCGTGAGAATCATGAGAAAATGTTCTTCGTGTGAAATGGAGTAATAAAGAGGGGGAAAATGAATAAAGGTACAAACTAATACTTCCTCCATTTCATAATAAATGAATTGTTTAATTTTAACACACAAATTAAGCAAAAAATATTAAAGACATAAATTTAACACAATTTTCTATTTTTATCCCAAAAAAAAGAAAAAATTGACCTAATAATACCTTTTAAAAAGTTAATTGGTTGTCAAATCATAAGGGTAATTTGGAAAAAATTTTAACGATTCACTTATTTTGAAACACCAATAAATACCCCAATAATTTACTTATTCCGAAACGGAGGGAGTACTATTTTATTATACTAATAAAGATATAATGAGGAGCAGCTAAGCAAAATAGTGTATTAATTTGTTAGTAATAAGCAGCCAAATGCTTTGTATTGCGGCGGACCCAAGCTAAAGTTGGCTTTTGGCCATAAAATATGGGATCCTAATTCCAAATTTCTTTTTAAAAAATATTTTTTTAACAAGCTGTAATTTTATTTTTTAAGATTAAAAATTAAGTATAAATAACATAAATATCAGTCATTTTGAAAGTAATTACACTCTTTTTCACTTTTTTAATTACTTTACTCTCTCTCTATTAATATACATAATATAACATAACCGACATATACATAACATTCTGTGTATATGTTGGGATTTTCGTAATATGTTTAGGAAGTTGAATTTTTTGTAATATTGAAAACATAAGTTGTGTATTAGTATAATTTTTAGAAAAATCAATACTATGCTTGCTTACTTATTCTTGTTCCTATCGGGTCCAAGAGGATCGATGTTCAATTTCTCGATCCATTACTCATTTCTTTTCAACACGATAAAAATTAAAATCTCAAAAAAGAAAATAATAATTGACCTCCGTTAATAAATAAATGAAATGTGAATACATTAAAATTAATTCTTATCCCTCATTGTTTCTCACCAATTTAAAATATATATAAATCATAAATTCTTCAAAAACTTATAAATATACATTTTATTAAAGAGTTTATACTCAACATGCAGATATTGTTCACAGATTTCTTTTGAATCATTTTGTTTGTTATTTTTTACTTACATACCTTTAAAACAATAGGTATTTTATTTATTATATTCTTATTTATTATTTTTGATAATTTAAACTATTAATCTTTCTTCAAAAAATATTTTTCATTTTAGTCTAGCTTCACTAAATAAAAAGAGTATTAATCTAAGCTAATACAATATTGAAGTATACATATGCTCTTCACATAGATTTTCTAAGTTCATTGAAGAATGTTTGGCACTTTTGTCACTTTTATTTATCCACAATATTAGATATAAATATTTATTTTTACTATTTAAAAATTAACAGATAATTTACCACTTAATTTCTAATTTATCTATATTACTATATATTTGTTTATTCAAAATATTAAATTTAGTATATTCAAAGCTGATATATTATAAAATTATCATGCTATATATTTTCTTATCCAATACTATCAAGTAAACATAATAAACAAAAAGGAGTACCTTTAAAATAATAATTACGAAAAAGGGATAAATATATTTTTAAATTATGGTAAATGGTATGTATGTATCCTTCGTCATACTTTGTGTATACATATGCCTCGACCGTTAATAAAATGGTAAGTAATGCCCCTTACACTAATGATGGGCCATATGTGTACCCAAAGTGTGGTGGAGGGTATATACATACCATTTATCATAATTTGAGGATATATTTATTCTTTTTTTGTTTTACTTTTTTGTCTCAGATAATTAATCCAAATTCATTACCCGACCTAATAAATTCACTATCCAATCCGTTCGCAATTAAAATCAAAGAGACTCCTATAGTCACGTTTTTTCACCCATATAACGACATATGCACACAATGCAGTAACACTCACTACTATTAATTTATTTTTAAAAAATCATTAACCCATAACACCCCAAAACAACACCAAAGAAATTGAAGTCCTCACGTTTCAATTTTCAGCGAAATTTCATCGAAAAAACACTATTCACCATCGATCAACACCACATAGCTACCATCTCCGTTGAATCAAAAACACCCCATCGGCGAACCATCGCTGCATCCCTAGCTCCAGTCACATCCGGCCTAATATCCACTCCCTTCAACGAGTAAACATCAACTAGTAGCAGCGACCACTACTACAATTTGATTGGAATTCACTTTTAAGAGAAAAACAGAGGGAACATCGAGTTTGAAACAAAAATAGAGGTCGAATCGAGTTGGTTTGAAAGAGTTCAATTGGTTTATTGGGTCTGGTGGCGGATTTGGATTAGTTATTTGAAATAAAAAAATTAAAAGAATAGGAACACATATACCCTGAACTATAATAATGGTACCTATATACTTTGCGTCATACTTTGAGTACACATATGCCGCTATCGTTAGTGTGAGGGGCATATACGTACCATTTTATTAACGTTAGGGGCATATGTATATGCAAAGTATGACGGAGGGTATATACATACCATTTATCATAGTTCGATGATATATTTGTCCCTTTTTCATAATAATTATATATAAATTTCTTTCCAACAAAATTTGATTTATGAAAAATAACTTCAACTACAAAAAGAAATATGAAGAAACAGAAATTTTATTGATAAATATGAGGTTATATTTTTGTTCCTCTCTTTATTCTTCTCTCTTGATTTTCTTTGTGATTCGAGGATCATTAGTGGCGTATTGATCGAACTTAGAGCAATTTGAATATGATATGATTTTTTTTTTGTAATTCAAAGATTGTTAGTAATGTATTTCTATAACGTAAAAATATTTGAATTTAATCTTCATAACAAAAGGTGTTTGTGGATCTTCATGATAGTATCCTTGATGAGTTTATGAGATTTAAAAAAAATATATTATCTTTTGTCTAGACATAATTTAGATCAATTCAGACTAAAGTAACCTCCAAACTAAGCTTGGTAAAATAACTTTTAGAGTTTGTTTGGATAGGAATAAAATTTGGTCAAATCAGCTTTTAATCTCTTTCTTATTTTTTTAAGGTGTTTGGTAAAATTAAAAAGTACTTAAAAAAGCTAAAAACTGATTAAAAAAATCAAAAAGTGAGAAGCTGGGTACCCCAAACTTTTTATTTTTTAGATTAAAATCCTTTTAGGTTTGACCAAAATATTTATTTTTTTATCCCTTATATTTTCCTTCAATTCCAACAATATTCTATACTTGTAACCCTTAAATATATAGTTTTTTTTTTCTTTTTCTCTTTGCCGCTTCGCTTCATCTTCTCTCTAATTTTCTCTTCATCTTTCTTCTTTGTTCTTCCTGCCTCTGTCTGGTCCGATCGTTTAGCCGCTCTTTCTATGAGACGGGAATGTAAATAGAAAACATCCCCTGGGAAAGCCTCATGACTTCTTTTCTTTACAGTATTTATATCAAATCGTAATAGTACAAGTACACTATTTTAGTAAACTTCGCTTCATTTAGTTCAATTTAGTTTTAGTTTAGATTTATTCTGTAAAATAAAATTCAAAAGGAAAAAAGTCGATTAATTTTTTTTTATCAAAGCCATGAAATTTCTTCGATCTTCAAAAAGATGACTTTGTAAGTTTCAGTATTGAGTAATGATATTGGTAATCATTCAACTAGGAATTCCTTGCTCAAAGATGTTCAGTTCTATGTGTATCATATATATCACAAGGCTTAAGAGAAAGCCATTTACGCTAAAGTCCATTTCTAAAAGAATAGAGTGAATGAGAAAGATAAGTAATTTGGAACTGTTAAGGAAAGGAGGGCTCATGTCACGCCGAGGTACTGTAGAAAAAAACCCTAGCAAAATTCAATCCAATTTATCGTAATCAATTAGTTAACATGTTGTTTAACCGTATTCTGAAACATGGAAAGAAATCATTGGCTTATCAAATTATCTATTGAGCCGTGAAAAAGATTTAACAAAATACAGAAACAAATCCACTATCCGTTTTACGTCAAGCAATACGTGGAGTTCAAGCGTGGAAACCCCAGGATCAGAAGTAGTAGGATTGATTCCCATAATAATAAAATAAATAAATATGTCGAAATATTTTTTCAAAAATTACCATGGCACCGAAAATGTATTAGGGATCAAGTGATTCACCGAAGCTATGAGACCTTGAAAGCTGCTTTTTCAAGTGTCAGTAACGGAACGTTCTGTCAATAGGGGAAGGTTTTTGGTGACAAGACTTGGAGCTTCATGTTAGGGATAAAATGAGTTTTGAATCCATAAATAATTGCTAATAGAAGGGTAATCATGGTAGTATTGTACTTAACTGGAGAGCCTAAACGACATTGAGAATGAGTCCACCGATCGACAAACGACTTCTATCTACGGGGTGCTTTCATTATGGATCGATCGACTTGTCACGATTGATTGCTCACACACAATTAGGTTAGGATCGAATCCATCATTACATCGGAGGTTTGTTTAAAAATTTATTTTAGAATTACAAATTATAAATAATTCACCTTCTTTATGCATGCTATTAATAACTTTAAGGACATTTAAGTCATTTTAACAATAAAAAAGTGTTTAACATCACTTGTTTATCAAATACGTCGACAATTTTTTAAAAGTGTTTAACATCACTTGTTTATCAAATACGTCGACAATTTTTTTTCCAGTTTCAGTGCTTCTATCCAAACACTGATCTGCTTAATTTATAAATACTTATTTTAAACTTTTAATCATTTAAATTAAAAAATTATTATTTTTAATTTTATCCCAACGAATTCTTAGAAACTCTTTCAAAAAGATGAATTCTTTTTACAGGATTCATAATATTTTGATATCTACAAAATCATCTATATTTAGTGTAGATGATGAATAAAATAGCATTTAAATTGGTGTACGCATTTTTGTCTTGAATAAGCAGCCGATTGCATATTGTATTGCGGCGGAGGCAAGCAAAGTCTCAAAATAGGCAAGTTGGCAAAACGGCAAAACCCCACATGTCCCTATTTCTTTCTATGTTCGGTGCCCATTCACTCCTACTAAATATATTTATATGGTTCAAAGTTTTCAACACCCTTCAATCCTCATCCTCCTATGGTTCAGGTTTTGAATAGTACAATATTTTGTCACCACACCAACTAACTATTGAGAAAGCTCACCCAAAATAGGAGATGAAATTAAAATTCAAAGTTTATGGATTGAATTTTGTAGTTCATAAAAGTAATTAACGGGTGCATGTTTAATAAATTTACGAATATAAATTTAAAATAATTTAACTCAAATTAAAGTTACTTGATTCAACCGAATCTATAAGTGAAGAGCTAGCTCCAATTAAAATCTTAATGTAATGAACGAAATGATATGTGTGTTGGACTTAAAAGTCTGTAAAAGTGCAAGGTTACTTTGATCGGATATGGTATGTATATTGTTTGCTTTTGATAAAATTCATATGATTCTCCAAAAACTCATATCAATCATTAAGAGTATTCAACACTCAACTCCTTTTCTTTTCTATTTTTTCCGGTGAAACATTGTTCACATGTGCTTAAGAAGTCATTAAATTTCTTTGAAGTCAAAAGTTAACTTAAACGAGTGGTGGAGCAAAGCAACTTATCCTTACACAATTGATGATGTTTGTTTTATAGTTGAAAATATCTATCATTAGTCGATCAATTAAATATTTGAGTCATGTAAAAGATAAGCACAAATATTTGCAATCTTTGTTATAAAATAAGAAAGAATAAAGAAGAAGAGTAGAGAGAATAGAGAGAGAGTGATTCTTATTTGGATGAGAGATCATAAGATTATAAATACAATGAATAAAACTTCTCTATTTATAGGGAAAATTTATTCCTAGTCTGAGTAAAAGACAGATGTGTCAAATCCTAATAGATATCAAAGTAGATTTTGATAGACATGCACTATAATGTAAATACATTTATAACACTCCACCTTAAATGTCTAATTGGTAGATAATGTGCCTCGTTAAAACCTTACTAGAAAAAAACCCAGTAGGAAAAAAATCCAGTGAAGGAAAAAGAGTACACATCTTTAATAATACGCATTTCGGCTGCCTCATTAAAAACCTTACAAGGAAAATTCAATGGGACAAAACTTTGTAAGAGAAAAAGAGTACAACGCGTATTAACTCCCCCTAATGAGAACATCCTTGAACCTTTGCATCCCGATCTTGTGCACCATCTTCTTAAAAGTTGTAATTGGAGAAGACTTGGTGAATAAATCAGTCACATTGTCAGTTGAACGAATCTGTTACCCGTTAATATCATCATTCTTTTGTAGCTCATGTATGTAGAAAAGCTTTGGCAAAATGTGCTTCGTTCTATCTCCATTTATGAATCCTCCCTTAAGATGTGCTATGTATGCTGAATTATCTCTGTATAAAATTGTGGGTAGATTGTCATATTTCACACCACATTTTTCTCGAATGAGATGTATCATGGACCTCAACCATACACATTCTCGACTTGCTTCATGAATAGCTATTATCTCAGTATGATTCGATGAAGTGGCTACGATAGACTGCTTTGTATATCTCCAAGATATGACAGTATCCCCACATGTGAACACATTATATGTTTGAGATCGAGATTTATGCGGGTTAGATAAGTACCCAACATCAGCATGACCAGTAAGATAGGGACTGCAATCTTTAGAATAAAATAAACTCATGTATCTTATCCCATTTCGATGTATCCTAGTAGGAGTAGAAATATACCTTGCTAACAAATTGAGCGAAAGACTATATTGAGTCTTGTAGTTTTTTACAAGATACATGAGTGCACCAATTGTACTAAGATATGGTACTTCATAACCAATCCAAATTGGTATATTTCTCATTTCAGCAAATAATATTATTGCTTTTGAAAACTCTCCAAGAGTTTCAATAATTTTCAAGCTATAAGCTTATACAATATAAGGATTATCAATAAGTTTCCTAGAAACTTTTATATTTTGAATCCTTAAAGAAGTTTTCATACAAATTTTGTCAAGTGACAATATTCAACATTTTATGTGTGACATCTTCAAGTGTCTGGACTGCAAATCAAATAAGTTTTCACTTACCAAGATGCAACCTTTCATATCACTTGATAAATGTTTCTACGTCAGCATGCTTAAATAAATATAGAATTCAGATCCTCGTAATCTTTCACAATATTTTGTCAAAGATATTGATGATATATCATTTCGTATCGGTTCACAATGCGACATAACATTTTAAGATCTCATCACTTCATTATTTTCAGGTACATAAACCTCTCATAAGGTTTCATGAAGTGTTATGTCATAGGCTCTTCAAGCGCATATTACCTTCTTATTATGATTATTTGCTCCTTATTCTATACAAGTACTATTTTATTTGGAACCGATTGGTCTATCACGCTTCACACATGCATAGACTTTGTCCTTTAGAGACATAAAATAGGAGCACTTGCAGTTTAAATTTGAGATGCGTTTGACATTTGACTTGAACTATCTTTTGAATGAGGATCTGATGATAATTCTTAACATACTTCATAGCTGCTTATAATCTCCCCCTTATGTTAGGAAAGCTAACATACATCCCCCATCTTCTTTGATGGATCCATCTTTGTGCATCATGGTACATTCATTAATCGTATACCGCACATCAAAACTATTAGATGAAATAGTTGGTTCATGACCTTGAACCAATTGAGGGGAAGAAATAATCATAATTTATTGATCTAATGCATACAAGTGTTATTGTATGCAACATATCATATTTCAGATCAACACGTGAAGCTTTGTTCTCATTAGCGATGATTTAGCTATTTATCAAAGGCATTCAATGCCAAACCATCATTAGCAAGATAACTTTCTTGATTGCACAATCTGAAAATTATGTTCTTAACTCAATTTTGTTGAGCAAACAACTTTATGAATGTCAAACTGCAGGTTGACAATGAATGTACATGTGATCATCTTATTGATGCATCTTTTCAACATATCACATGATAGGTGAACGGGCCCCTATTCACCTTTTATTCTTTTCAGATTTTGAGGGATCCAATCCCAAAATTAGTTGGTCCAACCAACGTATCATGAGAACAAGCAACATTAAAGTTCATGAAGAATTTTCGAATTCTTCAATATATGTTTAATACTTAATATGCACATCTTTAAGATGTTGTAATCGTTCATGTCAACTTATCAACTTTTATGCTAGTAAACTCCAAGTTTACCATGATATGTATTTTTGCTTTAGTAAATTTCAGATTTACTATTATAGGAATAAATTTCAGGTTTACTACTTCAAAATAACTTTTCTCAATTATTCAACCTCTTTCGGAGGTGAGTTGTGATACCATCACAATCAAGTGCACGTTTGCATTAATAAGTTTCTCATTCCCCAGGAATGGAATATAATCATGCCTTAAGCGTATCAAATTATGATAGCTTAGAACCTCTTTCAAAATATTGCTATTTCAGGAGCAACTCGAGGCATACATATGATCTAGAGAATTTTTCTCTAACATATCTTATGATCATAATATGCGTGCAAAAATATCATCATTTTTTATGATCATTATCATATTGTCCGTTCACGCGTATATTCGTGCATTCAATCACTTGTCTTCTTTCAGACATATTATGCACTGCTACCACATACACCTCAAGAATGAAGTAGTTTGTCATATTTCAGACTTATAATATATTGCTACCACATTCACTTCATGGAATAGAGCATATTCAATGGGTCGAATTTCATGACTTTTCATCAAACACCCATTATTTTGCCTTGGCCACTACAATATCATCAATACATGCATTGAGATCCAATCTCAACGTATTATCCATATAAAGGCGTCTTAGGCATAAATTGATGGGACTTAAACCCAACATATTATCATCCCTTTTGATAATATTGTTCTTGAGGAATAAATCTAATAAATGGTTCCAAACCAATTATTTTTCCTCAAATTCAATAATAATTATATTAGTAGTAGCAAAAGAAAGATAATATAAAGAATTACTAACCTTGAAATCCTTCAGATTTATAATCTCACCTTCTTTGACAGAGTCTCGTGCTGATAACGTGTTATAAAATAAGAAAGAATAAAGAAAAAGAGTAGAGAGAATAGAGAGAGTGATTCTTATTTCTTCTCTTGCGGGATGAGATATCATAAGATTATAAATATAATGAACAAAACCCCTCTATTTATAAGGAAAATTTACTCCTAGTCTGAGTAAAAGATAGATGCTTCAAATCCTAATAGATATCAAAGTAAATCTTAATAGACATTCACTATAATGTAAATACATTTATAACAATCTTAAAATTTTGGCTCGTTTATTCACAAACCAAGTTAAAATATTCATTAGAAAAAACTAGCTCGCCAATAAAAAGCATTAGCTAAAATTAGGTAAAATATCTACAGTTTGATACACAAAACATTAAGGTACGTTAGTCGTTTTCAAAATGTTAGTTGGATTACTTAAAATTCAGCATCAAACAAGTACAACAACAATACTCCCACCACTCTAATATTCATTGAGCACATTCTATTTTACATAGTGAATAAAAAAATATAAATAAAAAAATAATTTTATTAATTTATTTCTTAATTTTTTTTTTTTTATAAACTTTACCAATAAGTGTAAACACTTTCAAAAAGAATTAATAGTAATTGTAATGTGAGAAAAATTTAATTAATATTTTTTGATTTAATAAGATATTTAACTAATATAAAATAATTAATTTTATTAATATGATCAACTAATATGAGACAGATACTAGCAACATACATACTCTTTATAGGCCGCAAATAGAATCAACAAAAAGTGAAGTGTACATTAATCTTCCAAAAATAGAGTCAAAGAAAGACCGAATGTTCATCCATCTTATTCTTATCTCATATTTATTATGATCTATTTTTGACTTAAATAATATATTTGAAATTAAGCAGCCAATATAAAACAAGTACGTATTATTGGTTTCTTTTTTTCTGGAAAAATATATACAAGATGATATAAGAAGTAAGTCATATGAGTTATGATTTGAAACGGAACTAAGGCAAGCAAATGCTGAAATCACTCATTGTACATATGTCATTTGCGTGGACATATAAAAGTCATTCTCAAACGCCACCAATATATATTAGTCTGATTCATCCACCACCGACTTACTTTCCCACTTTGTTTTTCCATTTTGATGATATAATAACCTATAGTATTATTATTATTTGCAATTAAAATAATATTAATTATAACCGCCCCCTCATAAAACTTCCACGCACCAACTTGTCAACAATCCAATTAAAGTCATCCTCATCTTAATTGTAAATCCATTTTTGTCAAAATTCATTGTATGTTTCTCTTCTACGTTCTACCACTAGATTGTGTGGGAAAAGATAGATATACATGATAGGGAAAAAAGGAAAGGAAAAGAAAAGGAGGCAAAATAAAAAAAAAAAAGAGGAAAATGAAAATAATTGTAAAATGATTAGTTACTTTTTTACATTATTTGGTTCATTGATTGGAGAAGAAGGGTCCCTCCCCCCCCCCCCCCCCCCCCAATATTTATATATCACACTTAGAAACCCCTTAATTAATATATCTCACTTACAAGGTGCACATATAGAAACTAGAATTAGAAAGATGTTTGTTTCCCTATATTTGTTAAATTTTGGATGGGCGATGTGTTATTTAGTCTCCTTATATATGTTTCTTATTACAAACTTGTTTTAGGGGTGAATTGAGCATATTTTAATTAATCATTATATTTGAGATTTGATATAGACATATTCCAACTTTTTAATTTAATTAGAATTGGATTCCATATCACATTCTACACATTTTTGATGTCTATATTGAGTGTCTCGTTTTATATTAAATTATTTGAAATTAGATTAGGTTCGACGTCCATTTGTTTTTTCTATTTTAATGTATTTTTTGCTCGAATTGTTATAGTAGCATAATACCAATGTATATTTTTAAATTAAATCACCAATTAAGAAGCCATAATCAGCCAGCTCTGTATTGACATTTCGTGTCTAACATATTTCTACATAGTTATTAAAATATCATGCTTTGATGAAGATGTTTCATTGAATTAAATGAAGATGTTTCCACATTTGTCGTTATCGTTTGAACAAAGAGAAAAAACCTTAGCACAATCATAGAAGTTAAAACGAAAAATCTAAAAATGGAAATTAAACAGGATGTATACAGTAACGGTTACGAATTTGTCTAGTCACCAACATAGATTTTGATGGGTACGGTTAGGACGTTTTCATCCTTAATCAGAATTTTAAAAGTTTCGATTTCAAATTCATGGAAATGAATTATTTTTTATTTTTTTTTGTGGAGAGCGGCTCTTTCAAAAATGAATTTTACAAAATACGAATCTATATATTTTAATTTGACTTCAATGTAAATATTAATTGCAGAATAAAAACTTAAAAAGAAAAATTAAAGAAATTGTGTAGTCGAAGAGAAAGCCATTCAATGTGCCGAATAGAGATGGATACCTCTTGACTTAATTAATTTAATTAGAAATCTACTTGCAAGTGCATGTTACAACTAAATGCAACCTAATAGTACCCTCTGTGGTTCTGCCTTCATTATTTGGTGTTAATAATGATATCTCTTAATTAAACATGTAGTAATAATATATATATATATATTTTATAAAAATTATTTTTACGTATTATTTGAGCATGTTTGTTATAGAAGGACAGAAACCATTACTTTGAGGTCTGAACTCTCCTTTCATTTGGTGCTTCAAAGTAGTATTTGTTTTTCACTTTTGTTTCGTTAACTTATCACAACTTTTCTTTATCCCCCCCTCAAAAAAAATAAAATTGATCATAACTTTTTTGATAAGTGAGGCTTAATCAAGTGGTTGAGTATTTTTCATAATTTTACTATCACTAATAGGTTGTTGGTTCGAGTCACACTAAAGGCTAAGTGAGCACATTAATATTAATTCTTTTTGGATAAAATAAAAAAATAAAATAAAATTACAATTACTCCCCTTATTATGGACATCAGGGCTATACTTTTTGATCTTTGTAATATTTATTGTTACTATTATTATCATTATGGTGATGTCATTTAATGAACGAACATGTAAAAGTGAATAAAGGAAGGATCTCTTTATAGCAAAAGCAAGAAGCAATCGCGGCTTTGTACTTGTAACGTTTGTGTCACATTATAAACTCTTGAGCTCTGCGGGATAAGAAGTGTGACACCAAAGTTTTATTTCATGTATATTTTAGTTGCACACAATAAACGTATTTATATAACACAAACTATGACTCATCACTCACGTATAAAATGCATCCCTATTTTTCATTCAAAAAATAAAAATAAAAGCAACTAATATGGTTATTTTACTATATTTAGCCTAATGAATTGTTAGTGTCATTTGGTTTGAATATACATCTGATGGAATAAGTCATATCGCGATTAATTATTATTAGATTATTTTTTATTGACTGATAATACTAAAAATGACATGCATTAAATATTTTTTAAGGTGAAGTTGTTTCTTTATCAGATGAGAAATGTAGGTACGAACTACGAACCACAAATGAAATTTCCAAGTAATGTTTTTGCCATTTAAGAGGAAGGAAAATGATAAGAGAATTTGAAATATGGAAGGTGACCAAAAAGAAAAAGGAAAGTGGTGACCCCCCAATCCCCATCTTAATGATTATTCTGTACTTCTTTAGATAATTATTTGAATTCCAAGTTTCCTGTCTAGTAAATGCTATTTTTAACTAAAGATAAGGAAAGACTGTTGCTAGAAGAAGTCCAATATGTTTTCTTTTTTTTTTTGGATTAAGAATTTGACAAAAGCAAATTAAATAAAAGAAAAAATGAAAAAAAAAAAACCCAGTTACAATCAAGTTGTCTACACTCTACGGTATAAGATAGTCTAGAAAATCTACCATAAGCATATTTCTTTTAAAATAAATTATCATAACCAACAAAAAGAGTAATACAAAGCTAACGAGCACCTAGGAATAACAAAATTTATGTTCAAATAGTTTTGTTCCACACAAAATTTACTTAATTCTTATTTAAATATAATTGTAATTTTAAACAAGCTACATTAGGTTTACATCGATAATATTTTAATCTTAAACATGTCATAAAAAATTATGTAATTGAAATTTTTTCTATATTAAAAATAAAATGAAAATTCTAATTAAAGACTTTTAAAATATAAAAGGTGACCATTCCTCTAATAATAAATTAATAAAAATAGAGTCACAAATTTAATAAAGAATAATTTAATTGCTGGTTGGAATTATGTATTTATGTATAATGTAGAATATATTTATTAAAAATATAATTATTTCATCTTTTTCCTTTTTCTTTTTTTGATCAAACAAGATTTTATTTATATAGCAGAAGTTCTACAGGGAAAGTAATTGTGGCATAGCCACTACAGAAGAGCTAGCAGAAGTAGTTCTAACTAGGCTAGTAAGATTATGTACAACACCGGTAGTAGTTGTACTATATACATCCTGATCTAGGGGTGAGTATTTCACTCTGCGAAGTGTCAAATCACCATGTTGGTCAGCACGCAAAATATCCATGACGGATGGTGGAGATTTTCAAAAAAGCATAATTGTAGCCGGGGAGTTATGCGTAAAAGCAGCAGCAGTAATATTAGATACTAAAGCATCCGCTAGTCTATTCTATTCCTTGTAGATGTGACATATATTCAGATTACCCATTCTTCGGAGAAGACACCTGCAATCACATAAAAGAGGAGAATTGTTAGTGGACGAACAACCAAGTTGTTTAACAAGTTCTTTGGAGTCAATATTTATCTGAATGGAAGAGATAGCATGCTCCTGTTCAATGCTAAGTCCCTGAAAAAGGGCCTTTGCTTCAGGTTCAAGGCTATTAGGACTGTAGCTAGAGTTAATGAAGCCAAGTATCCAGTTTTCATAATGCTCATGAAACACGCGTTCAGTACGAAATATATCAGTATTGACGTCAAAAGATGCATCAATATTTAACATTACATGAGAGTATGCAGGGGGTTCCATTTAACATGCAACATAATGGATCTCCTAGGGACTCTAGTTGGTCTTGCCAAAAACCTGAACTCTTGTGCCATATGAGCTATATTATGAATTGTAAGGTTGATGGTTGTTCCTTCAAAGATGAGTTTATTGTGGGCAATCCATAAAAACCATAGGCTGTCATGCCCCTAGCCTAGACAGGACGGATAAGAACCGTATGAGCATGAATTATATAGCTGACATATATATATATGTATATATATGCATATATATATATGTATATATATATACGTGTGTGTGCGCGTGTGTATATGTATGTGTACATACACACACATACATACATACATATTGTGCGGACGTGTTACTACTCATAAAAATAATAAAGGGGTATGTCAAATCAATTCTATCTCATTAAACACTCATATGATACAAACATGTGAAACTATGACCCCGTATGACAACTTATCTCTGTCTACAAAGCCTCTAAAAGAAATTATAACTATACTAGGGAAAGTGGTCGAGGCAGGGCTCCTATATACCCAAGATATAATTAGAAACACAATTAAATAGTACTCGACGTTTATTATCCTCAAGTAAGAGAGGAGCTCACCGATTGCTTTGCTGAATACGAACAAGTGTCTGGTATAGAAGTCTTCTCATCAATAGACCTGATCCTATACTTGTAGAAATTCAGTGCCCCCAAATGTAGGAGCGTTAGTACATATAAAATATGTACTAGTATGTAAAACAGACAGAATAAGAAGCAGATGTATAAGGATGCTCAATGAATCAAACAACAAAATGAGCATCTGCGGACGACTAGCTACTAGAAACCCTTATATGAAACTATAACTTATGAGGGACGGGTGACAAATACACCATATAAACTATCACCTATGCATCTACCTTACTAACTTATCATATAAGCACTTACGAGTAAGTCATCATTATAAGGGCCTAGTAATTTGCCCAAGTGATGTCTTGTGCCTACTTTAATACAAATACTCATATGATGGCCTACCAAGGACATCCTATGTCATGTGTACGACATATGTTACCCAGATATTTCTGACTATGATTTTATAAGTATAACTGTAATTGTGGTCTGATACAGGGTACGCCCCTCCTTAGGGACTCACTGTAAGGGTCTGCCTGCAGGCCATATGTGTCATATATTGGGCTCAAGTCAAGGAAACAAGTCCAACTGACTCCAAATACAAATGATGCCACAAGGCAGGTACATCACACATTCGAGCTCACTATAGTGGTCTGGTCTCAATTTTGTGCACAGAATTACGTAGTGCATGTGCGAAGCCAAATCTATGATACCCTTATGTCGTTAAATTTTATCAAATAGTGCTTTGTAGGCCTATGCAAGTATATATTACGACAAATACTGCTTAGTTATTCGAGTAGTGCTTTCCATATACAATTGACTTCTTTGATAGTATCGAACTATTACAACATTTGTATTTTATATCATCATATGGCTATATCACTATATGATCTAATATATTAGTGCGACTATAGTATGGCCATTTATTCTAATTCTTAGCATATGACGATATATTAGGTGACTTCAAAGAATTCCTAATAAAAATGAACAAACTCTATAGATACTTGACTTGATGGTAGTAGTACAAATATTTTGACCTCAATCAATTAACACAAGAAGCATGAATATGCGTAATTCAAATGAAAAGGATACGTGATCATGTGTTAGTCATACAAAAACTGAAAACTCTATTTACATATATCAAGTAGACTATCTCGGATACTTTAGGAGGAACAAATGATTACAGGTCGTGTCTTAAAGACAAAGGAGGTTTTAGCTTTACATACCTTTGATGTCTTCCTAGATAACGGTAGAACCACAAGTATCAAACAACTCAACCCTCAAAAATGTAATCTTTGTTTTGCCAACTACTGATTTCCACAATCAGATAGATAATCACTTTTCCATCTTAATATTTCAAAATCAATATTAAGAAACCATTGAACTTTTTCCCTTCCAACCCAAATCTGTTAGGGGCTATTTTAGTGGGGTTCACCGGCTGGGACAGTAATAAATTTCATCGGTGCTGGTTCACCGGCGACCGGAACTGTGGAAAAAAGGAAAGAGAACAATGAGAGGAGAAAGGACGGCTGGGCTAACTGGGACAAGAGAGAGATGGAGAGCAGAGAATGGGGGCGACGCCGGTGGGGTTTTTGCCGACTGACGACTGTTGTTGTCAGCGAAGCTGTGGCGCAGTAACGTTAGAGAGAAAGGAAAGAGGCGGTGGTTTTGGGTAAGATGATAAAGATTTTCTCCCCCCTTTTTCTTCTTTTAGTATTTTTGTAGAGAAAATGAATAATAAAGTGACCCCACTTGCGTCAAAAATTTACATATATTTATATATATTATAAAACTTATTCTTTAATCCACCAACCACAACCATACACATTGTATACACTATATTTACATACACACACACTTATATATATATACACACAATATAATTTTCCTTAAAATGTATGTACCGCATAAATCTCTATAAACTAAGAGTTATACTCATCTAAAATATTAAAATAAATTTTAAAATTTATCGAGGTGTTACAATCTCCCCCATTTAGGATCATTCGTCCTCGAATGATGTGCACAACTTATTTTGAATCCTATAATTACCCAAGACATTTTTGAGATTATTTATTCAACTTTCACTTTTCTTAATCTACCTCATGATCTTATAATTTGGCTAACTCTTAATTTTTCAAAAATTTTGACAGTGTCTCCCCCATAAATAGGCCGATTAGGAATTTGTCAGCTAACCAGAATGCATACAAATACGCTTCACAAAGCGTGTCACGATAAATACAAATCAAAATATATAAAAATACGCTTCACAGAGCGTCACGATAAATACAATATCCAACGGATAATACACGAGGCTTCACTTGGCCTTATATTCGAATGATAGTTATAATCAATATGGTAACTTACCTTATACTCTGCACCTGGAAGCTGCACCCACGCACATTTCTTGAATCATAGTCACACATTATGTACTCTTAAATGGTTCTTAAAACAAGTTAAGTATCTATCCTTTTTGAAATAACTCACCAAAGAAAAACACTTGAGTGGTAAACACATAAGGAATGGTGGGTGCACTACAACTCTATTTTGGAGGCTATCATCTCACTTAAGCCACCTGGATTTTCTCTACATGTTAATATAAGAGTCACGCATTATTTGTTTTTCGTTATACACTCAGGGCTCAGCTTGCCGATTCTACGAAGCCACTTGACGCCTTTTCTAAATGATACTTGCCTAATCCATCAAATCATACAGTAACTATAACAAGTTAGCCAATAAATATGAAGTGCATGTACCCATATAAACATCTGAAAATCTTTCACGCATGAATATATGAACCATAAATAGCATGTGACAAATGGACTAAAAGAAAAAATTAACACGTGAACAGATGAACTATAACACGAGATCTGTCACTTGATCGTATAGACAGATATAATTTTAATACCTAATACATATCGCTATATAAAGTGAAAATATATAACATATAATGAGTTACCTTTAATATCTAAGAAGATATAATATAAGAGCACCTAGTACATAAGTTCTAGGATTGTAAAAGTACATAGCGAGCAAGTAAACTAATCACAATACTTAATGTCGATTATAAAACTTATAGATGAATATTTACACATAAACAAATACAACAACATATCCAGTGTATTCCCACAGAGTGGGGTCCGGGAGAGGGTAAAATGTACGCAGTCCATACCATTACCTCAACTGAAGTGGAGAGGCTGTTTTCGATAGACCCCCGACTTAGGACAGATAACATATATAACAGGCAAAAACATAAAAGCAATCAACCAAAAAAGGATATCACACCGCTAATGCACACATGTCATTAGGAAAAAAGAAAATAATGTTAGAATTGAATCTCACCACTAACTAGCATTCTTTCACATGCTTTATCCTAGAAAAGTCAAGTGAGAGAACATTATGCAGTCATATTCAAACAAATAAGGTACCCATTATTTTGATAAGAGAAAAATATATATTCTTTAAAAGCTTATTTTCTAAATGAGGCGATTCAACACACTCATTATGAAAAAGATGGAGGAAATTTGAAAATCTAAAATTACTCTTTTCAGAACAATGTACAATAATTAAAGAACAAAATTATGAAAAAAAGAGCACTCAATGTTTGTGTGTCCTGAATAGAAGCAGAAGGTGTGCTTACAGCAACAGATAAAAGAAAAAAATGTGCATTCATAATTTTAAACAACTGTTTGATTTCTTAAACACGTAGTAGTAGAGACAAACAAAAACTTTCTTGTAGACTAAATTAAAATAATTAACTTAAAAAAACTTACAAAAATATGTAGCAAGCCTCGTGTAAGAAACAGTAAAACTGAATTCTATACTAGCATCCCTGAAAACCTTACATTAGAGTACTTGCCTTTGGAATCAACATTCTACAAAAATCACTAGTATTTGAAAATTCAAGGACAAGATGAAGATGTAAAGACATAACATAATACATCAACACTGAGCTTTTCATTGCTATGAATCAATGATGGAGATCATCGTAAACAAATAGTCGTATGTTATACAAATAAATAGGTCCTTGATATTTTTAAATGCATACCCTATGAAACATATGATACCCAAATAACTATACCATAATTAAGGTGACATAAAAGCAAATGATTTGTCCAACCGATAAACTATAGATTATAATACGCGATATATATATGTATATAGCATGTAGACAAATGAATTATATCGTAACTTTTTCATATAATTACATAAATAAATAAACTATGAAAGTGCTTGATGCATAAGTCTTAACATTATGAAAACACACAGTATGTAAATAACTTAGTTATGACATAAAGCACGTAAAATATAATCTTTGAGAAGATACATCTATAACCAGTAAAAATTCTTATGTATTATATAAGCAATAAAATTTTACATTCTAATCATATAAACTATGAAACGGATAACACTTAAACAATTACGCTTTTTGAATATGCGATGTACAAATAAATAATATACGATGATTGTGACATGTAAATAATAATCCTATGAACCTTGGATGAATAACCTCTAATGTGCATACACAACATCTGCGATCAGGTAATCTATGAATCATATAACTTGTGTATCAACACTTCATGAAATAGATAGCATGTAAGCACATTCTATACAAAACATGTAGCGTATAAATGATAATTCATAAAATATGTAACCTATAAGTAAGAATCTATAATATAAATAATATGTAAATAATTAATCTCCCATAAACGCATCTATATATATATTCGAACATAGGAACAGAACATTATTAATATTAGTATATTTAATTATTTATCTGGATACTTTATAAGCCTCTTACTAGGGTGACAAGCTGAATCGTTATCTTTTCATTGTTACCTGGCACCACATTATTGAACTCTGCATCTAGTAGCTCATATAGATGGTAGACAAATAGATAGGCGGGATGCTAAAGACAATGTAACGCAAGAACTTTTATTTTCCACATGCTTATGGAGTTATTTTATTGTCTCTCCATAACACCTTAAGATTAGTCATCTTAGACATAACAACTGAGGTTCGACTGTGCTTGACAAAACTGCTACAACTATATAAAATAAAACATAAAGAGAATATTTAAGGTTAATACTTTTTTTGCCAAACAAAAATCAGTAAGCTTATGATGAATATAGATCAAGTGCACACATACATTCCATCTTTTCCTTCAAAAGAAAATATTATGAACTTTATTTATTCCTAAGAAGTATCTAGTTAGGTCGCAACGGCACTCAACAAATGACTACGACCATGTGAAATCAAGTGAACAAATAATTATTATATCTTAAGACATTTTTAATCTACTATTGACAATCTATGCATCTCCAGATATATTCTTGCCCTCCAATGCGGGTGCATTCTTAAGCATGTACTAGATCAATATATCTCTTATCAAAAAGGCCTACTAATTGGCTACCAACTCCCACTATTTTAAAGAAAAGGTACCAGACCTCAAGGTGATACTAACATTATTCCTCATGATGTGGCATCGCAACCCACTAAAGCTATATAATCACGTTTTCATAACTTTTTCAATAAAAGTCACACTCTAACTAGACACACTATCCACATATATACATAGTCCAAGATGTTCAAATAATATTTTACTATTCTTCAAATGTATCAATTTCCTTCTTATAACCAATTGACCAATACTACGTCTTGATCTATTTTAAACATAAGTAATAACTCTTGGTTTATGTCAAATTCCTCGATATTTTCAACTCTAATCTTTGATCGCACATCATTGTTGATGTTTTTTAAACAAATCACAATGGGGTAATACCTACCCATATATTCCTACAAAATGATAACAACACTTATCCCTAAATTTGCTACCCTTACAAGAATTCAAACATATAGGTCAATATCTACTCAGCATAATCTAATGCACGTATTCTAAGGGAATGATCTATATACTCTCTTGGAAAAACGCGTAAAGCATCTATGCCTAGTTAACCAATCAGGAATATCTTTAATTATTACTGGCGAGATACATTTACCTAACAGTCAAAGCTATCAATGTACCTTAAACTCATAAAAACTCAATTTGATTGTCTCTACTCTAAAATTATACATTATCCTAAAGCTTATGGGTGCATTAAAAAGGTAATTACTAAACATCCCTATGTACTTAAATCCTATAGGTATTAGAGGGATCACGCGAGGAAACTTTCGAACTTGAAAATCACTAAATTTTTTGCAACATTTATATAAGAATATGCCACTTTCTATCTTGAGTCTTAGTTTAGAGTCTTGGGGTTGTGCTTTTATCTATGAACTTTCTTTTGAAATAGTATCTGACCTGTCGGTCTGATCTGAGATTACCTTTAATGGGATAAATTCGTATGACAATCAAGCAGAATATGAATCGGAAGTACCATTTTATAACTTAACTTTGTCGCACGATCTAGATCACAAAAAGGATCAAAAATTCAAAATGCCTAAGCAGCTCCCCCATAATAAATGTGGTGTACAACACTTTCATAAGTGGAGCACTACTATATACGGATTCGTAGACTCCGTAGGACACCTTAAACCTAGGGCTCTAATACCACTTTTGTCACGTTTCTAGCCTAGACACGACGGACAAGAACCGTATGAGCATGAGTTATATGACTGGCACATACATATATATATATATATTGTGCGGAAGAGTTACTACTCATAAAAATGATAAAGAGGTATGTACAAATCAATTCAATCACATTGAACTCTCATATGATACAAACATGTGAAACTATGATCCCGTATGACAACTTATCATTGTCTACGAAGACTTTAAAAAAATTATAATTTTATTAGGGAAGGTGGTGGGGCAGGGTTCCTATATACCCAAACTATAATTAGAAACATGATTAAAAAGTATTCGACGTTTATTAGCCCCAGTTAAGAAAGGAGCTCATCGACTACTTTACTGAATACGAACAAGTGTCTGGTATAGAAGTTTGCTCATCAATAGACCTGATCCTGTACTTGTAGAAATGCAGTACCCCCAAACGTAAGGGTGTTAGTGGATATAAAATATGTACTAGTATTTAAAGCAGATAGAATAACAAGCAGATGTATTAGGATGCTCAATGAATCAAACAACAAAATGAGAAACCGCGGATGATTGACTACTAGAAACTCGTATATGAAACTATAACTTATGAGGGACTGGTGCCAAATACACCATATAAACTACCACCTATGAATCTACCTTATTAACTTATCATATAAGCAGCGCTTACGAGTAAGTCATCATTACAAGGGCCTAGTAATTTGCCTAAGTGTTGTCTTGTGCCTACTTTAATACAAATACTCATATGATGGCCTACCAAGAACATGTGTTACTCAGATACTCCTGACTATGATTTTATAAGTATAACTATAATTGCGGTCCGATACAGGATACGCCCCTCCTTAGGGACTCACTATAAGGGTCTGCCGCAGGCCATATGTGTCATATATTGAGCTCGAGTCAGGGGGAACAAATCCAACTGACTCTAAATGCAAATGATGCCACAAGGCAGGCACACCATACATTCGAGCTCACTATAGTCGTCTGATCTCAATTTTGTGCACAGAATTACGTTGTGCGTGAGTCAAGCCAAACCTATGATATCCTCCCGTCGTTAACTTTTATCAAATAGTACTATGTAGGCCTATGCAAGTATATATTACGGCAAATCCTGCTTAATTATTCAAGTAGTGTGCATTTAAATTAATCGAACTTCAAGAAGTAAAAAAAGAAACTATACATATAATACAGAAAATCACCGAATATTTAATTATATTTAATTTAATACATAAATAGTGATGAACCATCATAATCAAATCCTAAATAATTGAATTCAAGAATAGAACTATACTCCTCCCTAGTTTGATGAAATTGTTGCGAGGAACCCGATTCCTTTCTTGATCAGATGTCTCAAATTTAAATATTCAATATATATAAAAAAAAAAAAAAAAAAAACGTAATAAAAATTACTCCCCTCAAATAAATTTTATGGGGTGGGAATCTAAATTATTATGAATTATAATTGTTGTGAGGAAATGAAAGAAAAGAAAGGGTAAGTGAAATGCGTCGATGGAATATGTCGGCTGAATTTGTAGTTATCTTTAAGGAAGATCAACGTGGCCGCCGTGCCCAAACGACAGACTAGCAGCCAACCATAGAAAACAATTCTTCCCCCCTCGGCTCCCTCCCCTTCCCTTATGCGTGCTCCATATGCTTTCTTCCCTTAATCATCCACATAATAACTCCCGTCATCATATTATTCATACACCACACCACCCACCCACCCTATGACACACCACCCAGGGTGTTGTGTTGTTTTAAAATGGTTTCTTTTTTCCTCTTTTCTCTCTCTTTATTATTACTATATGTAATAAATACAAAATTTATTTATCTCTAATATTCCCACCTCCATATATATAGACACTTGTTCTAACAACAACATTTCTTTCATAAGATTTTTCTCTCTCCCCTCCCCCTTTGTTCAACACAAAACTTACTAAGAAAAGAGAGAAACTCAAAAGGAGGATTATTCTCTTTTTTCATCTCTTTTGAAAAAAAAAAAAAAAAAATGATGGAAGGAGAAAAGAGAAAGCAAAGGCAACACCAACAAGATAAGCCATATCGAGGTATACGTATGAGGAAGTGGGGGAAATGGGTTGCTGAAATTAGAGAACCAAACAAACGTTCTCGAATTTGGCTTGGTTCTTACTCTTCTCCTGTTGCTGCTGCTCGTGCTTACGACACCGCTGTTTTCTACTTGCGAGGTCCTTCTGCTAGGCTTAATTTCCCTGAATGCATAGTAGATGACCTTGCAATTCATGATCTCTCTGCTGCTTCTATTCGCAAGAAAGCTACTGAGGTAGGTGCTAGAGTTGATGCCCTACAAACTGCGATCCATAATTCTGCTGCTGCTCCTCATGCTGAATCAAACTGTAACAGCTCGAACATGAAATCAACAAGGGTCATGATGAATCCTGATTTGAATGAATATCCAGAGAGTTGCGAGGAAGATAACTGAATCTCTCAATTGTACCAGCTGTAGTAGTTGTTCAAATTAAGCTAAGCCACAAGTGGCGATTTACGGAGGGAAATTAAAGGGGAAAGGGATTGTTGTTATGGCGATCCATGTTTGTATGAATATATATAATCCGAAGGGATTATATGTTAATATTATCAATCACTTATGGTAGTTGTTAAAGAAAATTAATCCCAAAAATTACGATTAGTATTATTAATTGTTGTTCATTTCCTGTTCTTGAATTTTTTATTTATTTTTTGGAATTCCCAATTTAGTTACTGTTCCATTGAGGATGAGAATGAAATCGTCACTCGTCACTGATAATAGAAGATGAAAGAAAAAAGAAAAAAAAAAGAGCAAGGTATGGCCTACAAAAAAAGAAAGAAATTCAGTTGGGAAACAAATTGTTTAGTAGTAGATAAGAAGAAGATAAGAGGAGGAGGAGAAATAGAGTGAGTGAGAGATGGGCTGTGTGTGTAAAGAGGTAAAATATGCGACGTTGATGGTGTTGTGTGTGGAGACCACCACCGCCACCACAAGGTGGATGGTGTGCCCACTCGAGAGCCATGGTTAGTTTTTCAGTTTTTGAGAATTTTGACCTTGTGAGTTAAATTAATTCTATTTTTATCTGCCCAGAGAGTTTTATTTTTACATGTCATATTTTGTTTCTTCAACTGTTTGTACATCAAAAAGTCAAATTCGTTTATTTTTATTTATCATATTTCACTTATTTTGTCATGTTCACTTTTGACAGTAATATCATAAAACAAGGGCGCGTTTCGCCATGAATTTTTCTTTACTTTTTTTTTTTTTTTTTTTTTTTTAATTTATGTCATATTCAATTTCAAGTTTAGATATTTGGCCGTGATAATTTTTCAGTATTTGAAAAAGTGAAATAAATTGAAGAATTGAGGAAAAATATATTTAAAAAGGAGAAAAAAAGTAGTGGTCCTAATAGAGTCGCTGTCAGGGGTGGGCATTATGATGGATTTTGAAGCTGAGAAGGAAAGGTTTGTTCCCTGTTTGCTTGGGCACTGGATGATGTACACTTGGCCGGTGCTGATCTTTTTCCCTCTTATATATATACTCCCTCCGTTTTTAAAAGAACTACTTTGACTTGGTACAAAGTTTAAAAAAATAAAAAAGATTTTTGAATTTTGTGATCTTAAATTGAAGTTGTGTCAAATTATCAAAATATCATTTAATCTTGTGGACCTAAACATGTCATGTGGAAAGTTGAAATTAAAATATTGTAAAAAAAGAAGAAGGATTATTCTTTTTTAGACGGACTAAAAAAAAAGTAAGTCATTATTTTTTAAACGGAGGGAGTATATTTTTTTTACGTTTTTATGTTATTCATGAACATCTAAATTGATGATTTCTGTTTATTTGTTTATATAATCGTGTTTTGATCTAAGATTTCAAGTTTTAGCGAAACCTTTTGGGGAGTTTGCTATCTTGAGCTCAAAAAAAAAATAAAAAAAATTGAAGGCCAGAGTAAAATTAGTTAATCCATGATGAAATTGTACGGCATGAAATATGTTGGATGGACTTAAATCACTTACGCATGTTAATGTCACTTGTGTTATACCACATTTATCTGAGATGATTTTAAATAAAATGAACACTATATAATCAATTAGAAGGTGAAGAGCCCAATATGATAATTGATTCTAGTAAATTGTTTTGCTCATCAGCTTTAGAAGTAGTTCATCTAAATTTAAATTTTAAAAAATGCAATTATTACATGGCATAGTAACTATCATGTACTAAGAAAAAATTTGAGGTATGATTAGTGTTGTATTCATCTTTAATAAGAGGTTCTCCGGTTTGGATCTTCCTGGACGTCCAGAGTTGTTTTTATTAAAAAGTGTCTTATACCAAGGATGGAGCTACCTCTCGGCAAGAGGTTCATCCAAACTCCTTTGATTATTTATATATGGTTTACATTATTTTTAATGTATAGATATTAGATGTTGAATCCCTTCGATTAGTTCTAATATTTACTTCTAATTACTTATTGAAAATTTAGACTCCACCACTACTTACCTCAATACGGGACTTCCCAACGAATTTAGTCTACCAATAAAAACAAAAAGATTAATACTTTGCCCCGGTGAACTCCTCCATAGGGCAAATTAATTCAATAACAAGGGTAGCATTTTGTATTTTCTATCTGATATTTGAGGTGATTTAGCCTTATTGAGTATGTGGATTTTGTGAATTCGTTTACTTTTATGACCATGATCAACACTTAGGGTTGGTTTGGTAGAGCTTATAATAAAAATGTAAAATATGATGCATGTATATAGTATAATTTATCCATTATTATGGTGTAAATGGTGGGATAAATAATTCCAGAAGTAATTAATACCTCACACCAAATATAGAATAAAATAGTCCTTCATTTTATCTCGCAACTATTTGTCCCTTATATCTCACATTAAATGACCCCTAAAGTATAATGAAAGACATACTCCTTTCGTATCATTTTACTTGTCCCACATTTTTTAATTTGATTTCTCATTTTACTTGTTATTTTTCACAAAAAGAAGAGATAAAATATTTTTTTAATATTTTATTCTTTGTATTAATTATTTTTTCTTCAAATTAAAATATAAACATCATTTAATAAAAATAATATGATAAACTATTCATGTTATTGATTATTTTTCTTAATCAATGTATGTATCAAGTTAAATTGGGACAAGTAAAGTAAAATGGGATGGGGTGGTGGAGCCAACTACCGATGTTTCTTATTGGGCTGTTCACAATCATGGTATATCTACCTACAAAGTTCATGACAATATTTATATATTATTCATTTTGCCTAGTCCACTTCCAAAGTTGTTTTCACATGAAGACCAGGAATTCTTTCTTATTTGCTTTGTCAGATCAAAGTACAGGATTCTCATGCATCTATATCTCAGATTCCTTAATTCTTTTTCATATGAAAGTACACAGTATTCTGATGCAATGTTAATTGTAGACCTAAAATAAGCTAATTGTAAAATTAGTTTTATTTAATTAGAACATGGAGAGGCGGATATGACACTGTAGCAAAATCTCCCATTTTATTTAAAAAGGCACAAAGTGATCCTAAACCACCATTTGTATAACATCATGTTGTTGTTTCGGATATGCAATCTGTATATATAAATATTACTAACACAGTTCAAGACCGTTTCAAAAACTATCAAAGAAGTATGTTGTTTAAAAGAAATAAGATGAAGTAGAAAAGTTTTTAGAAGTAAAAGAGTTTGTTTTCCAGGTTTCAAAATCTCTTCAAGGTTCTTCCGAAGTCAAAGTTGAAGCCAAGCAAGCGACGACAAAGACAATGCGAGACACCTCTTAGTTCTTGCCTCACTATCCATTTGAAGGAGTGTTTGTTAATAAAAACACAATAAAGTTGCTTTCTTTCACCGATGTGGGAGAAATATACTTTCCGTTAGTGAGTACACTTTCCTTTTAAGTGTGTGCTCACTTTCCCTTCATTTTCTATTCACACATCCTATTAAACCCCACACATGTATCTCTCTATATCTATAGATTTTTCTTTTGGAAGTTCACTATATCAGATTTAAATGTTTGATTAATACAAATTCGCATAGAAAATTTCACTTCAGAGGTAATTAAGATGCTCGTTATAAAAACGACTTTGTTCTCATAACTCACATACACTCATAGCCTTGATTTAAGATAAAAAAATATTTACCACTTCATCACTGTAAAGGAAAGTGGCAACCTTTTAATGTTAACATATTTACATAAGTTTGTCATACATGCATGTATCTTTTTCTTGGTATGGAGAAAATCATTTCAAGTCCAATTTCCTCACGTCCGATGGTCATAATGTTTTGGAGATCACTTTTTATAGAACAAGAGGTTCACTAAAAAAAAATTAGAAAAATGACCTTAAAAAATATAACAAATAAATTTTATAAGTGAAATTGTATATAGATTGTCTTGCTCAAAAATTTTCTTTATAGTCGTCGGGAGGAAGCCCCCTTCACTATGCTTGACTCAAACCCTAGCTCCAACTCACCCTCTCTAGTCTCTACCCTATCCAACCTAGCTCCATATAGTGTTTGTCTAAATAATCAACAAGTATACTTGCAATAATATTTTTGTTGACTTTTTTATCAAACATTAGATAATAATTAAAAGATTATTTTCTAAGAACCATGGAAAATATTTTGGTATTCGTATTAAAATACACCTTATTTCCATTTCAGTGGTCAGGTTTCCTTTGTCTAGTTTATTCAAGGCACCACAAAGCATAGCAGTTCAGTGATGAAGTCTTATAATGTTCAGACTTTCCACCAAATACTAGTTTTCTAACAATATCTTATGATAATAATGGTGTTGCTATCTATGCTTTATGTTTGGTGGTTGGAAGTTCAGTCAATACATGATTTGTTTTAGTAGTTTATTGAATACCAAATCTTAATCTTCCGTTCATTTTTATTTATCACGTTTTGCTTCAACACAATCAATTTAAATTAATTTTTAAAATTAAATTGAGTTAGATACTTTCCATTAAAATTTGAGTATCTTTGAAGTTGTAAAAAAACTTTAATAGTAATTTTTCTCATATTAATATAACGAAAACATACATTTGAAAATATTAATTAAAGTTTATGTAGTTTAATTTGTATAACATGATAAGTAAAAGTTAACGGATAAATTAAAATAAAGAGAGATCTTTGTGGATCTTTCCACTTGTCCAATGTTTTGGTCGGCTATTCCAATTTCTTATTAGGAATTTTATTGTATGGAATGATGTAATGCAGTTGGCACGAGAAAGATTCAACCAATCAATATTAATTAATACACTTACATTAAACTACTAATTAATACTGTGGTCGGCTAAGCTCTATTCATTAATTTCCAAATTATTGGACCACCTATTAAATTAATTAGAGTTTGGTCGAACCCGTCTCTTATTTAACTCCAAACTTCAAAGTATAGGATAATTACGCATCTATTCTTTTAATTATTTTGTTCGATATTTCTTATTCGATAAATCTTGGTGGACGGAATGTTAATCATTTCTTATTTTCCAATTATTTATTCTAATTATAAGAATTGATGGAGAAAATAAAATGATGGTAAGACTATATATATATAAAATAGTTCTCCTGCAATACGCGTATGAAATCAGAGATTCAAACCTTCAGGCTTAAACAGTCATAATATAAAGGACTTTTAGCTATATACATAGATAATATGAAGAATTTCTACATTATTAATGTAATTTAATCGATTATACTTTCTCTAGCTCAAAATAAGTAAATTTTTGAGTTATTTTTTAATGTCCAAAATAAGTGAATTAATTATTTTTCAAGAGACATATTGAAAATTTCTTTCAATTTTACCCTCAATTTACACTTTCTAAGTTATTAGTCCAAGAGAATTAGACTTTATTTTAATGTGGTTGAATTTCAAGAATAGTTTGATAATATCAAAAACGGTAAAAATTAAAATTAAAATACAATTTATGTCCAAGTTTTTTTCCCTTAATAGGTATGCATTGAGACAAAAATTCACTTATTTGAACTAGAGCAAAAAAATAGGTAATTTCTGACCTGCATATTACAATTTTTCTCCATCATATTTAATATGATAATGTTTGATTAAGGGGAGTTTAAGAATTTTTAGGAACTTTTAATCTTGAACAAGTCAAATTAATTTGTGCGATTATAAAACATTTAAAATTTGTGATAACATTTGGAAGATTGTAAGAACTCGCTAAGAAAATATAGTATATTTTTATATAGATTAGCAACAAAAAATCATAACAAATAAAATAAAATAAAATAGAGAGCACATTGAAAAAGTCAATATATATTAAAAAGGGATAATATAGTACTTTTCGATCCCTCAATTATTAGTTATACTAGTCGTGTGATATTCGGCAAAACATATTTAATCGTCCATTAATATAAATGTAATTTTTTCGTTTCTTTCTATAGAAGATTATTTCATATTACAACTGTTAATGCCATATATGGAATAATAATACAAATTATCATAATACATGAATAATTATTAATGGTGAAACCAACCACTAATAATACTAAAATAAATGTGAATATATCAAGCAAATTTCAATTAATGAAGATCAAACATCAAGAGGACTAAAATCAAAGATTATCAATAACTAGGGACCAAAATTACTTGTAAGCCAATAAAAACGACAAAAAAGACATGAAATAAAAGGGACCATAGTAGCTAAAAATAGAAAAAAGACCGGACCTAGATGGAAATTATGAGTTTGAAGGAGACCAGTCATGGTCATAGACTCTTTATCAATTAGAGCATACAAATTTGTCTGGCAAAAATGTTTTTCTCATTGTCCTCTTCCAAATAAAAAATCACTGAATCATTGGGCAGACCCCCCCAACTTTCTCAAAAATGCATTTCCCACTTAATTTCTTATCCTATCAATATTTCACTTGTCACACAAATATCATTGTTAGACCATCCATATTCCGTGGAAATCGTCTCCAGAAAAAATGCAAGATAAAATTATGTATAATAAAATAATAAAACTTTATGGTCCGATCATTTTACAAATCTCATGCATTGAGGAAGCTTTGGTGCATCGAACTATCGTTTTTAGACCATTCATATATATTGAGAGTACGTCATGCATCAGTATCTACCGGTTCGAACAAATTCAGTAGTTTTTGCTTAGAGCAGCTTGTGTTTGTATAAGGAAATCAATCTATTCCGTATAAAAATTTAGTTGTGTGCACAGTAACTAACGCTAGTTATGAGTTCAGTAGCAAGTTTGAAACTTTTAAATTTTAAATCCTATTGACTCCGCCTCTGTCCATATTTATATACATGAGCTATAACCTTTATAAAACTCTTACATGATTGCTGTGTTTTGCAATTTGCAAATTTTATAGGAAACTGTTCGATTGCTTTTTACCATTATTGTGTTATCAATAACGTAAGGTACAAATATGGACATTGCTCAAGACATAAGTTTTTGCTTTCCTGTTTGAGATGGGAAAGGGAGGAACTGTTAGGCTATACAGTGATGATTTACAACCAATTGTGGAACTAATTCATTAGCAACTTTTGCCTTTTTCAAAAGATTAATTGCTTTTCCTTTTAGCTGTGACCTAAATCAACTTTTAAATCCCCTTTGCTATACTAAAAGTTTCTCATATGTCAAGGGGACTAACCGCTATACTCCATATTATTTTTTTTAAAAAAAATTATTCCTAATTATTCTGTATAAAAATTTTCAGACGAATTCCTTAAGTTGCGCCTCGGTCAAGTAACTATATAAGGTGAAGGACATTTTTGTAAACAAACAATATATTCTTATAAAGAATGTCATGCACATTATTTTTATTACAACAAATCAAACAATCACTAAAAAAAATAATATCAGGATAACTAATTCAAGCATAACTATTTCCAGTATAACTAATTTCAACATAACTTGTCTTCAAACCAAACCCTTGAAGTTCTATAGAATGGCCACTGATAAGAAAGGAAAGTGAAAAATACAAAGGCAAGTGACTTTATCTTGCTGTTTTTATAGGAAAATTCTCCAAAATACTCTATTATAACAAGACTAAAACACTGCAAAAACTGGAAATAGAATCCCTAATGATTGCCTCGACACTAAATCTGAAGAGAATGAACATTCTACTACTGTCTACGCTGCTATCTTTATCACTGCAATAAAAACTTCCCTCATGATAATAAATAGATTAAAAAGATCATACAAACAAGAATATTTATATCCTATTTGTGCAGTACGATATCCAACTAGGAGGATTCAAATGAACCCCCTACATAGATTGTGGCTCGATTCCATTATTATCTCTGTATAGATACTATATAATATAAGTTGTGATCGACAATGAGTACGTACACACATACTTAATAATATATGTGTGTGTGTGTGTGATTGTTCTAACTATAGAGAAATGTTGAAGTGAAAATATACACACTTGCTGTAGGTCATATGTGTTTATTGATGGTCCCAAACCTGCAGCATTGGAAATCAAATACTAGTCCCTATTTATTATAATCATATTGTCTTTCTCTTTTAATTCATTATGTCTCTGGAGCCCTGCATCACGTGAGGTGACCATTCCAAAAAAGGGAAGAAAATAAAAACAGATCTTGTGAATAGAAATTATATATTATATCAGCATTTTTGGAAGTTGTCTAAGCAATTAAGCAAAAGTTTGAGAAATGAAAGCTGTCAAGAGAATGACAGAAAACATATCTTATCACTTTATCAACTTAATGTTACAAGTATTTGAATAGAACCTGTTGAGAATTATGTTCATTCAACCACTACAACATATGGAGCAGCCCCTCCACTAATGCTCCAGCTATGTTCGGGTCCGTAGAAAGGTCAGATCACAAGAGTCTATTGCACGCATCTTTGCCTTACATTTCTGTCAAAGACTGTTTATGTCCTTGTCAGATGACAACTTTACCTGTTACTTCAAGACTTCCCTTCAACCACTATAACATATCGTCACTATATATATACTACCACCAACTAAACACCTAACCTAATTTATGTTCTTTTCTCATTTAATTTAACCAATTAAACTGTGTAGTAATTTTTGTTATTAATGCAGTCAGCTATCCATCTGCATAACTCACATCAACAATTGAACTATATCTATGTATAGCATCTTTACTGAAATCTTAAAATGTCCAATCATTTTTTATTCTATAAATAATTGATCAATTATTGCTCATTATGAAGTGCCAGAAAATATTTCCTTATAGAGTAGGGATAAGACTAGGTATATTCCCAGACTCCGCTTGTGAAATTTCACTGATACGTTATTATTGTAATGCGTCAGAAATTGAAGAATAGCACCCATTACATTCACATCCCCAGTATCATAAATCACCATGTACAATTACCAAACAACACTATGAGATGAGAATAAAGGAAATCTAAAGAAACACTAACAACATTACCAGTCAAAGATTGCATAGCACAAGCATAAAATAAATATCCCCCCCCTTCCTTTTTTTGGAAGGGGGTGGTGGATATTGCATTATTTTATAAAGAAATTGGTGGTACTGATGCAACTACATTGACCATTTTCCTTTTGATTTGACAGCTGCTAAGGCTCACCAATAATGACATTGTTACATAATTGTAACAATCAAACTTAAAAGAAATTCAGCCAAGAGGCTGAGGAATTATATTGGTAAATAATGAGTTGGGATGAACTTAAATTAAGAATATATATAGCCGATTTCAATCTTTTTCTAGAATTGAGGTGTAGTTGTTATTGTTTTAGCAATTCAAACTAAATTGGCACTAATGTATAGAGGGTCAAATGAGCGGATTTGACGGAATTTGAGCGGAAAATCGATTGAACTGCACCGCAAAGGCATGATTGAATGGTTGGAAAGTCCTAGCGATTTATCATGATTTGCATGTATTTATTCTGAAATGTATTTTTTAACTTTGGTACCATGACCACCCTCTATGGGTTGTGAATAATCCAACAAAACATATACGTTGAATATAGCATGACAACACGATGGCGGAGTCAGGATATTCACTAAGGCGGTTTATAAGTGAACATACGACCTAACCGAAGGGGGTTCAACATCTAATATATCTACATCAAAAATAATTTTAACCATGCATATATAACATAATTTTTCGCCGAAGGAGGTACGAATGAACCCCTCGGCAAAGGGAAGATCCGCCACTGTGACGACATATCGATCTGGCATAACTTGGCTTGAAGTTATACCTGGTTGTCTGGCATGACTTACATATCATGATATCAAGGTTATTGGATCGCTTTACTATCTCTGCTACTCAATTTAAAGAGTTTTTTTGAATAGTTATCAAACCTGGAGATAATTTTCACTAATTTTAAATAGGAAAAAATATATAGAATAGCATACTTAAGAGTTAAATTACAAAAAATAGCAACAGTTTTGTGTAATTACTTCATGTAGCATAAATAACATTAGTTTTAATAAAACTCAATTACTTTTACCTTGAGAAAAAGTTACTGCGCATATTCTCCCTATTTCACACTTTCCAACATATATTTCCTTTTTTCAAAATCTTTCTTTCCATTTTTCACGCCTCTATCATTGTTTCCGCGTCCCAATCTTCTTTCAATTTTTTCCTTTCGCACAAATTCAACCAGATCTAAAACGATTTTCTTCCTATAATTCAGGTATCTATTTAACTCAGTTATTGCATGTTAGCGTTTTTAATTATTTTTTTTATATTCAAATTCATAGCAAATTCGTTTTTACGATTTCTACTCTCTAATGGCTGAACACACAGTAAAATCACTATCAAAAAGTGGTATACGAAATACTAATTTATTTTCTGATTATGTACCATCGTTTAGTCTTAGTTTAACTCAAGAAAATATAGTTAAAGTTGTTTCAAATCCTTTATAGTCCAAACAATTTGTGAATTTGAAAGAAATTAGGTCCAAGTTTCGAAACGACGCGATGAAGATTACTGAAATTTTAAAAAAGGGTAAAAGGATGAAGAAAATTGATTCAGTAAAAGAACAAAAATAAAAAAAGTATGAGAAGAAAAGAAAAGTCGAACAAATTGAAGAAGTAAGGAAGGAGGATGTTGATGTTCAGATTTCTTCCGCTGATGAATCCGAAGAAGACACTGAAGATGAGATAATTTTTGACTTTGTAAATATTTTTTATATGTATTTTTTTTGTTGTGTTTAATAAGCAGTTAATATGTATTTTTTCAAGCCGTTAATATGTATTTAGGGAATTTTAGCCGTTAATATGTATTTTAGCATATGTGAGATACTAATGAAGATTTAGTGGCTAAATGTATTTTTAAGTATATTTGGTATGTATTTTTTTCATATTCAAATACATATACATGTTATATGTACTTTTTGTTTTGTTTAATAAGGTGCAGGTGTAAAATGTATTTTTATATCAGGATGATATGTATTATGGATTCATGAGAGCTGATATTTTGTTAACATATGTTTTTTGCTTTTAGTGATGATTTTTGTATTTTTTATTGTTGTTCATAATACATATGAATTTATAGATTGATGTCATGCTGATATGTAGTTAGGGATTGATGTGAGTTGTGTTCTTTTTAACCATTGTATTTTGGTTATAGTTTAAGACATTGTAGTTTTACTTTTTATAGGTGTTGCATGACGACATATTCATTGCAAGAAAACTTCCTCGTTTGGCACCAAATACATGTCCATGTCAACACACTCTGTAGAAGATATGTTGCACTACTGTGGGACTATGGTATTCGAAAACAAGACGCGAATGCTCATAGTGATTTCGAAGCACCATCGAGGCCTGTTAGACAAAGTAGAATAACTAGTGTCACATAAGTTCTAGATGTATGATGATTTATGGATTTATTACATTTGATATTGTAACAAACGGGTATGTGGATGTAGTTTAATATGTATTTTTGCAAACTTATATTGAACTGCATGTTACAGTAAGTGAAAAATTTGTTCAATTTTACTTGTTTTATATGTTCAGTTTTTACATGTTGCAGTGAGAACTAACCCAAAAAATACATATACAACTAAAAATACATATGGATGAACAAATACATATGACAGTTAAAAAACACATATAACCTAAAAATACTTATACAGTGTTAAAATACATATGCAATGATCAGATAATTAGATAAAAATACATTTCAAATCTAAATTCTATGTTAGGTGTTCAACTCTGCCAATATGAATAAATAAATACACTACATCTCAAATACATCTAATGTTGCAGCATTTTCAGATACCACCAAAGTTCCTTCGTTATATGTATTTAATATTGTTTGCAAGTTGTCACAACTCTGTCTCTTCTTTCGGCAACACACACAGATGAACTTGCAAAGCTGCTCCCTACAACTTTCTCCAAAATGCTTACATATAAAGGAAGAAATGAGTTCATGTCTTGAATATCTTTTTTCTGCAACACAAACACCTTTAAACCCATATCATTATGTATTTGTATTTGCCCTGTATTACCAATGATTTGATATTCTACTAGAATCCGTTTCCTATTTAAGTCCACATTTAAGTGACATGCCAAAATATCATGCACATCATTGAATGATGCTATTGTGCTCAACTGTATAGCATCATTGACGTAATCTTCGTAGTTTTTTTCATACGTCCATCTACCGGAGTGCTTCACAAGAACTGGTATGTTTCTCATTTGTAATTGATTTTACATAAAGTAAACAAACATACATATTTGTCAAATGTCAATTGTTACAACACTCACCTTTCTATTATACTAGCAAACAAATTAACACAACCACCAAATAAACTCAAAAATACATTTACACTAATAAAGAATATAAATTTTTCGATTAACACAACAACTTTTTTCAACCATAACAATGGTTCAAAAAAATTATGTTAAAGCTTACATACACTCAAATTCAAAAACATCAGATTATAACACAACAAAATACATCAATTTGAACATACTCAATTATATCAAATCTAACAAACTGAATTCTATTTTTTTATTCTTCTAACAATACATATGAACCAACAATGCTGCTACAAAAAAAAATATGAGAATTTTTACAATCAAATACAAACAGTTAGAACCAAATGAATTATATCGGCTAGAACAAAATGATTTCAATCGATTTATTATTCTACCAATTCATATGAACCAACGACAACACTAAAAAAATACATATGATAGTGTTTAAAGTAAAATATAATCAAAGCAATAGTTTCCAACAATAACAAGAGTTTAGAAGATTCTATTAACGCTTACATACACTGTAATTCAAAAACATCAGAATCGAACACAACCAAATACATCAGTTTGAACAACCACAATCAAGCTGATTGCGATCAATCGTTCTGCTAGGTTTTCAAAAAAATACTGAACAGACTTAAAATCGAATTCTGTTTTCAATATACTCATAATTGATTATACGACAGCAGTAAATAAATCGACAATGCATCACAAATTGAGGAATTGAAAAAAAGATCGGCAAAAACAAAATATACTCAACAAAAAAAAAACTAATCTAATACTTGAAATCGCATTTAAGCACTAATTCGAAGAAGATAATTAAATTCCAAAGTGTTAACGAGAACAACGTAATGTTGATAGTTGAACTTCACGAAACTTTTTTTGAAGAGCAACAAATATAATTGAATTTGACTGTTCAATTACAACAAATCTGAAGCTTCAACAAAAATTTGAATTGATTTTTTTTTTGTTGAAGAATCATGCGTTTGGCGACTGAAAATTTGAATCGATTTTTTTTTTTGAAGAATCACGCATATAGTGAGTGGATAATACTGTTTTTTTAATTTGAACAGGGTTGTTAGAAGTTAACGGAAAAAGAGTGATTAGTGAGCTTTTAATGGGATTGTAATCTTTAATTATTAATTTATGGAATTATTACCATATTTAAATCAAATAATTAATGCAGTAAAAATAATTGTATTTGTATTTTTATAGCAACACTTTGCAAAAATACATATAAAAAGTTGCTATAATATGCAATTATGAAAGTATTGCTATGAAATTTATAATTAAGGGTCTAAGTATGCTATTTCTGAATTTTGCCCTTTTAAATATACCACCATGAAAATACATATTTGTGCAAATCATCCCAAAAAGTTTCTCGTAGGTAGTATCGGATAATAGCCTTTGGGCCTAAAGCCCACAGCAAGATATCACAAGAATCAATTCTCTGCCCATGTTTTTGGCAAGAAGTCTCAAATATTCATTTTTAACATTTCAAATTGAAAATATGCATTATTATTAATTTCAAATTTAACAGGTAATTATAATCTATAGTAATGGAATTGGGGAAAACTACAATAGAACTTCACTCTAAAATAATTTTACCATAATAGCCACCTAAAACTAATTACCTGCCATTAGACACTAAATGAATTTTTACTTTTAGCATTGTAGGCTCCATTTCCGTTTCCTTTTTTTTTTTCTAAAGTTTTTGTTGTTCCATTTAGAAAAAAATGTTGTCCATTTTTCTTATGAAAAAGAAATGCAGATTTTCTATCTTTTATTTCACTACTACATTTAAAAAAAAAAAAAAATGTATTAGAGTGGTATAAACGTTGTATCAGTTTGGTATAGGAACTGTATATACATGTGTAGGTTCCTTCTCTTTTGAAAAAAATGTATCAATGTAGTTTATAAAGTGTATTAATGTGGTTCAAAAAATGTATCAATGTGGTATAAGCATTGTATCAATTTGGTATAGGAATTGTATATGTATGCATAGGTTCCGTCTCTTTTGAAAAAGTGTATCAATGTGGTATAAGCGTTGTATCAATTTGGTATAGGGATTGTATATGCATACACAGGTTGAAGCTGTATATCTAAAGTTGGTGTATTACTTCTGTATTTCCAACTTTAGATATTAAGATAGGGCCCCGTTTGGCCATAAAAATAACATCTTTTTGGAGTTGGAGTTGGAGTTGGTGTTGTGTTTGATCATGAATATAAATTGAAATTGTTTCTGAAATCTTGTGGGAGAAATATGAGCAAAAAAAGTGCAAATAAGTTTTACTTAGTTTCCCTGTTTCAAAAATAATTTCCATCTGTGAAATAATTCTTATGGTCAAACACTACTTCTTTATTTATTTTTTTCTAAAGTAAAATAATTTTTCAAAAAATAAAAATAAAAATAAAAATGCTCATGGCCAAAACCCTACAAAGTTAGGCTTGATAGTTTGCAACTTTAAATTTGTATGTCTCAAGCTTGAACTATAAAATCTAACATCTTAGCTAAATTTCTAAAATTGTCAGCTGATTGTAAATGTGGTATTTACTCTTAACCAATAATAGACCAAATTAACTCATTTTTTTCTAGTTTTGGGGCAATTGCTAGTAGGAAGAGTATTTTTGAGCTATTTGATTAGTTAGACTATATTTTAAAGCTAATTTGCTAACGGCGAAGACAATTTTTGATCCAAAAATATAATGAAGGATAAAAGTTACCTATTTCAGCTAATTTAAATATACCTTTAATCCCTTTTTATATTTGAGACATGATTTTGTGGCAAGATCTAAGTAAAAGTTTAATAAACGAAGAGAGAGACAAAGACAGAGAACATATACCTCAATTACGTCTGAACTAGACGTATGATGAAATCAAAGGGAAAACTCCATTTCTTAGGATAAGTGATTTACAAAATTTTTGTTGACTCGACAATGTGAATTGTGATTATCAAGCGTTCACACACACATATATTTGAAAATCTAAAAGAAAGATAATTCACTATATATGTTGCTATGAGCGAGGTATTGTTTTTAGGAAGTTTTAAGTTTTATGTAGCACTAAAATTATCAAACTCTAAAATTTGATTCCCTATTTCTCAATTTTGGTGTACTTTTTTTTGGTGCCTCTAAACACCATTATCATCAATAATCAAATCACAACTTATAAATAAATCATATGTCCTTGTCGCTATGGACTTATGGTTATAAGTTGTGGCTTATTTAACTCACGTTCCTTTTCTATTCGTCATTATTATTGATGCCTCTAAACTCAATTATCAATTGAGGTCTCGTTTGTATATTAATATGTGGTTGTTAATGATTATCGTTGGTTAGCGATATATAATGGTGGGCTGGTGGTGGTGATTTCGGCAACAAATGGTGGATACATATACTATTGATCGGTGGTGATGATTGTAAATAGTAACTAATGGTGATGATGATTGACAGTGGTGATAATTGTACCGAGGATGATGATCATCAGTGAAAATAGATAAAATAATATGGTAAACTGTCATCTTTGTAGAAATATATCTTTAAAAAGATATTTTAGTAATATTAAGAGCCTGTTTGGATAGGATTGAAAAATTAACTTTTTAGTTTAAGTCATTAAAAATTTAAAATAAGTGTTTATAAATAATGCAGATATGTGTTTGGATAGAAGTGCTGAAACTGAAAAAAAAGTTGTTGATATGTTTAGTAAACAAGTGATGTTAAGCATTGTTTTATTGTTAAAATGACTTAAATGTCCTTAAAATTGTTAGCACCATAATTAATTCTGAAATTAGTTATCCTAGGTAATCCCTGAATAACTTATCCCACCATGCATATGGAATAACTTATTTCATCGCTATGGTATAAATAGTGGGATAATAAGTTATCCCGATATTGACTAATATCTCCAACCAAACATGGAATAAAATAATCCTTCATTTTATTCGGGACTATTTATCCCGTATACCTCATAGCAACCTACCCTAAAAACTAAGGTGAAAAAGTAGTAGTGTTTGTATTCCGGTCTGTCTATTTCCTTTTCTATCTGACATCACTTCTCCAATTTTCCTCTTATGTATTTTGTTTTCCTTTTCTTTTTTCTAGTCTTGATTTTCATTTGCCAAAAATCAAATTAAGATTAATAATAATGTAGATTTTTTTTTTTTTGGTGTCTTCTTTCCTTATTTATATTTTGTTTAATTGATTTTTTACCCTTCATAACTTTAAGAATCTTAACAATTTAAACAAAGCATGCAAGGGCAAAGATTCATATGTATTACCATAATTTTTTAAAATCATTCTTTGATTTGATTCGATATTTTGACTTTTAATGAATATGCTTGACAACAAATAGAAATTTTATGTGAATTCTTTGTTCAAGATTTATTTTTTTGGAGATTTCCTTAGAGTTAAATTCAATTTTTTGAGATGTAAATGGAAATTTTCAGTTTATTTTTCTTCTGGGGTACAAGGTTTAACTTCTTCTTCTTCTTCTTTTTTTTTTTTTTTTTTTTAAGTTGATTTAGATGAAAATATATTAAAAAAAAATCTAAAATTGATAGGAGTAGGAGTGTTTAGATGTCAATTTGAGTCGATTATTACCAAAAACAAAATCAAATCAATATAATTAATTTTTTAATTTATTAAAAGCAGATCATATATATATATATATATATATATATATATATATATATATATATATTACCTTGTACATGATGTATGTAGTCTGCTACAACTACATTTTTCCATATGTCTATTACATAATTTCATGCCTGAGGGTCATGGGCTGACAAGTTTAAAATTTTTTCTTTATTACTCCCTTCTTGTAATCTAATGGGTTCTTCTATTGACATTCTTTCTATCTTTTTTAGTTGTTCTATTAATTCTTCTATATTTTTATCTTGACTGTTATCCTATAATATCCTATAGTTACTAGGATATTACTAGTATAGAATATAATATCCTATAATATAATATTACTAGTATATTAGTAATATAATATATTATAATATTATCCTAGTTTATCCTAGGATATAACCTGCTATGCTATTTAAATTTGGATTAGCAGATAATAGTAATATCCTATACTATTACTCCTATAATATGAGTAATATAGGATAATTACTCCTATATTATCTGTAATCTCCTATTACAGATTTTATAATAAACCTAGGAGAAAAAACTCAACAAGAAAATACAAAAATATTAAAAACTCTAGAGATATTAGAAGACTTGCAAAACAAACAAAAGAAATTGTTAGATAAAATAGAATTAAATTTTGATCTCTTAAAGAACCAACAAGCAGAATTAGAAAAAAAATTCAAAAATTTAATTAATAAAGACAAAGGTAATTTAAAAAATCTTGAAATAAGGCTAGTATTACAAGAAGTACAAAAAAAAATTAATAAATAAAAAACATAATACCCTCATGAATGATATACTTCAAGATGAACTTTATCTAGCAATAATACAAAAGGCAGCACAGATCCAATCAAATTCCGAAGGATTATCAGATCATCAACCCTAGGGAAAAGCAGACTCGTTAATCATAAAATAAAATAAAATAATATTATAATTTTGTTACTATTAAAACTAAATAAGAACCTAGAAAAAAAATATCTAGAAAAACAAAAACAAAAAGAAAGTCAAGATAAAAATATAGAAGAATTAATAGAACAATTAAAAAAGATAGAAATAACCCCTCAAAAAGAATTAAAAGAAGCTAAAATAACTATACCAACTAAGCCAAAATCATGGACCTTTTTTCAGCATCCCCAAGTAGACAAAGATCAAGTTTTACACAAAACAGTTTAGCAAATAATGTGCTATCAAAAATAATAAATAAATCAAGAATGACTTCAAGACAACAGTTAGAAGAGGTAATAGACGTAGATAAAGAAATACAATTATTCCAACAAAATAAATTAAAATTGTTAAATGCAAGAACATTATATAATGAAGGAATGTTTTCAAGAGCACGACTATATAGGCATTATAGAGAAGAATATATGTGTGTTATCGGAGAAAATAATTGTAGCATAAATTTAATAAGCTCAGACTCTTTAAAAGAAATCATAAAATTAGACATGAATCTTATGCACATGGGATTAATAGTGATAGGCATAAAAGGTTTAACTAGAAAAAATTTAGGAACTAAAATATTAATCACAATATATGATAATAGATGGTCAGACACTGAAAGATCTATAATAGGAATAACTGAAGTAGACATAACTAATAATGGAGGATTTTTTTATTGTAGTCCAGATTATATGATAAATACCTTAGAATTCGGAAAGCATATTAAAATAGGTGTACAAACTAAAGGATATGAAGAAATGAATAATGAAAATAATTTACTTATATGTGTAGGATTTATAGAAAAACTTGTCACTAATAGTAGTATAAAGTTTAATCTAAAAATAGATGATGTAGTAAGTCTAATGGGAAATAAAAGTATTAAACTACTGAAACCCCTAACAATAAACCCAGGAAAATATGCAGGATTAGAATGAAACTTAGAAAAATTTACTAAAAAAGAAATATTAAAGTCAACCGATCATTTAATGTATATAAACAGTAAAGGAAAAGCTTCAGTAAGATTCACAGACTACCAATATACAAATGAAAAAGAAACTGATGAAGAAATTGAAGAATGCGAAAATACTAATTTTATGAATATAGAAATATTAGAAGAAGGTTTTGAAGTAAATAAAGCTATAATAAAAGCAGAAGCTCTATATGAAATAAATAGTAATAGTGTATTTAAATATACAGGTTGTAAATTAAGGAATTTAAAACTTGAAGAAATGAAAGAACATTTTATAAAATGTGAATTAAGAACAGATAATTATGGTTATACTCGAAAAAAGGAACTAAAAGGTGAAGACGAAGAATCAAATTATAGTATAGAAGAGAGTATAAAGGAATTTATGGAAAGCGCAGCAAGTTCCTCAAGCCCTTTCTAAAGAACAATCGGTATGCAAAATGTACCATTAGCAACAGAAATTTTACCAAGACATAGAGTATTTAGAACAAACTCAAACACTCTAACAGAACAAGACATAAAACCTAGAGGAAAAAGAATGTCAATAGAAGAACCCATTAGATTACAAGAAGGAAGTAATAAAGGAAAAATTTTAAACTTGCCAGTCCATGACCCTCAGGCATGGAATCATGTAATAGACATATGGAAAAATATAGTTGTAGCAGACTACATACAACATATACAGGGTAATCAAGAATCAGATGCAGAAATTATGTATAGATATTTAGAAACATTTCCAGGAGAAAGCACTAAAGCACTTTGGGAAACTTATAAAATAATATTCTCACAAGACTTTCAAGAATTAGTAGAACTAGGCTCAAATTCATACAATTTTGTAAACAATGTACATACTCTACTAACAGGCCAGGATCCCAATAGTGGATTGGTAGTGTTACACCAAAGAGCTTTAATAAATTTAAAACAATTAAGTATTAATCATTGGTCAAGAATTAAAGAATTTTTAAATGATTACTTTTATTATTATACAATTAGTGGAAACTCATTTGATCAGACTCTGGGAGCTAGATTATTTAATAAATTACCAGGAGCTTTAGGAAGAGAGATAGAAGAAAAATGATCTAAAAGAGAAGGAGTAATACAAAAGCCAAACAACCCATGGTCAATAGGACAAAGAATACAACATGTAATGGATATATTGCAAAAAAAATGTACAAATATACAGATACAAAAATAATTAAAAAGAAGTGATGCAGATTTTTATAAGACCATATATATTACTCAACATTATGACCAAGATTATAAAAAATATATATAAAGAAAAGGAAAAACTAAATAGCATAGATGCGGAGACACTAACAGTAATTTACGATGGAAATAGTTTTAAACTTTATATATTAAATAAGCCCGAAATATTAGTAAGGACAAACTGTGAGGCTATAGTAAAATTTTATCAGAAGATAAAGAATAGGAATAGTAGTAAAAGGAGATGGTTAAATTTCCTAGATGCTACTTCAATTTATAATATTGTTTTAGAACATATTAAAGGAAAAAATAATAACTTAGCAGATCAACTAAGTAGAATAATTAAAGAAGACAACTAATGATTTTTGTTTCAGTATGAATACAGGAAAAGGAGAAGGCAAGGTAGAAGCCTCATCATCCCAGGACTATCTAAAGACACTAATGAGCAACACTCGTTTCAGACCACTTACGATGCTAGAACAACCAAAATTAGATAGAATAATTTTTAGACCCCACAACTTGGTATGTTACGAACCATCCAACTTAACTTTCAGACGAAAGCCAGACGTACAAGTGGATAAGCCGCAACTATGTCTACTAGACAATTTATGGATAACTTATAATAGAAGTGACTTTAATCATTTTATTTCAGTTCTAAATGTATTAAGTTACTATTTTACTGAGAAAAATACTACTAACAAGTTTAAATTCTATGTTGTTCTCAGAGGACAGCAGCAAGGAGTGTTCCAGACTTGGATAGAGGTAATGGACGCCATACAAGATTATAGAACACCTCTTTATAAAGATTTTTATGACCTCTCAGAGACTCTAGACTATGCCCGGAGAAATCTGGGACCAAATTATTTTATTACTCCAGCTTTAAGATCAGAAACACAAAAAATTCCTCAATATAATATTAACAAAGACACAGACAAAATTATATTTTGTGATCATTGTTCCTCCATGACCGGAGCTTTTCAAAGACTAAATCAAGTCAATGAAATTTTGAAACAAGATAATGAAAACCTTGTAAAAGAAAAAGGACAGATGTTAGAACATATAAGTATTTTACAAGACCGTATAAAAATTCTTCATTTTGAATTTTCACAACAGACTCGGCTAATTTATGAGACCCAGCCAAAGAGTTCTCCATTTTCTTTTAAAATGGAAAAAATCACTGTATCGGGTAATGATACAGCTAGTCCAGATCAAACTGTAGCTGGTAAAGACTTCTCAAATTCGTTAATGGGTGTGCATTCCCCAATGAATGCAGCAAGACCCACTGTATCGGGTAATGATACAGCTAGTCCAGCTCAAATGGTAGCTGGTAAAGACTCATCAAATCCGTTAATGGCTGACACTTTGCCAAAAAGTGTAGGGAAAATGCTCCCAACTAGTTTTAAAAATACAGGTACTCAGACAATAGATGAATGAAGTTCTTCTTAGAATAAGAAGGGATTTTCATTAAGAAAAAAGAAAAATAAAAAAAGAAATATACAAAAAATAATAGCAGACTCAATAAAAAAGTTGTTAGCAGAACAATCGCCTAAAGAGATATCTATGAATCCAGAACCACCAGAACAAAGATCCAAAATTTCTTTAATTCTAAGAGAAGAGACAAGAACTGGAACAAGACTAGGATTATCAAACGGAGACAATGATGAATATAAACAAGAATACAACTCAACCATGAATCAATTTGCCCAAGACCCAAACGCAGACGACGATTCAGGAATGGAGTTTGACTCAGAGCCTTTACATAATTTGGATACGTAATCAATGATGATATCTACAAAAGACAAAATTACAGATGTATGCAATATCAGATAAATAAATAGACGGACAAGAGTTAAGAGCCGCCGAGCCCACCCAACTTGCAAAGTCTTGCAAAAAGTCTTCTTAAGCATATTTTATAAAGGATTTGAAGTCCAAAAAATGCCTATAAATAGCACCTAAAAGATGACTTCAAAAGGTGTACCAAAGAGAGAAAAAAAAAATCAAGAGTGAGAAAGTTTTCATAAAGTTCTTAGCTTTTCTTAAAGTTCTTAGTTTCCGAAGTTTGTAAGTTACTTAAAAAAAAAGAGTGCGAAAAGTATGAAAATTTTTCTTAGTTCTTCATTTTTCGGTAGCTGTCAAGTCTTCAGGGGACTCCCGAAAGGAAAACCTCACTTCTTCCTTAAGACATGTAAGTAGTAGTTACATAGGTCTTTGTAATTTTCTCCCAAGTTTGTAAATTATGTTTGAATTAATTAAGTTTATATTTTCCTTCACATATGTTTTATTATTAAGATCTTGATCACCGGCGGTTTTTCGACAGTTCTCCTAATCTTATAAAATTTGTAAATCACTTATAAAGTACCCTCGGTATATGGTTACTCTCTCAGTGTTTTAGCGATAACGATGTATTAATCTGTAAATTCCTAGGGATTTGGAAAGTCCGAAGAAGATTGAAAAAAGGACTGTTGTTATTTTTCCAGGGTGTGATTAAAGAAGATTTTGCTAAAATACCTAAAACTGAAGAGAAAGAGATGAACAAGGTATAAAAATTAAAAAAAAAACCCAAAAAAATGCAAAAATAATATATTTTTGGAGAAAATACACTTGGACTTTTATGACTTGGACACTTACACTGGACTAAGAACAACGAAGGAGGGAGTACTGAGTAGAATTTTACACCATAGTAAAACAAACTCACGATATTTCTTCTTTAAAATCTTAATATTACTCACCTGCTTTAATAACTTAAAAAATTAGTTACCTGCTTTAATAACTTGTTATAATAATTTACTTGCTATATTTATCTGTCTATTTTATTATACTAACTATATCCACTTGTCTAACATATATATACTACTTATATATATGTTAGTAAGTATATATAAGTAGTATATATATGTTAGACAAGTGGATATAGTTAGTATAATAAAATAGACAGATAAATATAGCAAGTAAATTATTATAACAAGTTATTAAAGCAGGTAACTAATTTTTTAAGTTATTAAAGCAGATGAGTAATATTATGATTTTAAAGCAGAAATATCATGAGTTTGTTTTAATATGGTGTAAAATCCTACTCAGTACTCCCTCCTTCGTTGTCCTTAGTCCAGTGTAAGTGTCCAAGTCATAAAGGTCCAACTGTATTTTCTCTCAAAATATATTATTTTTGCATTTTTTGGGTTTTTGATTTTTTTTTTTTTAATTTTTATACCTTGTTCATCTCTTTCTCTCCAGTTTTAGGTGTTTTAGCAAAATCTTCTTTAATCACACCCTGGGAGAATAACAACAGTCCTTTTTTCAATCTTCTTCGGACTTTTCAAATCCCTAGGAATTTACAGATTAATCCATCGTTATTGCTAAAACACTGATAGAGTAACCATATACTGAGGATATTTTTATAAGTGATTTACAAATTTTATAAGATCAGGAAAACTGTCGGAAAATCACCGGTGATCCAGATCTTAATAATAAAATATATGTGAAGGAAAATATAAAATTAATTAATTCAAACATAATTTACAAACTTGGGAGAAAGGACTGTTGTTATTCTCCCAGGGTGTGATTAAAGAAGATTTTGCTAAAATACCTAAAACTGAAGAGAAAGAGATGAACATGGTATAAGAATTTTAAAAAAAAAATCAAAAACCCAAAAAATGCAAAAATAATATATTTTGGGAGAAAATACACTTGGACCTTTCTTCTAATTCTAATATTCTATCTTCTGTTGTTCTGGTTATTGGTTCCTTGTTGTAAAATTTATTTAAATTACGGTTTGATTTTGGAGTTTCTAAGATTTTTTATGCTTTCTCTATACATTTTATGCATGCTTCCTTATAACATTTCCTACATTTTGCCCTTTTATTTTTACTTGGAAACCATTTACAAAAACAACATTGATTACTGTCTAATCCTTTTCCTTCTTCAAATTCGTGTTCACATTCTTCTATTAGATTTACTAAATCATAAAAGTCTGTGACTAAGTGATAGTCTGTGTTATTGAATAAGTGTTAGTCTGTGTTTGTTCTTTCTAGTTCTATTTCATTTATAAATTCGTCTTCTCCAGAGTCTGAAGAACCAGAATTATCCTTTTGTTCTTCAAAAACTTCCATACTTTTGATAGAGTATATACTTTCATTATCTGACATATATTCATCTACATTTATCAAATTCTCATTCACATCCTCTATTAATTGTGTATTTCTAGATCTATTATTATTTCTTTTTGGACAAGTATTTGCTAAATGCTCTACACTTCCGCATGTAAAACATTCTAATTTATTTTTATAGGTTTTACCAGTGTTATATTTTCTCACATGTTTATTCTTATCTAAGTATGGTTTTCTCGCATTTGATTTTCTCAAGTAATATTTCTTCCTAGGACGATAGTCTTTTTTATATGTCTTTTTATATTTTTTCTTTTTATAATCTTAGTCATAATGTTGAGTAGTATATACGGTCTTACAAAAATCTGTATCACTTCTTTTTAATTATTTTTGTATCTGTATATTTATACATTTTTCTTGCAATATATCCATTACATGTTGTATTCTTTGTCCTATTGACCATGAGTTGTTTGGATTTTGTATTACTCCTTCTCTTTTAAACCATTTTTCTTCTATCTCTCTTTCTAAAGTTCCTGGTAATTTATTAAATAATCTAGCTCCTAGAGTCTGATCAAATGAGTTTTCACTAATTGTACAATAATAAAAGTAATCATTTAAAAATTCTTTAATTCTTAACCAATGATTAATACTTAATTGTTCTAAATTTATTAAAGCTCTTTGGTGTAACACTATCAATCCACTATTGGGATCCTAGCCTGTTAGTAGAGTATGTACATTGTTTACAAAATTGTATGGATTTGAGCCTAGTTCTACTAATTCTTGAAAGTCTTGTGGGAATATTATTTTATAAGCTTCCCAAAGTGCTTTAGTACTTTCTCCTAAAAATGTTTCTAAATATCTATATATAATTTCTGCATCTGGTTCTTGATTACCCTGTATATGTTGTATGTAGTCTGCTACAACTAAATTTTTCTATATGTCTATTACATGATTCCATGCCTGAGGGTCATGGGCTGGCAAGTTTAAAAATTTTCCTTTATTACTTTCTTCTTGTAATCTAATGAGTTCTTCTATTGACATTCTTTTTCCTCTAGGTTTTATGTCTTGTTCTGTTAGAGTGTTTGAGTTTGTTCTAAATACTCTATGTCTTGGCAAAGTTTCTGTTGTTAATGGTACGTTTTGCATACCGGTTGTTCTTTGAAAAGGGCTTGAGGAGCTTGTTGCGCTTTCCATAAATTCCTTTATACTCTCTTCTATACTATAATTTGATTCTTCGTCTTCACCTTTTAGTTCCTTTTTTCGAGTATAACGATAATTATCTGTTCTTAATTCACATTTTATAAAATGTTCTTTCATTTCTTCAAGTTTTAAATTCCTTAATTTGCAACCTGTACATTTAAATACGCTATTGCTATTTATTTCATATAGAGCTTCTGCTTTTATTATAACTTTATTTACTTCAAAACCTTCTTCTAATATTTCTATATTCATAAAATTAGTATTTTCACATTCTTCAATTTCTTCATCAGTTTCTTTTTCATTTGTATATTGGTAGTCTGTGAATCTTACTGAAGTTTTTTCTTTACTGTTTATATACATTAAATGATCGGTTGACTTTAATATTTCTTTTTTAGTAAATTTTTCTAAGTTCCATTCTAATCCTGCATATTTTTCAGGGTTTATTTTTAGGGGTTTCAGTAGTTTAATACCTTTATTTCCCATTAGACTTACTACATCATCTATTTTTAGATTAAACTTTATACTACTATTAGTGACAAGTTTTCCTATAAATCCTACACATATAAGTAAATTATTTTCATTATTCATTTCTTCATATTCTTTAGTTTGTACACCTATTTTAATATGCTTTCCGAATTCTAAGGTATTTATCATATAATCTGGACTACAATAAAAAAGTCTTCCATTATTAGTTATGTCTACTTCAGTTATTCCTATTATAGATCTTTCAGTATCTGACTATCTATTATCATATATTGTGATTCATACTATAAGATTATCTATTATCATAAAACTTGATCTTTGTCTACTTGAGGATGCTAGAACAAATAACTTATATTAACCACGAGCTTTGGGTAGATAAGATTTTAAGAGATATGCACCTGTCACTGCTTATTATATTATATTATATACATATTATATCTGTTTAATACCCCTGTTTATTATTATTATATCTGCTTATAATTTATATATATATCCACTTACTATATCCTACTATCTGCTTATTATATATATCTATATCTGCTTATTATATCTTAGTACCTGCTTATTATATATATATCCACTTACTATATCCTACTACCTGCTTATTATTGATATTATAGCCGTAAAATTCTAGGAGACTTTATTATAGAGAGTTCTAGAATCTCTATATCCTATATTACTCCTAGACTAATAAACGTAGGATATGAATAATTATCCTATAAGTAATATGAATAAACCTAGGATATGAATAGTTATCCTACAAGTAATATGAATAAACCTAGGATATTAACTATTATTCTAGTAAAAGGCAACTAGGATATTAATATGATCCTAGTCCTAGTCCTAGTCCTAGGCTACCTGTAATATCCTAGTAACTATAGGATATAATATCCTAGGATATTACTGGTAATATTATATTATCCTAGTATCCTAGCCTAGGTTATTATATACTAGTCCTGTATATTGGACTAGTAACTCATAATTTTATCTTGTAACTTACTAGTAATATATATATATTTGTTTTTGTTTGATTATTTGAAAAAAATCGAGAAAAGACAATAATTCATTGAAAAAATAAAAAATAAACCCTCATATTACTATATAGAATAGTAACATGATGTACATCTAATATAAGATATTTAAATAATAAATAAATTTTGATAAAAATATATATAAGATATTTAAAATTAGTCATAATAAATAATATATTATGTATATATAACTATAATATAATTTTTGGTTTGCAAATCTGGAATGGAAGTATAGAAATGACCCACAGTTAACACTTGTCAAAAGATAAAAGGGGCCTCATACCTCAATTGTAAGTTGTGTCTCATCCAAATTAAAAATTTTCTAGTGACCCGACCCGATTCTTGTTGTTTTCCTACGAACTGTGAGAGAAAAAAAGAGCAAATTCATGGGGCTTAGGGTTTATCCTTCTGCTCCTCAAACTTAGCTAAAAATGAAAGCTTCACTCCCTTCTTCTTCTCAGATCCCTCCATGGCTAATCACTCGACGCCATTTATGCACTTGTTCAACCTCAGATTCCGGTCCTTCTGCTAACGTTGTTTTCAATGGCTTAGTCAATTGCGGTAAGGCTATTGATTTCGAGTTGAAGAATCCTCACGTTTTTAATTTCTTGATTAATAGTTGTGTGAAAGCGGGTAGATTGAATGATGCAATTGACTGTTTTAATGGGATACTGGAGCGCGGTATAGTGCCCTGTGTACCGATTGTGAATAAGCTTTTGAAGACACTGGTGAGGCAGGATATGATTGGAGTAGCGCGAGATTTGTACACTGATGTAGTGTCTAGAGGAATTGATTTTTATGATTGTGGTACGGTTCGTATTCTGATGTCTGCTTGTGGAAGAGAAGGGAAAATGGAGGAGGCTGTGAAGCTTTTCGAGGAGGGTAAGATGAACGGGATTAAGCTTGATGCAGGATTGTATCGCTTTTGTGTTTACGTTGCTTGTAAAGAGCAGAATATAAGATTGGGATTAGAGCTGTTGGAGGAGATGAAAGGCAGGGGTTGGGTTCCTTCTGAGGGCACATATACAAACATAATTACAGCTTGTGTGAAACAAGGGAATATGGTTGAGGCATTAAGACTTAAGGATGAAACGCTTAGTAATGGCCATCAGATGAACTTGGTGGTTGCAACAAGTCTGATGAAAGGGTATCATGTGCAGGGCAATTTATCGAGTGCTTTGGATTTGTTTGATAAACTGTCCGAGTATGGACTCACTCCGAACAAGGTGACATAAGCAGTTATAATAGAAGGATGTTGTAAAAATGGGAATGTTGAGAAAGCATTACAAGTTTACAGGCAAATGAAACTTGCTGGTATTAAGCCTAATGTTTATGTTGAACATTCGGTAATAAAGGGATTTTTGAGTGTTAACTTGTTAGATGAAGCAGGGACGGCCAATGTTTCACTTTCAATAGTATAATAGCCTGGTTTTGTAAGAAGGGTCAGATTGATAAAGCTCAAAACATCTGGGATAAGATGGTTGATAATGGAGTTTTACCTAGTATAACTTCGTACAACAATATGATTCTTGGAAATTGTAGAAATGGGAATATGGACAGAGCATTGGAGTTGTTCTCAGAGTTGCCAAAAAAGCATTTGAAAGCTAATGTTATAACATACAGCATTTTGATTGATGGATATTTTAGAAAAGGTGACGCTGATAAAGCTGAGAACATGTTTAATCAAATGTCCTCTTCAGGAATTTTCCCTACTGACCGCACATTCAATACCGTGATCAGTGGTATGTCTAAGGTTGGCAAAACATCGGAGGCAAAAGATTTGCTTAAACAGATTGTGGCAGAAGGTCTCTTCCTTCCAACATGCATGTCTTACAATAGCCTAGTCAATGGATTTTTGAAGGAAGATGATGTCAACTCAGCATTGACTGTTTATAGAGAAATGTGTGATAATGTGATTTGCCCAGATGTTGTCACTTACACAATTTTGATTGATGGGTTGTGCAAAAGCAATAACATTGATCTAGCTTTAAAAATACTGACTGAGATGAGAAATAGAGAAATTAAGTTAGATGTCATTACATATGCTGTTCTTATAGATGGCTTTTGCAAAAGGAGAGACATGAAAAGTGCTTCCCAATTTTTTGATGAAATCCTTCAAGTTGGTCTCTCTCCTAACCTGTTGTTGATAACAGCATGCTAAGTGGGTTTAGAAATGTAAATAATATGGAAGCAGCACTAGTCTTGCGCGATAGGATGATCAGTGAAGGTGTTTCATGTAATCTGGAAACATACACCACATTGATTGATGGGCTTTTGAAGGATCGAAAAATAGTTCTGGCATCTGATTTGTTCACTGAGATGCTTGGAAAGGGTATAACGCCTGATGACATCGTTTCATGTGATCTGGAAACATACACCACATTGATTGATGGGCTTTTGAAGGATGGAAAAATAGTTCTGGCATCTGATTTGTTCACTGAGATGCTTGGAAAGGGTATAACGCCGGATGACATCACATATACTGTTCTTGTACACGGTCTTTGCAATAGAGGTCAGGTTGAGAATGCATACAAGATCTTAGAGGAGATGTGTAAAAAGAGTATAACTCATAGTGTTCTGATTTATAATACATTAATTGCTGGATACTTCAAGGATGGAAATTTGCAAGAGGCATTTAGGTTGCATGATGAGATGCTTGACAAAGGTCTTACACCCGATGATATGACCTATGATATTCTTATAAGTGGAAAGTTGAAAGAGAATAGTTTGGGTGTTGGTATTTCAATGCCACAATGAACCAGATATCTTCTTGTAATTTGTTGACGAGATACATTGGCTTCAATATCTCTGCTGTCTGCAAGGTAAACTCTTGGCATTGTAACTGATGTTTGTATTATGGGGTTATATTCTACTGAAATTTTAAGGCATATGTTGAGTGTGGTGGAACCAACTACCAATGTTTCTCATTGTCTGTTCACAAATAGTACAATCACGACATATCTACATAAATATTTATATATTCATTTTGCCCAGTCCACTTCCAAAGTTGTTTTCACATGAAAACCAGGAATTCTTATATGCTTTATTAGATCAAATTACAGTATTCTGATGCCTATATATCTCAGATTCTTTAATTTTTTTTCATATGGAAGTACAGAATTCTGATGCAGATTAAAGTTAATTATTCTAAACTAAAAATAAATTAGTTGTAACTTGTAAAATTGGTTTTATTTAATTAGAACATGAAGATAAGTATGAGGCGGATATGGTACTGTAACAAAAGCTACCATTAAAAAAGCTACAAACTGATCCTAATTATACAACCATTTGTCTAAGATCATGTATCTATACATATATTTTTCTATTCGAAGTATTGTTATTAGTTTTTAAAGTTTGAATTCATGTAAGAAACGTTACTTTATATGTAATTAAGATGCTCGTTCCAAAACCGACTTTCTTATAGCTCGCACTCAAAGCCTTTGATAAGATAAAGGGATACTTATCCTCTAATGTAACATATGTACATAAGTTTGTCGTACATGTATATTTTGGTATGGACAAAAACATTTCCAGTCCAATTTCCTCATATCTGATGGTCATACTTATCCTTAAAGATTGATTGCTTTTCTATTAGCATATGACCTAAGAAAACTTTTGGAACTCCCTTTGTACTATCCTAAAAATTTCTCATATGTCATGGGGACTAACCGGTACATATATCAAAATCAATATTTTATTATTATTATTATTAGACGTATAAAATTTTCAGGCAAAGAAAATTCGGTTGAGCCTCTTCCTTATTTTGGCTCTGCCACTGGGTCAAGTAATACTTTTGAAGTTCTATAGAATGGCCAACGATAAGAACGGAAGGTGAAAGTACAAAGGCAAGTAACTTTCTCTTGCTGTTTTTAAAGGAAAAATCTTCATAATACTCTATTATAACAATGCCTAAAACACTGCAAAAATTGGAAATAGAATCCCTAATGATTGAACCCAACGTTAAATCTGAAGAGAATAACATTCTACTGTCTACGCTGATTAACATTACTGTTTTCTAGTTTCAATCAGTGTCGGAGTCAGAAATATCATTGAACCCAAGACCTAAAGGAATTGTAGAACTATCTTTATCGCTACCATAGAAACTTCCCTCGTGATAATAAATAGATTAAAAAAGATCATATAAACAAGAATTTTTATATCCAACTAGGAGGATTCAGATGAGCCCCCTGCATAGGATGTGGCTCCACCATTGATTCCATTATCTGTATAGATACTATATAAAAGAATCCGGAGCCAAAAGGGCTTTTTTAAAAATAAAAAATACCAAAGGAGATAATTGATTTCAAAAAAAACCAAAAGGGTCAAAATGTGGTGGGGTCAGCAACTTGAAAGTCGCCTATGTCAGAGCGACTTACAAGTCGCCCAGCCAGCAGCGATTTGCATGGTGATGCTCCCTGATCACTGCTCCCATTCTCATCTTCTCATATCCATTTAGCAGTCTGGTCATCGATTGGGTTGATAATCCAACATAATATCTGATTATTCCAAATAGGTGATGCTCTTCATCAACTTCCTATAGATTTGTAGAGTGCGTCTCGTATTATTATGTATCTCTATGCTGTGTCTCACCTGATTGGGCGTTTTCTGAATCTTCTTGTTAGGAATGCCTCATCCCATGAAAGATATTGATGGGTATGCCCCATTTTGTTTCAGGTAATAGATCAACTTATGCTGAGGAAAATCTTTCCGAGCGTGACTATCTACGAACTGAAGGTTATCCTGGCGCGGCTGGTTACACCATCAAAGAAGCGGTTGCTCTAGCAGGAAGTATAGTTAGTATATCTAATTTTGAATCCTTTGGATGTTCAATATCATGCTTTTTTGTGTCTGCATGTCTGTTGCTAGTCTAATTATGTGTGTTAAGTATTTGAGCTCATTGCCTACAGGTACCTGGACAACGGACATTTTCTTTCCATCTTATTGCATCTGTGCTTGATAGAGCAATACACAATATTTAGCAGAATCAGCTGGGGTGTATCTTAAGATCTCAGGACAGAGATGGATTTACTGACTGGGAAGCCATTTGGGCTTTTACACTAGGCCCAGCTTGCTCTATTATTGAGGTTGCTTTAAGTGCTTCCTCTTTGTTTTTCTTGGCCTTCTCTTATGCTAAATGATGGATTGTCTATGAGATAGTGCCATGTTCATTTCGGTGAAATAAATATTACCTGTTTCCCATGTAAGTTCTTTTTTGGGGTTTTAGACATCTGTGATAGTGCATTTTTGTTGTCCATGCATAACCAATTATTGCATTTTTTTCTCCATTTGTCCATAATCTTCCTTGATTTTAGATTTCCTTTCACTTGTTTCTTTTGAGCCTCCACTTGTTTCCTTTCTGTTGTGGTGAAAGGGCAAGGTCTTACCTGTATAAGAAGGCAAAAGCATCAAACGAAGTGTTCGTCCTTTTTCCTAGGTGAAAGTAAACAACCTTTGGGTAATTGATTTTGTTAACTTCTCAAAGTCATTTGATAAATGACTAAAAGAGAATATCGTGGGGTAATAGGTGGAAATTGTGAAGAACTTCTGAGAAAAGTAGGGTGGTTGGGTTAAAACTATTTAGTGTAAAGTTGATTGCAGAACTTTCAAGTAACTGAATTATCTCCCACAGTTTTTGTTTTGGTGAACCTCCTTGTAGAGTATCTCAGTTTATGCAGCACATAGATTCCTCCCCGTCCAACCCCATTTTTTTGGATTCTAGTGTAGATTCTCAGAACCAAACTAACCCTTTAAAAATCTTTTTTTTTCCCTAGATGTGTCTTGTTAGACATAGGCCCCTTCTTAAATGATTGGGTGGTCCGTGGTCGACTGATCAGCCGATAGTAAATGCTCTGCCTAGCGTTCTGATAAGTCCATGGTTCATGGTTGCAAGATCAAATGTCGGTGACTCATGGACTTATTACTTCACAAGAATTTAGATTTTCTCTGATCTCTTTACTGTTATACAATCTGAACTTACTCAGCTTTCTTAGTAGTTGGGTGTTGGGTAAAAACCTTGGGTTCGTAAGCTAAACTACGGTATGTTTCAAGGAAACGAAGTTGTTTTGCATTTGCCTTATTTGTAATTTTTCACATTATAGTTCAAGGATATCGACTAGGACTAGTTGCAGGACATCATTTCGATCTGAAGACAATATACTTCAATATCTCTCGTGTTAAATTTGGATTCCTGCAAATAGAACGTTGCTACGCATGGAACAAGATCAATTTTCTCTGAGACAACAGCTGCTGCATTCTTTCTTTACCCAAAGGAAGTGTTTGATGAAAATGCATTTTTTATCTGTAGGATGTATCTGCATGACAACCACAATTACGTAGTCACAAAGATCAAATTCGTTGTCGGTGGATTTTTGAACGATAGGGCAACGTTCAATTGACGCATATATGTCAAGATTTGTTAAGTTAATGCGATTATCAAAACTTTTAACAGTATGGAGAAATATAGATAAAGAATTATCATTCCAAATACAAGTCTTATCGTACGTTATAATTCCATCTGCAATAAAAGACGTTGGATATTGTCCAGTGATAACCACTGCATCTTCTGGATCACTTGAACCTATTTTGTTTCTTAGTAAGCGTTGCAACCACTCATATTTAAGAGATAAATGGAAACGTTTGCACAACTACAAGCCGCTGACTGTATATTACAGAATCAGCTTTATATAAAATTTTATCACCCCAATATAAATTTACTTTTACTGTATCTTGATTCATTTTTAATTAAAAAAAGTTGTAAGCTGAATAAGTATATACTTGAATGAAACTGTAAATTGTGAATATATATTGGGGTTAGAGTGAAACTACACTTTGAATGTATAGGCGTTGGACGCATGCAGAACTCTCCATTTGTTGCAACTCACATGTGGGGTAGGGATTTACCACGCAAGGCGTTGCTCAGTAAGCAACTTACAAGTCGCTCTGACGTACGCGACTTACAAGTCGTTGTCATGTACGCGATTTACAAGTTGCTCTGACGTATGCGACTTCCGAGTCGCTCTGACGTATGCGACTTACAAGTCGCTGATCCCACGACGTTGTGTCCGTTTTTTTTTTTTTTTTTCAAATTAATTGTCTCCTTGATATTTTTAATTAAAAAAAAGCCCTTTTGGTTCCTATATAAAATAAATTGTGATCGACAATGAGTACGTATACACATACTTAATAATATATGTGAGCGTATATAATTGTTCTACCTATAGAGAAATGTTGTAAGTGAAAATATACACTCACTTGCTGTAGGTCATATGTGTTTATTGATGGTCCCAACCCCTGCAGCACTGGAAATTAAACAGATAGTCCCTATTGTTATTTATTATCTTCATATTGTCTTTCTCTTTGATTCATTGTCTCTGGAGCGCTGCATCATAACTTGAGGTGACCACTGTAAGGATAATGTAACGTAGGTGTTCGAGTGAATGTCTATTTGTCTATTTGATACGTTTAGTCCAGTAGTTAAGCCGGCTACCATACGGTTGTTGCTATCCTTGTCAGTGGCACATCACACAACTAGATATATCCAATGCATTTCTTCATGGGAAATTAGATGAGATTGTATATATGTCTCAACCTCCCGGGTTTGTTGATCCTACTTATCCAGATCATGTTTGTTTACTTAAACGATCTCTCTATGGCCTCAAACAAGCTCCGCGTATGTGGAATAAATGTTTAGCTGATGTGCTTCTTTCTCTAGGCTTTGTGGGATCCAAAACTGATAGGTTCTTTGTTCTATATGCCAAATGCCGTCGTACAGTTGTTCTGTTTAATCTGTGTTGATGATATTTTGGTTGTGGGTTCTAATTCTGTTCATATTGTAGCTCTTATTACCCAATTGCAAACTCACTTTGCTGTTAGAGACTTGGAAAAGATCTTATTTCTTGGGCATTCAAGCCACCTGGACACATGAAGGATTACATTTATCCCAAGGTAAGTATGTCACGGACCTCCTCAATCGTGTGCAAATGGGGTCGTGTGGTCCTATACCTACACCAGCTTCACCCACATCCAAGCTCTCCAACACTGGTAGTTGTCCATTTCATGATCAAATTCTATATCGGAGTACTGTGGGAGCTCTACAATATTTGACATTTACTAGACCCGATATCGCGTATGCTGTAAATAAAGTATCACAATTTATGCATTGTCCTATGGATTCTCATTAGGTTTCCGTCAAACGCATTCTCCGTTATGTCAAGGCTACTGCTTCTCATGGACTATTTTTTTCTCGCGGGTCCTCCACCTTACTTCATGGTTACAGTGATTCAGATTGGGGAGGTGATATTGATGATCGCAAGTCTACCACTGGATTCACTATTTTTTTTGGTTCTCATTTGATTTCATGGGCTTCTTGAAAGTAGGTGGCACTAAGATTATCACACCAAATAATCTATCTAAGAAGTGTGTTAATTTTCAGAAAAAGAGATGAAATAGAATTTTTTAAGGCCAAGTCCCCCGACTTCACGGAGTGTCCTTAAGGAATAATTTTCCTCACTGTACCCGAGGTTATGGAATCTTCCTCCCAGGATAAAATGACCTTCAATCCGAACAATAACGGTACCTCAAATTGTTGGATTCAACGAACTCACTCTACAGTTTGATTGATCACACAGAATGGTTTTTGAAGATAAGAAGAGAGTTTGTATTTCAGAAAAATCATTTTTAAACCTGTGGATGAAAGCAGGTTTATATAGCCTTCATATACCTCTTCTGAAAAGTGGCAATGGTTCACTTAAAAGGTGTGACCTTTCCTGTAAAACCATTTCATGAATCAGTGTGTCATTTTGTTGAAGGATTGCATCCTTCCAAAACATTAGTTCGAAACAGTGCATCCTTCTGAAGCATTAGTTCGAAACTTTGTATGCATGTATATAACTGGAGGATCAAAACACAGAATGCGTTTTTATTTTTCCTTCGGATTAAATTTCTGTCAAATAAATTTCATCCAAAAAGATAGATCTTATCGGTCATTTTCCAAATCCAAATCCGAAACCGAGCCGAGCGACGACGACGGCGCGAGGCCTCTCTTATTTCTTGCCTCACTTACCAAGTGGAATAAGTGTTTCTTAATATAAACACTCGAAAGTCACATTCTCCCATCAATGTGGGAGAAATAGTAGACTTTCCATTTTAGAGTACACTTTTCATTTTAGTGTTTTCTTCTCTATTTTTCCTTCCACTTGGTTTCCTCCATTTTTCATTCATACTTTATCTATACTTTGAACCCAACAATCCCCCACATGAATGGGGAATGACTATTTTTGTGTAAAATTATACGGACAAGTATGTGATCATCAAGCAAAGACTGATTGCATCTAGATAAGTCTTTTCGTAGTGAACATGCATTGGATGCACTCGTCAATTGGTAGATTTGATATCTTTGAACCGTCAAATTTTAATGTACACCTAGACAACACATGTCACACAACCAGCCTTTTACCGTTTATGGTTCTCACGGTTTTGTTTTTTTCATCCATGAACACGTCCCGGTTTCATGAGAGCTTAGAGAATAGGCCTTTACTAATATTCTCCTTGAAGCGGCTTTCACTTCGCCCTCACATAGGTAATTTCTAAACGTTCGATCCTATAGATTAAACTATTTGGTCAAATCTGCCAAATTTAGATAATCATTAAAAGACTTTTCACCTTAAGTCTTATCCTTGTTTATTAACCATTGTCTACATCATGAGAATGAGTTGGGTATATTGAAAATGTTGAACCTGTCAGTCACAACTTTGTTTGATCTCCTTGAACCTAACTCTTGGGATCTCCAGTCTGCTAGGTAGAGTTACCGCTATGCTGACTTGTCCTAGGCCTTAAACTCATTCCCTTGGATGTCCTTTCCACTTCTTCTCTAGATAGGCCTTTTGTAAGTGGATCCGACATATTATCCTTTAACTTTACATAGTCAACAGTGATAATTCCACTAGAGAGAAGTTCCCTAACGGTATTATGTCTTCGTCATATGTGACGAGATTTATCGTTGTACATCATGCTCCCTGCCCTACCTGTTGCCGCTTGGCTATCACAGTGTATACATACTGGTGCCACTGGTTTGGGCCAATAAGGAATATCTTCTAAGAAATTTCGGAGCCATTCTTCTTCTTCGCCGACTTTATCCAATGCGATAAATTCAGATTCCATTATAGAGCGAGCAATACAAGTCTGTTTGGATGATTCTCAAGAGACTGCTCCTCCACCGATAGTAAATACATATCCACTTGTGGATTTTACTTCGTTCGATCCGGTGATCCAATTTGCATCACTATATCCTTCGAGTACCGCGGGATAGTTATTATAATACAAAACATAGTCTTAAGTTTATTTAAATTTTAAGATACCCCGAAACTATTTTCATTGCCATCCAATGAGTTTTTTTGGGATTACTCATGTACCAACTCAATTTACTAATAGCGCATGCTATTTCTGGTCGTGTACAGTTCATTATATACATTAAACATCCCAATACTCTTGCGTACTCCAATTGTGAGTCACTTTCACCTTCATTCTTTCGAAGTGCAAAGCTCACATCCAATGGAGTCTTGGCAATACCGAATTCCATATACTTGAATTTGTCAAGTACATTTTCGATATAATGAGACTGTGACAATGCCAATCCTTGTGGAGTTCTATAGATTCTTATTCCTAAGATCACATCCGCAACTCTAAGATCTTTCATATCGAACTTGCTCTCGAGCATTCGTTTCGTTGCATTTATGTCAGAAATGTCTACTGATGATCAACATATCACCCACGTATAAACACACAATGACTTGGTGATTTGGAGTGTCTTTAATATAAACACATTTATCACATTCATTTATCTTGAATCCGTTTGCCAACATGGTTTGGTCAAACTTTGCATGCCATTGCTTAGGTGCTTGTTTTAGTCCATAAAGTGACTTAACAAGTTTACACACCTTATTTTCTTTTTCTGGAACCACAAAACCCTCAGGTTGTTCCATGTAAATTTCTTCCTCTAATTCTCCATTTAGGGATGCAGTTTTCACATTCATTTGATGGATTTCAAGACCATATACCGCTGCTAAGGCAATTAACATTCGAATCGACGTTATCCTTGTTACCGGCGAGTATGTATCAAAGTAATCAAGGCCTTCTTTTTGTTTGAGGCCTTTTACTATAAGTCTTGCCTTGTATTTGTAAATAGTACCATCCACTTTCATTTTCCTTTTGAAGATCCATTTAGAACCTAAAGGTTTATTTCCTGGAGGAAGATCAACCAATTCCCAAGTATGGTTGCTTAAGATTGAATCAATCTCACTATTGACTGCCTCTTTCCAAAAGGATGAGTCTGATGACGACATCGCTTCTTTAAATGTTTGAGGCTCATTTTCTAAGAGAAATGTTAAAAAATTCGAACCAAACGAAGTTGACGTTCTTTGACGTGTACTACGTCTTGGATTTTCTTCATTATGTACATTCTCACTTGGTTCATCTCGAGGTCGTTTAGACCCCCCACTAGATTGTTCATGTCTAGTTTTATACGGATAAATATTTTCAAAGAATTCAGCATTATTTGATTCAATTATCGTATTTTTATTAATATCCGGATGTTCGGATTTATGAACCAAAAATCGACATGCTTTACTACTTTTAGCATATCCTATGAACACACAGTCCAGCTAGACACCCCGACACTTTGAAATATTTCAAGTTGGGTTTCCTTCCTTTCCATTTTTCATAAGGAATTGATTGTGTCTTACTATGAGAAACTTTATTGAGTATATGGTTGGCTGTAAGGATAACCTCCCCCCACAAGTTTTATGGTAAACCTGAACTTATAAGTAAGGCATTCATCATTTCCTTCAACGTTCGGTTTTTCATTTCCGCAATTCCATTACATTGAGGTGAATACGGGGCCGTACTTTGATGGACAATTCCATTCTCTACACATATTTCGGCGAAGAAGATTCATATTGTCCGCCCCTATCACTTCTTATCATTTTGATCTTTTTCTCTAACTGATTTTCAACTTCAGTTTTGTATTGACTAAACACATCTATTGCTTCATCCTTACTATTTAACAAGTAGACATAACAATATATAGTGCAATCGTCAATAAAAGTTATGAAATACTTTTTCCCACCACGTGATGGTGTTGACTTCATATCACAAATATCAGTCTGTATTAAGTTTAAGGGATTGAAATTCCTTTCAACAGACTTATAAGGATGCTTTGCATACTTTGATTCTACACACGTTTGACACTTTGATTTATTGCACTCAAAATTTGGCAAAACTTCTAAGTTAATCAGTTTTCGTAATGTTTTGCAATTAACATGGCCTAAACGTTCATGCCACAAATCATAAGACTCAAGCAAGTAAGAATAAATTAAACTTTTATTGATTTCAACATTCATTACATTCATCTTATAAAGGCCCTCGGTGAGATAGCCTTTTCCTACATACACTTCTCCTTTGCTAATTATAATTTTTCCAGAAATGGTTACATATTTGAATCCGTTCTTGTCTAGAAGTGAAACAGAAATCAAGTTCCTACGTAACTCCGGAACATACAAGACATTGTTAAGTGTCAAGACCTTTCCTGGAGTCATTTTCAAGCACACTTTTCTTGTTCCTTCTACCTTAGCAGTAGCGGAGTTAGCCATGTAGATCATTTCTTCTACTTGAGTCAGAGCGAATGACGAAAACAACTCTTTATTGGCACAAACATGGAGGGTGGCACCAGAATCCATCTACCATTAGCGAGGATTCCCCACCAAGTTACATTCTGAAAGCATAACACACAGATCATCACATTCTTTGTTGGACTCAATCATATTTGCTTGGTTCTTTTTCTTGCCTTTCTTAGGGGCACGAAAATCCGTGGACTTGTAGCCAATCTTTCCACAGTTTAAGAACTTTTCCTTGAATTTCTTCTTGGGTTGATTGCTTCCATGTTCAACTTTCTTCCTTTTCTTAGAATTATTTTGGCCATCTTCTACAATATGTGCTCCATTAATTGTAGAATTCCCTTTTGACCTTCTCTCATTAGCTTTATTATCCTCTTCAATACGTAGTCGGACAATAAGATCTTCGACAATCATCTCCTTGTGTTTGTGCTTCAAGTAGTTTTTGAAGTCTTCCCACATAGGCGGTATCTTCTCAATTATCGCTGCTACTTGAAATGCATCATTCACAATCAAACCTACAAAACAGTTTATGTAAGTAATAAGAACATTTTCAATTTGTTCAACTAAGGTATTTTTCAAAGATATACCTTCCGCTAGGAGATTGTGGATGATTACTTGCAATTCCTGCACATGAGAGACAACCAATTTGCTATCTATCATTTTAAAGTCCAGGAACCTTGCAACGAAGAATTTCTTAATTCCCGCATCCTCTATCTTGTATTTTTATTCTAGTGCGGTACCTTGCACTCAAGAGGTCGTCTTGGAGACCACTCAAGATATAATTCCTGCAAAGGAAGTCCGAGTGTTTTCAAGCCTCTACAATTATGAAACGCTCTTTGTCCAAGGTTCCCTTGGGTACCTCAAGAGCATCCTCACTAGTGAACCTTTGAAGACATAGAGTGGTAAGGTAAAAGAACATTTTTTGTTTCCATCTCTTGAAGTCAATGCCCGTAAACTTTTCGGGCTTCTCCGCAGGTGCCATAGGTTGCGGAGCATTTGCTCGACTTGTTAAGGCAATACTAGTTGCCCCCACAGTCATAGCCGTATCTTGCATTTGACTTTCGTTAGTTATTTTTCCTGTCACCACAAGACAATACCTTTAGCATATTGAAATACTTATTAAAAAGTTGAAACAACTTTAAACACTTTTTGTTTCTAGTTAACAATGAAGTTTTTATGACTTCCAATTGTCAACCGAGTGATTTTCAACTTGTGATGAAGATTTTATGTCTTCAAATCACTAGTTAAATTCAAACAGAGTAGAAAGCTTAAAGCTTTAATCTCTAAAAACAAGCAATACAGATTCTGGTTTATCTTTAAGATTGTTATCTTGTATATATTCGGGTACAAGAATCTGTATACATGCAACACAAACTTCAACTCTAGTTCAAGTCTAAGACAAGAACACTTATGACGTTACCTAACACCTTCAACACTAGATTATGAATAATCTATCTAAGAAGTGTGTTAATTTTCAGAAAAAGAGATGAAATAGAATTTTTAAGGCCTAGTCCCCCGACTTCACAGAGTATCCTTAAGGAATAATTCCCCTCACTGTACCCGAGGTTATGGAATCTTCCTCCCAAGATAAAATGACCTTCAATCCGAGCAATAGCGGTACCTCAAATTGTTGGATTCAACGAACTCACTCAGCAGTTTTATTGATCACACAAAATGTTTTTTAAAGACAAGAAGAGAGTTTGTATTTCATAAAAATTATTTTTAAACCTGTGGATGAAAGCAGGTTTATATAGCCTTCATATGCCTCTTCTGAAAAGTGACAATGGTTCACTTAAAATGTGTGACCTTTTCTAAAAAATCATGTTTGTTCGTCTAAATATTGCATCTTTTTCGAACAAGAAAACCGTTTCAGGAATGCATCAGTCCGAAACACTGCATGCATGCATATAACTAGAGGATCAAAACACAGAAAGAAATTAAAAAGATAGATCTCATCAATCGATCCAAATCCGAAGCCGAGCGAGTGACGATGACGGCGGTGCGATGCATCTCTTATTTCTTGCCTCACTTACCAAGAGGAATAAGTGTTTCTTGATATAAACACTTGAAAGTCACATTCTTCCACCAATGTGAGAGAAATAGTAGACTTTCCATTTTAGAGTAGACTTTCCATTTTAGTATTTTCTTCTCTATTTTTCCCTCCACTTGGTTTCCTCCATTTTCCAACGACCCTCATCTCCCCCCCGACGAGCCTCCACTTTCCCCCGCCGTAGTAGCGGTTGATATGGGGGCAGAGATTTTTCACCCCTTACTCCAGGACCCCCGGCCGTCCCCTTCATTCTATGCTGACCCCGGCCCGGGCTGGCTTATTGGGAAGCCCGTTCCTACCACCCTCACGGCCCGACTGGCCTTCCAAATATAGTGGGAATTATCCCTTTCCCTGGTCAAAGACTTGGTTGGATGCGGGATCTACTCCACGAGAAGCGGTACAGGTACATGATTGATAGAATCACTACGTAGGGGGCGGTCAACTTGATTCGGGAGAGGCATGAGTGCAGTTCAATATTGTGGTGTATTCGTTTGTAGTGAGTAGGGACTCTTTCTTGTTGATCAGTTCGCCTCCGACAATTTTCCTTTTTTGCGCTTATACGTTTTTCTCTGTCTTTGATGTCAAGCCCACGGGGATGTTGAGACTGTTCAAAAAAAAGATTTTTTGGCTTAATCTGCCTTTAGTAAAGAAAAAAGAGTACACTTGTACTCCTTCTCTCCGAATGATGCGGGAAGGTTTCCCATCACACGGCTCACCAACTTGATCTTCCGCGGGAACCGTTCACACTTTATCTATACTTTGAACCCAATATTCACATCAATAATTGAACAATATCTATGTATAGCATCTTTACTGAAATCTTAAAATGTCCAATCTGGATTGATTCTTTATATAATTGATCAATTATTACTCATTATAAAATGCCAAAAAATATTTCCTTATAAAGTAGAGATAAGACTGGGTATACTCCCACTCTCCGCAGATCCACTTGTGAAATTTTACTGATACGTTATTATAGTAATGTGCCAGAAATTGAAGTATAGTACCCATTATATTTGCATCCTCAGTATCAAAAATCACCAGGTACAATTACCAAACTACACCATGAGATAATTAAACAAAGGAAATCTAAAGAATGACTAACAAGATTACCAGTCAAAGATTGCACAACACAAGTATAAATAACTAACCCCTTTTTTTGGAAGGGGGTGGTGGATATTGCATTTTTTATAAAGAAATTGGTGGTACTGATGCAATGTTACTCGATTGCCGGAATCACAAGGATTCGAGGATTGAGTTGATTGCCCAGGAGTCAACTCAAGGATACAATCTCAGAAGAACGAAGAAATAGAGAGATAGATAGATAGAATTGAGAGAAAAAGAATTGGGTTTATTTTATATCATGATCGTAATTGAATGATTACATGCCCTATTAATAGAAAATACAAGTTAATCAGCTATTCTAACTAACTGACAGTTACAACTAACAACTCAACTAACTGTTCTGTAGCACACTGTACTTAACTAACTTTTGAACTCTAACTTGCATTCTATCATTCTATTTATGATAATAGTACTCCCCCCTCATACAAGATCCTTGTCCTCAAGGATCAAAAGATGGAAAACGATCTTTCAACACATCAATAAATTTCCAGGTGGCTGCATCAGTTAGAATAGCTGATCAAAAGATAGAATGCATGTTAGAGTTCTAAAGTTAGTTAAGTACAGTGTGCTACAGAACAGTTAGTTGAGTTGTTAGTTGTAACTGTCAGTTAGTTAGAATAGATGATCAACTTGTATTTTTGTACACTTGGGAAAGTGAGGAAGGATTAGTCATCTTTACAGCTATGTTTAACTCAGGTTTTAACCCCCCAATATAACAGCTGATAGCATTCTCTTCTGAGAGATTTATCCTTGTCAAACTTCTCTCAAAAGTTGCTTGATACTCCCTTACGCTTCCCGTCTGTTTGATCTTTTTAATTTCCTCCATAAGATCATCAAAGTCAGTGCCAAACCTTTCAACTAAAGCTCCAACATACTCCTTCCAATCGATTGTCTGCAAATACTGTCTATATCTCATAAAAGACGCATGCCATTGGATGGCTTCCCCTTCCAACTGCATAGAAACAATTGTCACTTTTTCTTCAGCTGCTACATTTTCCATAGAAAAGAACTATTCAATCTTAAACAACCAAGATCTCAAATCATCACCATTGAATTTCAAGAATTCTATTCTTGACCATCGATTGAAGCTTGAATGATGGAATTTAGGACTATTATGAAATTAAGAGTTATTCCAATTGCCAGGACTCCCTTCTCTTTCCCTATGCAATTCGACCCTCTCACCTTGATCAGAATCTCCTTCATTCCTCAATGGAATAGTGTTTCTTCGATTATCACCAGCTAGATGCTTCCTTAATTCCATCACTGTGTGATCTAACTTCTCCAAGGATGAGACCTTCCCAGCTAGATGTCCTACCTCTGTTATCAGATTTTGCATTATTTTACGCAAATCCCTAATTTTTGCATTAGGTTTTTCATTACTCGATTCGCCAGTTACTCGAGCTCCCTTCACCATTGATGCCAAGGATATTCAAGATTTGATACTAATATTACTCGATTGCAGGAATCACAAGGATTCAAGGATCGAGTTGATTGCCCAGGAGTCAACTCGAGGATACAATCTCAGAAGAACGAAGAAATAAAGAGAGATATAGAGATAATTGAGAGAAAAGGAATTGGGTTTATTTCATATCATGATTGTAACTGAATGATTACATGCCCTATCAATAGAAAATACAAGTTGATCAGCCGTTCTAACTAACTGACAGTTACAACTAACAACTCAACTAACTGTTCTGTAGCATACTGTACTTAACTAACTTTTGAACTCTAACTTGCATTATATCATTCTATTTATGATAACATGCAGCTACATTGACCATTTTCCCTTTGATTTGACAGCTGCTAAGGTTCACCAATAATGACATGGTTAAATAATTGTAACAACGAAACTTAAAGAAATTCAGCAAAAAAGGCAGAGGAATTATATTGGTAAATGATGAGTTGAGATGAACTTAAATTGAGAATATATATAGCCGGTTTCAATCTTTTTCTGGAATTGAGGTGCAGTTGTTATTGTTATAGTAATGCAAACTAAATTGACAGTGATGTATAGAGGTGTCAAATGAGTGAATTTGACTGAATTTAATCGCATCAAAATTGATTGAACTGCGCCCCAAGGACATGGTTGAGTGGTTGGGAAGTCCTAGCGATTTATCATAATTTGCATGTATTTATTCTAAAATGTATTTTGTAGCTTTAGAACCATGACCACCCTGTATTACCTCACCTGGTTGTCTGGCATGACTTACATATCATGATATCAAGGTTATTGGATCGCTTTGCCATTTCTGCTACTCAATTTAAAGAATTTTTTTGAATAGTTATCAAACCTGGAGGTAATTTTAAATATTCGACCATAAAAATACATATTTGTGCAAATGGAAAAGGGTAAAAAATACCCCTTTACTTTGAAAAATTAGTTAACTTTACTCTCAGTCATACTTTGGGGTTATATGTACCCCCGCCGCTACAAAAGTTTATATGTGTGCCCTTCAACTAACTGAATGACCCAAATAAGACTAATTGACCCGTTTTTTTAAAAAAAACCCGACCCGACCCATCAAAAGAACCCAAGAATTATACACAGAGTTAGTGGTTTTCTCACATACCTGATTTCAAAATTAGGGCTTTTCTCCCTCACTTTTGTAAGTTGAATTTTCCCAACAAAATTACTCCTCTTTCACTAATCATCCCCAATAAAGTGTAGTTGTGGTTGATTGTTAATCTTTACTAATTTCCTTAGGAATAGAAAATGTCTCTAAATTGTTACTCTTTTCCGATGAAGTGTTGGTTGCATTGTCGTGGTCGTTTTGATTCGGTGAATTAATAGTAAAAAACAAATGAAAGACAAACAACTAAAGAAAGGCAATCAATCAATGAAGAGGCAAAGAACACTTATTGATGAAGAAGATGTAGAGCCAAGCCCTCCCAGATTCCCAAATGATCCTATAGTTGAGGACTTGCCCTTGACAGCTCCACAGGCTAGTCAGGACAGTGCATCAACTCAACATCAATCCTTCTTTGACAAGTCCTTTGGTAAGTCCATCTTTGGTTCATCTCTAAGTTATCCTGAGTTTAAGTATCGCGGTCTTGAAGTTGAAGAAGATGTACCTTGGAAGCCAGGAGGTGTTTCAAAATTCAAGTCTAGAATCTTACAAAGACAAAAATAACCAAAACCAACTGGATTAAGACAAATCAAGTTTCTTCATGGTATAGATTCGACAAAACCAAGTGACTTGTATGCACCAAAAGGGCTCTCATGGAATGGTAATGCATCTATTACCGGGAGACAGTTGCAACAATTAAGAGTGTATAAACTTAAGATGAAAAAGGATAATGGCAAGACACAACAATAAAAATTTGGTATTGGCATGTTTTGTATTAAGACAAGGGATGGTGACAATAGATGCTCTATCTTTTTGTAAAAATTGTTGAACTTGTATTTTTGTTGCAACTTTTTGAGATTATAAGATGGCATCCCTAATGTAATGAACAAATTTGTGGTTCAGTTTTTATATATTTTAATGCTTGTTTATTGCTATAACTTATGGCTTTTTCTATTTTTGCCCAGTTTGTGGATCTGTTTATTGGTCGTATTTTTCTACTTTTCTGAATAGAAAATGCAGGTCAACATCAGAGAATTGTCTAATATCCCAGAGAATCGATCAAATTGATATAGATGGTGCAAAAGATACAGAGAAAATGCTCAACACAATATGTTGGTTGCGAGCTTGTAACTAATTAACATGGGGTAATATTATGTAGCCACTTGACATGGTATGTTTTACTATTTTTCACTAATTAGTTAGTCTTTTAACAATTAAATAGAACTCTTTTATCGGACTTGGCTGTGAAACAAATAAGAGGGTCCTTGTGTTGGTGCTAGGCTGCTTGATATCATATCTAAAGAAAAAAGTTTCAAGTAGCAGAACATCTGTAATGCCCCCAACAGAATAGTAAAAAATAATTAGCAGCAGCCTGATGCACAAAGCATCGCATGTTAGAAGGGCCATACCCCCAAAGGGTGTGATGTAGACCGTTTACCCTAATGCAAGCATTAGTGGTTGCGGATCAAACCTGTGACCTATACATCACATGGAGAAAACTTTAATAAAGAAGCATATCACTTGTCAATTTATTTTTTTACTACAAAAGCATGCCAACCTGATCCGAGTTACCATTATTTGCTAGAGCATAATACAGAAGTGAAAGATATTGGTCAACTTCTATACAACATACCCACTATAGCTCCTCGTACAAAATAATTATTTTGTGGCGCCTGGGGGGTAGAGTAACTTTCTTCAGAGCAAATATCTTGAGTTTGTTTCTGATAACATTTATGGTGGGATAAGTGATCCCATATATATATGGTGGGATAACTAATATCAGGATAGCTAATTTCGATATTAATTATTCTGAGATAACTTCTCTCCAATTCTTGATAATTTTCTTTGAGATGTTGAATATATTTTTATCATGTTTCTTTAGAGGTGTCATAAAGCTTCGTAGCATTAATCAATTGTGGTGGTCTTGTTGATGGGTGCCAAGGCAAAATTTATGATAGAGTCTATGTGCAACAACCTTGAGTACTCTTTTTGGGTTCAATCTAGGACACATTACGCTACTACTAAGTTGCACCATGTACTTCTATATCTGTGCGCACTCTTTACACGTAGCATATGACGTTGGGATAATAGATAGGTTCTCGTTTACCTGCCGGACGCAGAGGTTTTAGTTAGAGCATTGGTTTTTAGCTTCTGCTTTGTCTTATGTTTGTGTAGATATATCATGTACTCTGCTCTTGTATTATCTGCTCGTTGTAAAATGGAGTTGGAGGAACTGTCTTTTCAGTTTAATGACAAGGTAGTTTCGATTTAATGAGGCAACAAAACTTGAGGCAACAACCTCTGCTGCTAGGCTTAGTGTTGTTGCATAGGCTTCTGAAGATTCAAAAACAATATGAATCACCATCCTCCTCTATGTCGGTAAAGCCTGATCCACCAAAAACTAGGTTCTCATATTTTGATATTTTCAATGAGCTCTCTATTTTCTTGCAAGTGCCATCTCTATAGTTTCATCAGCTCAAGTAACTGACCGAGTCATTTTCTTAGAAGAGAATTTTGGAGAAAATTTGAATAATCGTTTATTACGTGCACTATCTGATGTATATTTTCTTCCGGCATTCAACATGTTTAGAACCCCAACATTTTTGTTCTTGACATCATGTTGGGAAGGACCAAAAGACATCTCTCCAAAATTGAATTCATCCACCTTAAAACATCTACTGTTCTTATGCAGTTTTTAGTTTCTTCTCCAGAATGCAACTGAAATATTTTTCTGTTTCATTCCTACCTTTGCACCTAGTCTTTTTAGGGGTTCTTTGAACTTTTTAGTCAAGATAATATTTATAGGAACTGGAAACTTTGAACTGCTATACTTATCTTGAGTTATTATAGTGCTGGTAAAGTCAATCTCATTAAGTATCATATTTTTCTCATTTTAGAGCCCCACATGATTATTTTGGATCCTGCCAAATTACAATTATTTGTCATGATCAACAAGGGCATAAATTTGGATTAGATAGAATATGATGTATTGTATGTTCTAAATTTTTCAATGAAGTGACTCCAACAAGCATAAGCTATTAGATTTTGATAAAAAATTAAGAACATGAATTGTAATGAACCAGAAGACATGTATGTTTCTACCAATGTAAATAACTACCAAGAGTGAAACAAGTGTTTCATTTTTTTAATCATCTTCATCTTTTTCATATATTTAAAGTAAACTGCTCCTACCTTGGCAAGTAGAAAGGTTATTTCTGATAGACCCTCAACTAAAAATAAGGTACAAGAAACTATCTAAGTTGCTGATATAAAGTTATCCCGGGATAAACTCACATATAAAGTGTATACTTCTTTGCAATTATACATGTTAATGCAACCGTCAAAGTTCATCTATTAAGCAAGAACCACCATAAGAGAATAAAACTGATATAACCTAAAAAAAGGATTGAGCCACAAACTATAACCTGAAACAACAGTCTCAACTCTCAAGTACCACAAATGACTAACATAATTTGCAAATGCTATAACAATCTCCAGTTGGTAGTTCAAAAAGTTAACTAAAGAGACCAACAGGGATCTAAAAGCATCTTCCCAAACTAATAATTTATTAACCTGAGATGAAATATCACAAAAAGCTAACCAACCAAATAACCACAATGAAGTCGTTAGAGAGGTGTTAACAAACATATCCTCTTACCTTAAGACTTTTAGGCACTCCAATTGTTGGTTGTCCGCTATACAAGTAGTAATGAGTTACATCATACATAACATAGCCTAATAAAGCACCTCCAAACAAAGCAGGAGCAGTAGTGGGAGTTTCCAGGAATTTGACCAAGTTTCACAATGCAATTACAAAGTACAGTATCAAAAGTTGTGGGAAAAGAAAATAGTCATTGTTCTTCAACGTACTCGCATGATTCAACATTAAGTATAATCATGATCAATGTTACTTGCGAAAAGCAAATAATAAAAACTAATGATTTTCAACTTGCAACATTTTGAACATAAACTACCAACTTTAATATAGTTACATTGTACAAGGAATCATCACAAATTACACAAATTTGCACCCTCTATAATACAAAAACTCCCACCAGGGATTCCAAGTCCTCAAGTACTATTTTATCATAAATAAAAATAATACACCTAAACAAGAAAAAATCTATTTATCAACATCAACGAAAAAGTGCAATAAACAAAACAAATCCCAGCACTATGAACCCTTGATAACAAGGAAGACTCTAATCTTAATTTAAAAAGGACAACTCTAAACCCCGACTACTTTATTAAGATGAACAGGTGCGCTTGCAACCTGTTTAATCCAATCTTGCTCTGTCTAAAGCTTGTCCATTCTGTCGAAGATCCCCGGGCCTCAAATCGTCATCTCTACAAGAAGATATCTGAAAAACCTTCTTCGAGGATTAGATGGAGTATTTGAAATGAGATTTTTGACTAGTAATTCACCAAATCAAAACAACAACGAAAACGCAACGAACACTTCATATTAAAAGAGTAACAATTTAGTGACACTTTCTATTCCTAAGAAAATTAGTAAAGATTAACAATCGACCACAACTATACTTCATTGGGGATGATTAGAGAAAAAATAATAATTTTATTAGAAAAATTCAACTTACAAAAGTGAGGGAGAAAAGCTCTAATTTTGAAATCAAGTATGTGAGAAAACCGCGTATTGTGTGTATAATGTTTGGGTTCTTTTGATGGATCGGGTTTGATTTTTTTTAAAAATGGGTCAATTAGTTTTATTTGGGCCATTCTGTTAGTTGAAGGGCACACACGTAAATTTTTGTAACGACGGAGGTATAAATGACCAAAAAGTATGACTGAGGGTAAAGTTAACCAATTTTTTAAAGTAGAGAGGTATTTTTGACCCTTTTTCCTTGTGCAAATCTTCCCAAAAAGTTTCTCATAGGTAGTATTGGACAATAGCCTTTGGGCCTAAATCCCGCTGCAAAACATCACAAGAATCAATTCTCTGCCCATGTTTTTGGCAAAAGGTCTCAAATAATCATTTTTAACATTTCAATTTGAAAATATGCATTATCATTAATTTCAAATTTAACAGGTAATTATAATCTATGGTAATGAAATTATGCTATTGAATAACAAATTAACTAAAAAAATGACTAAAAATTATAAAATAACACAACTTATCTTTCATTAATTACAAAAAATCTCAACTCCTCAAACTTATTAAAAAAATTTCATTTTTGTTGTTTCTCTCTCCAAAAGCAAATATACATAAGTAGGATGATTTCTTTCACTGTTTTTCACCCTTAAAACTCGGCTTAAATCAAGCATTGGTTACCATTTTGAATACAACTGTACTTGGCTCCAACTTACAACATTAAATTTTATCTTAATCTCCATTAGTCATTCTGATTTTTAAGTATTGAGGTTAGTAATTTTTCATCATTTACTGAACCGATTTTTGTGGATTTTTGAATGAACAAATTGTTGCATGTTCTTATTAAGTATTTTTTGGGATTTCTTCTTTAACAAAATTTCAAAATCGTCCATTTGAAGTACGATATTAACAACTTAGTACTTTGTTAATGGAGCATTCTCCTTAATTCAATTTTGGGGTTTTTCGAAAGATCAAATTGTTGCATGTTCTTATTAAGTATTTTTTGGGGATTTTAATTTAACAAAATTTGTTTGTTATATCATTATTGTCCATTTTTTGTTTCAACATCATCCATTTGAAGTAGAAATAAACATATTTGTACTTTGTTAATGGAGGATTCTCCTTCTTTTAGCTTAGGATTAACTCAGTTAGATACAAATTTGGTAGTTGGATTCGTTCCCGGAGTTTTTGACTACGAGGAACCTAACTTTGTTGAAAACATATCTGAACATGCAATGTGTATATGAATAACATATACATAAACTTCAATATGTTGTTAAACTAATACTGCGTTGTGTACTTCATATACATCATATTTTCTGTGTATATATGTATGTTTTTTTAAGAGGTAGTTGAGATAATGGATATCAGGTATGTATATGTTGACATATACATCACTTTTGATATTTTGTTTTCTGTGTTTTTGAACCAATAATTCTCACAATTCAATTTTATGTATATGTTAGTAATATACATAAGTTTAGTATTTAATTTGATAACACATGCTCATATTGACATATATATGTTGGTTATATAAATTTATGGTGAGGTTTTTGTTTGAACTACACTGTTTTATATAGTTTATGTTTTGTTATTTTAGTTTGATGCACTGAACATGCCATGTGCTTATGAATAATATATACATAAACTTCAATATGTTGGTAGACTACTACTGTAATGTGTAGTGCATATACATCATTTTTTTGTGTATATGTGTATATTATAAAAAAAGGTAGTTGAGGTAATGGATATCAGGTATGTATATGTTGACATATACATCACTTATGATATTTTGTTTTTTGTATTTTAGAACCAATAATTCTCACAAGTCAATTTTATGTATATGTTAGTAATATACATAAGTTGAGTGTTATTTCATTTGAAAACACATGCTCATATATCATGTGTTGTTTCATTCTCAATAGGGTATGAAATACAGGATAAGAAAGGTCCCTGTGCATCCATTGCATTTCGATAGTTATTGCAACCGAAAATTTGAAGAAGAAATAAATAATTGTCTTGGTGCAGAAGTTGTAAATCTATTCCGGCAAACAATTTTTGATTCATTTCTAGACATGCCGAATTGTAATTATCAGGGTCAATTATCCAAATGCTTACTCATGCTCGAGATATAACAAGACAATCCGGAGGAAATACATGTTTACGTGCAGATAACCATACTCAAGTTTTCTATTATTGAGTATGCCATTATATCCGGTCTTAAATGTTCAGGAAACATCGAGGAGCACCTCTTTTATGATACATCAAAATCCGCGTTAATGGCAAAGTATTTCCCAGGATCTAAGAGTTTTGTCATAAGGGGTCTCTTTATAGAGCGATTCAAATCGGGCAACTTTGAAAACAATTCTGATGCTTTAAATATGTTAATAATTTACTTCATTCACACCTTTTTGTATTCACAAGTACGTGATTCTACAATTAGCAAATTGAATTTTGTGATGGTTGAGAATGGTAGTTACGAACAATTTCCATAGGGGAAGAGTTCATTTGAAAAACATATTGCATCGTGGAGATAGGATTTTTTTGTTGCGAAACAATTATACTCGATGGGGGGAATTCCTCACGTGCTGAATGTTTGGATGTATGAATGCTGCTCTGAGGTAGACCGTACGATAGCCGAGCGGGTGGGAAATATAATTCTCTGGATTTTCAACTGGCAGGTGGTTGGAATCAAAGTTAAGTACGAGAAGTTTATGGCTGGTATGTTCAGCAAGGTAAGTATGATGTATATTATTTCGAGCTTAGTTTTAATTTTCAATGTGCTTACTTTAACAGAATGCTAATGTTGTTATTTTTTATTGTTTAACAGTTTCTATACAACAATATACGACCAACTCATGAAGAAGTACAGAGTCTTGATTTGCAAATGATTGAGGGATTTCAATTAAAAGAAGATGAATATGGATTTCCCCCAGAAATTATTGTCGATTGTTCCGATAAAAGACCTGCTGTCGACGTACAGTCAGAAGTGGACCTCGATATTCAAGGTTTTTAGGAATTTAGTACGGTCCCTTCTACAACAATTCTTAAGAAGACAGGTTTGATTACTGATGCTTCAATATCTCATCCTACTAAGAAGCGTAAAACAGTCCGTTTTGATTCCACATCTGCCGAGGAGTAAGTTTTTCAGAAAACACCATCTTTTGTTTCAACAAGAACTGTGCCAACCCAAAAAACAACTTCTTCATATTCGGAGCATGTTCATGCCGAAAACACAACTCCATCATCGTCATTCAAGTCAGTTTGTCTGTACAATTCTGATGAAAAAAGGGAAAATATAAAGTTATTTTTACAATCTTATGTAAGTTCATTCATATCTAGTAGTCAAATTTCTTCAGCTTTTGACATGCTGCTATACACAAAATTCAACTATCATCAATATGCAGTCTTATGTAAGTTTATTTTGACATGTAGGTTGGCACAAAAATCAACTTTCTTCATGATCTAATAGTCAAACAACATCAAGACTCAAATGAAAAAATGGATAAACAACATGCCGAACTCATCCAAATGTTGAAACAGAACAACCAAAAAAATAAAAAGGTACACCAAATATGATTTAAGTTTACAATTCATGATCTTGTATAATTGTTCGGTTTTCAGCAATTTCCTCCCACTGTGGAGAATATTCGTGAGGGAGAGACGGTCGCCATGAGTAGGACTCAGTCCATAACATAATAGACAAATCCAAGATGTACTCCTACAAGTAAAGGGAGTTCAAATAGATCTAGTCGCCATCGGAGTCACAAAGGACTATCTAAATGATTCGTTTATGCTGATAAGCCCCAATTGCATCACAGGAATTCGAAAAAAAGGGTTCTTTCCTTACCCTAATTTGGAAACAACCCCTATTCTTATTTAGGGATTTGAGGCGAAAAATGGCTTGATGAACCGTTCGATCTCGTGCATTGGAACCCATGGTTATGGGCCCGAATTCGTTAGTATGGAACATTTTCTTATTCTTCTGGAATTATATCGAATTACCCATGGAGTTTGAGGGGTTCACTAGTTTTTTTAATTCCTTCTCCATTTCTGAGAGCGGAAATTCCATGTTAGGCTTACCTATCAGAATCGGAATAGACCAATTACCAGATCCACCTGTCATCGCCGGCATAACCATAAAAAAGATCATTAAAAATGTGAGGATGAATCAAACCCCATCAAAAGAGAAGAAGGATTAGGATTTCTTTGAATTTTAGGAAAAAATAAGGAAAACAGAACTCAAGGTGCAAGGGAGTAAAGATCAGAAAGTTACTCATTCGTCTTAGGGAGTTAGCTTCCTGTAGCTGGGATTGCGTTGCAAGAGACTTTGGTCGAATTATTACGCGGAAGCGCTAGTGTGGGACAATCTACTTTGACTCATTTTATAGTTTACACACTTTTGTATTGCCACTTCTTACTGCCATATTTATGTTGTTAGCAGTTACAGCAGAGACAGAGATAAAAGCGTAAGAAGCCCAAGAACCTTTTGGCCGCGTAGCTTCTGGTCTTTGACATAAAAAAAGAAGGTTGTAATAACGGTAAGAGGGGGAAGGGTTAAGGATCTACCCAATGTGATATATCACATTATTCGAGGAACCCTAGATGCTGTTGGAGTAAAGGATCATCAACCTTTCCCCGGTCACCTTTCAAAGGAGCGACCTTCATATTCCTAATCCGGTAGGGTTGGACAACTTTCTTTACCTATTCTGGCTCTATATTTGTTCAAATAAAATGCTTAGCCAATTTTCCTCGACGAAAGAGGGCAAAAAAGGTGTGTGGGAGAAAGAATTCTAAAAGAAGAGAAGGATTCTAATAGACTAGAGGTCCTTCCGCCCCCTTGTGACTATGAATTGAAAGGAGGGTAAGGGGAAGAGGGGGGAGCCCCCGCACGTCAGAAGGGTGGACTGACCGCACTGATTAGATTATTTTCCTCATCTAAGAACCGGAAGAAGGCATTCTCTAATCCTACCAAATTCCCACTTTCACTCGAGCAGCCTTGTACAGGCTTGACGGAGTTAAGCTGTATTGAGGGAATCATTTTGTCTCAATCAATCAAGAATGCCACTGTCTAACATCTTTTGTATCTTGTTTGTGTTCATTGTCAAGGTAGATATTTTTCTTTTCCTTGACCCCGGAAGTCCAAATTCTATGGTAGATAACGTTGTAATAATAATTGGGCCATGAGAGACTCTTTTAAGTATTGCAAAAGAAAGGGCCCGCCCTTGGACACCCTCAGGCCAAGGGGCAGACTGAAGTCACTAATAGGTGTAACGCCCCGATTTTCTGAACCGGAACGCTACACGGTGCTCATGAACCCAAAGGACCACAAGCTAACCCATGACTGATATCTATAACTGAGTACTGAATAATAATAATAATTATCGTAAATGCGGAAACATGAACTGAAAGGCCGTAAGGTTTAATACTAATACATAACTGAAAATATGGTATAACAATACCAAAAAAAATCTAAAATAACTGTCTGACATGCTATAGTATGAAAGCCTCTAAACTGTCTGAATAAGGAGTTGATGGGACATGTCCCCCAACTAACTCCAACTACTGAAATAAACTGAAAACTAAAATAGTAATGAGATCATCATGTCCTCGAAAGATGAGGACTCACTTCTAACTCTGACTGCTGAGACTGGAAGCTACTGCTGATCTGGAGATCATGCCTCTAAACCTATGGTATAAAATACCGTAGCGCAAATACATTAGTACTTTGAATGTACTGGTATGCAAGTGAGGTAGGCTAAATGCATGGGGTTTATAAGCATGAACAAATATAACTGACTGACTAACATGAACGTGAGAATACATACATGCATAAGTAATTGTAACTGAGATCGTGTTCGGACTGAACACTGTATTACTGAATACTGAGGGACAGATACCATGCTACTAATACATGAGTAACTGAGTCTGACATTTTGATTATGAAGAACTGGTCTGGATGATTGTATCTGACAGTCCTGAAGCTGAAGACTGATTACATATGTTTTGATAACTGACATAATTGATAACATGAGTAACTGTGTCTGAATAACTGAATTTGAGATCAGTCTTATCTAGTGGGTGATCTCTAAGTATACTGATAATAAAGATGATTTGACTTAGTCTGAGATTAGTCCTACCTAGCGGGTGATCTATGAATCTGATTATGCTGCTACTGATTGACCATAGTTGAGATCGGTCCTATCTAATGGGTGATCCCGTAGTCTATTTATAATGACAAGGATTGACTGTATCTGACAGTCCTAAATTTGTATCACTAAGCTGAATTGACTGTATCTGACAGTTCTAATTTTTGTAACTGGAACTGTGGGATGTATTCATCTAACCGACATGCCCCGTACTAAGTTAACTAGGGTCCAATCTCTGCCCCGACTAGAAGGGTGTCAATACCGCGCCACCAGTAAGGACAACTGTTGTGGAGTCAATCCTAATCTTGCGGGTGACCCCTGGGATCAGTCCTATACATTTAAATGTGCTAACAGGTGATCCCTGAGTATGTCAGTCCTATCTAACGGGTGAAATCTCATACCTACGTTATCTTCGTAGTTCTGGAACTTAGGTATTTCTTCTAGAGATCTCATTCCTATCTAGCGGGTGAGTCCCCATCCCTAGGCTCGCTCAGTGCTGAATCCTACTCCCATATGAAAGACATTGAACTAATTGACTGCACTGAGTTGATTAACTGAACTGAACTGATACTAGGGGTATTGTTTAATGGAGATAAACTGAATTTACTGAGTTTCGTTGAATGATAGAATGTACTGAGTTCTGAGGACTGACTGAGAATATTAAAGTTACTGAGATTTACTGAGAATACTGAGTACTGAGATTACTGAGTGTCTTGAGTATTTCCTGAGTCACATGACCGACTGAGTTCTATGAATCATGGCTTGACTGAGGATATTGTGAAAACATGACATGGCTCTAGGCACACAACAAACTATTCGAGTATAAGTACCCCCAGGACTCGATAAGAAGAAACTGACATAGCATGGCTTACTTAAACACATGACCAACAACACAATTCATAGTTCATATATTGAAGCACTTCATCAAACATGTGATTTGCATAAGCTTGTACATACATGGGGGATTTCATGATATCATACTACTTGGGCATTGTTCCTTCATCTAAACATTTAATCAAACACATGGTAGGCATGGTACTTATAGACATCATTATACAACAATTAAACATCATAATTCAACTCTAATTTCATCATCCTAGGGTTTAATCATATGTTCACATGAATATACATCTATACAAATCAATTCCACATAACATTGATCACCCAACATGGATTTGAATTCAATTGATCATTCATAACATAAACAAAACAAATCCAACATAAAATTCACAAAGAAATCCATAAACTTGAACTTAGAAAAAGTATTCTTGGGCTTCATGGACGAAAAGAGTCCATGAATGAACACTGTGCATACCTTAGCTTGTGATTCTATGAAGATTGACGGAGAGATTCTTGAAATTTGACTGTGAATTCCCTTGGAATTGAACTTTCTATGAAAATCCTAGGGCTTGTTCTTGAGAGTAATTGAGTATAAGTTGCTGAATTATGGCCAAATCTCATGTTATAAGGTTTATATAGGGTGGAAAATTGACCCTTTTAACCCTAGGACACGTCTTTAGTTTCTAAGAAAAAATTTTGGTTTTCATCCTTGGCGCGACGCGTCACTATCGCGCCAAGTCACTGGAACTGGACAATTGGGAATCTGCATGATGGCGCGATGCGGAGCTATCGCGTTACCACCTTGTTTAAGACCTGGAAGTTTGGCGCGACGCGCCACTATCGCGGAGCAACACTGAAAATTGACAATTTCCATTTGACCTATCTCCGCGATGCACTGAGGGCTCAGGTGATACATTGTCTCACTAAAAAGGCTCTAACTCTCCGTCCGGTGTTGGATTTTGGAGAATTTGATATCGATGGAAAGCTTATTGAATTTTTCACATGAAAAAAAGTGAAAATATTGAACATACCACATCTATAAAAGTGGATTCATCTTTCAAAGAAAGCTTCTAACATTCTTGGAAAAAAAAAATTCAAGATAGGAAAAGTACGGGTATTACAAAAGGACTATCCCGCAAGGTCTCAAGAACAGAATTGGGAAAGCTAACTAGAAATATCTTATTAAGAGAACTGAGTTCGATTCGATTATAGGCTTTTGCTTCTTTGAGCGAAGAAGAGAGGGGCTTTGTATAGACACTCTTGAGCCATGTTCGTCGTGTATTTCTTTTTGCTTCAATTTTGTGCATTTATACATATTTTGAATTAGAATTGTACTATGTATTATTTAACTATTATTTATACAATGTTTTATAACATACATAAAATATTTACTTTGTGTTATATAATATACATACAATATGCTATGTATATTAACAATTTCTCATGGAGTTGATAGTTGCAATGGCATAGTAGCTGCCAATTATGTTATGTATTTTACATAATATACACAACTCCTTTAAGTTAAATTTACAATATAATCACAAGTTATACTCATAAGTATGTTGTGTATTTTATAGCTATGTATATTACATACATTTTATGTTTGTAATACAACATACATAAATTGTTATATTGTGGTATATAATATACAAACAATATGCTATGTATATTATTTATTTCTCATGGAGTTGATAGTTGCAACGGCTTAGTAGCTGACAATAATGATATGTATTTTAAATAATATACATAACTGCTTTATGTTAAGTCCACAATATAATCACAAGTTATCCTATGTGTATTTTATAGCTATGTATATTACATATGAATTATACAATGCTATGCAACATATACACATAATAGTGCTATGTATATTACATTGCAATGGCATAGTATCTGACATATCTACTACAACAAACTATAAAGGTTCATGTTTTGGATGGTTCAACTATCGTAGAAAATCATCACAAGCTCAAGTAGACGAGATGGATATCATGCAGAATATTGAAGACATACAAAAGAGGTAATTTATTAAACATACATTATTATTTGATCAGGTTGATGTTATCAAATTTTTTCAAAATAATAGACTATACTTATTTCAACAGCATCAGCAAGAGGGAGAAGAAAAAACAGGAAATGTACCATATAAAGAAGATGTTGAAGATATTAAAATCTTCAAAACCTTGAAAGAAAAAGAAAAAAAGGTATTTATTCACAAGTGATAATTATACATACTTCGTTACATATATTACTTTTTCGTTACTTCTTTAATTTTATGATTTTTATCCAGCTTAGAATTTGGTACAGATTGAATGTCGTTTAAAGGCAGTTATATTTGCTTTACAATGTATACGTATTATATTATATGTAAAGTATTATAATATAAATATGCAGCACAACACAAATTCTGAAAGCAATTAACTTATAAAGCAATAATTATTTTTTATTCGTAGATTGTCGGCGAGACAAATAAATCAACAGACGTATCCTCTGCTGATGATCCAATGGATGGTCACTATTTTGATTGGAACTGCAGTCCCATACAACAACAATCACAAGTTACATATCTCAGAATTTAACGTTTACAATTAAAATATTGAACTGACTTCGTTATGTATATGTTTTACATTATGATTGCTAGGATGTCGAATGATGCAGTGAGGATAATGTTACTTCCAGTCTAGATGCTCTTGTAGAATTCGTGGTAAATCACAATTCCGACAACACCAATGTTGGAACATCTACTACTGTGCATGTCCATAATGATCACATGGTAAATAAATAAAGTCATTTTTTTCAGCCATAGGTCAAATATGTAAGAAATGTACTATTTTTTCGCTTATAGTTAAATCTAAATAATGACCTACTTTTGTATATGTTTTGTGTTATCTCTTCAAGGATGTTGAAGGAGCTAGTGCTGATATTAGGTGACATATTGAAATGTCTCGTCGCAGCTGTGGAAAACCTGAAACCTGATAATGGTAATGATGGAACATCTACTATGCAAGTAACTTCACGAAATTATTTTTTTTCAAACTGCATGTCTTATTTTTCACACATGGCACTACTTCTATGTGTGCGTTAAATCAAATCTAACAATACATACTGCAAATTTAATCTTAGGTTGATTATTCGAGTACACTTTCTGAATCGGCTCAAGTCGAGTTAGATGTGATATTGAAAGTTATTGCAGCACCAGTGGATGACTTCCTATAGAAGTAATTCCACTGTCAGAACCAGTTGTGAACCAACACGACATCTCTGATAGTCAGCTTCCTCTTGATTTTTCTGATGTTGTTGTCGCGGCTCATCAAGCTGTGAAAACCCCTGCTAAGATTGCTAAGAGAATCAGGACAAGATCCAAAGTTTTCAAGTCTCCATACACAACAGAATATGCTTCTAGCTCTAAAGCAATTGAGGATCAGATCAAAGAACAGAAACAACAATTCGCTTTTGATGGTTTCCTAATATCTGATATTATGCCAAGCTATGGGTGTCAAGTGGGCCGGCCCGGCCCGGCCCTAGTAACTAACCCGGCCTGGTTTGACTCGGCCCGATAAGCCCTAGGGCTTTAGGGTTTCGAGTCCCGGGCCGGTTATTTTTTTAAAATGGGCCCGGCTAACCCGACCCGAACCAAGCCCGGTCCAGGCCCGCCGGTTAACCTGCCCGGCCTGGATACCATTTTTTTTTCTTTTAAAAAAAAAGGTTTTTGGGCCAAACTAGCCGTTGGCCCAATGGCTATATAGCCGTTTTTGGGTCCAAACGGCTAGTTTGGGCCCATTTATTAAAAGAAAAAAAAAACTTTAAAAAATATTTTTTAATCCCAAAAAAAAATCTATAAATACCCTACAACTTCAAATCATTTTTCACACAATTTTTCACTCTCTCAAATCTCATTCTCTCTCAAATCTCAATTCTCAATTCTCAAATATTCAATATATTTAATTTCTTAAAGTGTTCACTTTATTTTTTTAATTTTTCGTTTACAAAGTACGAGCGGAAGTTTCTAAAGTCGCAATCTTCGGATACTTCCAAAATTTGGTATTGTCGTTCCATCTCTTACGTTTAATTTTTATTTATTGTATTAATTGTTTAATATTTAATTTTATTATATTTGTGTATTTTGAATATTTTTAGTTTAATTTAATTTATATTATGGATAAATTAAGAAACCTCGCTACTAAAGGTGTTAAAATTTTTTGTCCCGAAAGCGGTAGTGGTAGTAAAAAGCGAATTACTAGCGGTAGAGGTAGTTCAAGTAGTAGATATACCCGTGTGCCTTCGCCTCCGGTACCGCTTGGTACACCTTTTGAGGAAGAAATAGGTGTAGGTGCTCACGATATGGATTATGTAGAAGCTCAGGAAAATTATGGTATAGAAGAAGAAAATGAAGTAGATGCGGTTAATTTAGACGAAGATAATGAAAATATTGCTGAGACACCCGCAGTAGGAGATGCTAACGTTAGATCTGAATCGGTTAATCTCCCTCCCCGTCCTCCCAGTGCCCCATGACCTCGTAAAAGAACTAGTATTGCATGGCAATTTTTTCAACGTATATCAGATATTGAGGTGCAATGCAATATTTGTCAACAAATATATAAGCATAGAAGTGGAGGCAAGCAAGGGGTACGGGTACGTTAATGAGACATGTAGCTGAAGATCACAAAAGAGAGTTAAATATTGCAAAAGGTGGTGGGGATGTTGGTGGGCCAACGCAAACTAAAAGGGACCCAGCAACCGGCCACGTAGCGAAGAAGTATAATAAATTGAGGGACCGGGAAGAAATAGCTAAAATGGTAGCTGTGGGTTGTTTGCCTTTTAATTTTTCTTCTTCTGATGCCTTTATTCGATATATACAAGCAATTTATAATCCTATGTTTAACGGTATTCCTAGAACTACTTGTCAGCCTGATATTTTTAGACTTCATTCACAATATTGTTTTTACTTATCAACATTGTTAAAAAATATTCAATGTAGATTGTCCCTAACTTCTGATCTTGGTCGTGCTGTAAATAAAAATGATTATTTAATCGTTACTTGTCATTGGATGGATAGTAATTTCGTGATGCAAAAACGTATTCTTGCTTTTTTATATGATGAAGATCGTAAACATACTGGACAATTTATTGTTGATTCTATTGTTAAAATTGTCGGATATTATGGTATCGAAAATAAAATTTTATGTATTGCTTTTGATAATGCTTCTAACAACAACACTGCTATAAAAAAAATTAAAATCTATGCTATCTCCGCCCTTGCCTGAAATTTTTCATATTAAGTGTGCATGTCATATATATAATTTAATTGTAAAAGATGGTCTTGAGTTTTTTGAGTTTTATATTGAAAAAATTCGCCTTGCTGTTGGTTTTATTCAAGGAAATAATCGTAGATCGAGAATTAGAGAATTTAAAGTTAAATGTCAAGAAAATGGACTTACACCGATTTTGATGCCTGAGGAAATTGATACTAGATGTAATTCTACGTATGAATTTTTAAAAACTTGTATATAGAATTCCTATTACACTAACTTTTAACCAACATTACGATTCATTTGCTGATTCTGCTGATTGCATGCTACATAATTCTGATTGGGTTGCAATTAATGATCTTGTCAAGTTTTTAGAAAAAATTTATGTAGCTACGGTTGAATTTTTCGGTGCTTATTATCCTACTGTTTGTAATATTTTGGCATATATAGCCGATATTTCTGATTTGCTCAAAGAATGTAAAAATAAAGAAGGTTATAAAGAAGCTGTTGGCGCCATGTTTACGAAATTTAAAAAATATTTTTTCACGATTCCCCCTATTTACTTGGTTGGTGCTATGCTAAATCCGTGCATGAAATATAATAATATGTGTTACTTTAGTACTCTTATTTATACTAACTTAGAAATAAATATTAACCATGATTCTGAACAAGTACAACCTGATTTATGGACGGCTACGGCTGATGCAAATGATTACATAAAAAAATTATATAATCACTATGCTGATTTATTTGATTTAGCCGTACCTACAAATATCACTCCAACTGTCGCTCCCCATCCTCCCGAGGAGCCATCATCTTCTAAAAGGCCGGCACATAGTGATTTTTCTGATTCGTTTTATGATTTAAATTGTTGGAACAGTGTTGATGAGAGAACTTACACATCAACTTATCAGGAAGAGCTGAAATATAATCTTCGGACGGCACCAGAGGATCGCAGACGACGGATCAACACGTTGGATTGGTGGAGGAGTAATGAAACACAATATCCTGTGCTTTCAAGATTACCTAGAGATATCTTGAATGTTCCAATGTCAACCGTTGCATCAGAGAGCGCCTTTAGTCAGGGACGACAACAGCTTGGAGACAACCGACACTCATTGGGAAGCAATGCAATGAATGTTCTAGTTTGCCTCAGAGATTGGATTAGAGCGGAAAGAAGAAACCAAGGAATGGAATCGGAGCCGAGCGACGAGCTGAAACTTGAAGAAATTATGACTTTACGGGAGAACTCAGCAGAATCAAGTCCAATGCATGGTTTTGCCCCCGTTGAATTCGACTATCCTATGCAAGTTCCCATTAATATTAACATGAATGAGTTAGGAAAAATGATGCATAATTTATAGATTTTTCATTCATGTAAATTATAAATTTTAGATCATTTTGCAATCAATAAAATTCCCCAAATTCATTCACTCCTTAGTCCTTGCTTTTTATATTTTTTCATTTAACGATTTAAAATTTTAAATTGAATTTCTAGTTTTCTACTTTAAATTAAAAACTTACTTCTAATATATTATTAATTTACTACCAAATATTATTAATTTATTATATTAAGTAGCATATGTTTTGTACATTTGTGTATATATCTTCTATAGAAGTGTATATTTAACGTATACATGTGTATATGTTTTATAAATTAGTATATAAGTATATCTATATATATTGTAATGTATATATAATGTAGTATATTTTATAAGTAGTAGTATATACATTGAATGGTGCGTATACACGTGTATATATCTTCTATAGAAGTGTATATTTAACGTATACATGTGTATATGTTTTATAAATTAGTATATACGTATATCTATATATATTGTAATGTATATATAATGTAGTATATTTTATAAGTAGTAGTATATATACATTGAATGGTGCGTGTACACGTGTATATATCTTCTATAGAAGTGTACATTTAACGTATACATGTGTATATGTTTTATAAATTGGATATCTTCTATAGAAGTGTATATATGTGTATATATTTTCTACAGATGTATATATTTAATGTATACAAGTGTATATGTTTTACAAATTAGTATATAACTATATATATATACATATTGTAGTATATATTTTATTTAAAATAGTACATATATATTGAATGGTGTGTATATATGTGGATATATCTTCTACAGATGTATATATTTAATGTATACAAGTGTATATGTTTTACAAATTAGTATATAACTATATATATATACATATTGTAGTATATATATATGTATATTGTAGTATATATTTTATTTAAAGTAGTACATATATATTGAATGGTGTGTATATATGTGTATATATCTTCTCTAGACGTATATATTTAACTTATACAAGTGTATATGTTTTACAAATTAGTATATAACTATATATATATACATATTGTAGTATATATATATGTATATTGTAGTATATATTTTATTTGAAGTAGTACATATATTTTTAATGGTGTGTATATATGTATATATATATCTTCTACAGATGTCTATATTTAATGTATCCAAGTGTATATGTTTTACAAATAAGTATATAACTATATATATATACATATTGTAGTATATATATATGTATATTGTAGTATATATTTTATTTAACGTATGACATATATATTGAATGGTGCATATATATGTGTATATATCTTATATAGATGTATATATTTAACGTATACAAGTGTATATGTTTAATAAATTAGTATAATATAACTATCTATGTATTGTAATCCATGTATATTGTAGTATATATTTTATTTTAAGTAGTACATATACATTGATTGGTGCGTATATATGTGTATATATCTTATATAGATGTATATATTATACGTATACAAGTGTATATGTTTTATAAATTAGTATAATATAACCATCTATACATTGTAATACATATATATGTATATTGTAGTATATATTTTATTTAAAGTAGTACATACATATTGAATGGTGCGTATATATGTGAATATATCTTCTATAGACGTATATATTTAACGTATACAAGTGTATATGTTTTATAAATTAGTATATAACTATATATATATATATATATATATATACATACATAGTATATACATATATATTGTAGTATATATTTTATTTAAAGTAGTACCTATATATTGATTTAAAATGATTTAAAATGAATTTCTAGTTTAAATTAAAAACTTACTTTTAATATATTATTAATTAACTATCACATACATATATATTTATTGTTGTATATACTTTATTTAAAGTAGTACATATATATTAAATGGTGCGTATATATGTGTTTATATCGTCTATAGACTTATATCTTTAACGTATACAAGTGTATATGTTTTATAAATTAGTATATAAGTATATATATATATATATATATATATATATATAGTAGTATATATATATATATATAGTAGTATATATATATATATATATATTGTAGTATATATATATATATATTGTAGTATATACTTTATTTAAAGTAGTACATATTATTGAATGGTGCGTATATATGTGTATATATCTTCTATAGACGTATATCTTTAACGTATACATGTGTATATGTTCTATAAATTAGTATGTAACTATATATATATATTGTTGTATATATATATGTATATTGTAGTATATATTTTATTTAAAGCAGTACATATATATTGAATGGTGCGTATATATGTGTATATAACTTCTAAAGTAGTATACATTTAACGTATACAAGTGTATATGTTTTATAAATTAGTATGTAAGTATATATATATATATATATATATATATATATATATATATATATATATATATTGTAGTATATACTTTATTTAAAGTAGTACATATATATTGAATGGTGCGTATATATGTGTATATATCTTCTATAGACGTATATCTTTAAAGTATACAAGTGTATATGTTTTATAAATTAGTATGTAACTATATCTATATACATATTTTTGTATACATATATATGTATATTGTAGTATATATTTTATTTAAAGTAGTACATATATATTGAATGGTGCATATATATGTGTATATATCTTCTAAAGTAGTATATATTTAACGTATACATGTGTATATGTTTTATAAATTAGTATATAAATATATATATATATATATATTGTAATGTATATATATATATTATACTATTATAGCATATGTTTTATTTAAAGTAGTACGTATAGTCATATATAATTATATATTGAACGGTACGTATATATGTGTAATTGTTTATATATTTTTTTAAAAATATATATTGTATATTGGAGTGTATATAGTGTATATTGGATTTTTTATTTATTTTTTAAACGGGTTTGACCGGGTTTTGGTGGGTTTGACCGGGTTGGGTTAAGTGGGCCGGGTTAAGGTGGGTTTTATTTTTTTTACTGTTTGGCCCGGCCCGGCCTGGCTAGCGTCCAAACCGGCCCTTAACCGTCCCTCAACCTGGTGAAAATGGAAGGGCCGATTCCGGGTTGGCCCGGTCCGGCCCGTTTGACACCCCTATGCCAAGCGGTGTAATTGAAGAGTTCAAACAGTGGGTGGAGGAAGTATTATTGAAGTTTCATGCTAAAAAGTAAGTTTTTATCGATATTAAAATTAATTTTTTTCACTCAATGAATGTACTACCTTTTTTTATACTGACAAATTTTATTTTTTTTATAGAAAATATAATGATGATCACCACAAAGCAAAATCACCTTCACTAGGAGTTCATGAAATCGATTTTGTGGTTGCTCATGCAAAGACAAAAAATTGGTTTTACTTGATGTCTCAAAAGAACACGTGTTGAAACGATGAGGTATTTAAATTTTTTAATTTGATAATCATTCGTTTTTACTTGTTCTGTTATGTTGTATACATACATGCATGGTATGTATGTGTTAAACTACTACGGAGATTTTGTATGTGTTAATTAAGTTTTAAATAAACTATGTTTCTCTTTAACTAATACTTAAATTTCTACTTTCTGTACATCATGTTTTTGCACAGTATATGTGTTCATTTTTTATATGACCAGTTTAGACATTTGACAACACCTGCGTATACTTTATAATATACATCACTGTTGATTTTTGTATTATGTATGTTCTTGTATCCTCAGGTCACACAAAAAAGTTTGTGTATATGTTAACAAATTTATCACTGCTAAAACAGATGGACATCATCTATGTATATTATAACCTATATGTTAACTCAATTATTACACAACAACATATGTATATGTCTACCTTAATAGATGTATGAGGTTGCTAATGGCTATGTATGTTAAAAATTGATTGTCACTATGTATATTTAATAATATACATCACTGAATCTATGGAGTTAGGGACTTTCTTGCATACTCAGGTTTCATCATATTTTATGTATATGCATGGATTATCTATATGTATGTCTACAATCACTATTTTTATAAGTATGTGATTTTTATTATATAAGACATAATGCGTTTTATTTTTTCTCCTCTTTTGTAGCATATTGATATCATTTTCTATCATTTGTGAAAGAAATCGAAATTAAGAAATGATTAAGATTACAGGTTCACAACAACCAACTATTTTTTCAAGAACTATATTGACAAGACATACCCCAGATACTATAAAGACGATACAGATACAGTCCTGACTACACAGCAAGATTATGCTAAATCTGTTCGCGTGGCTCTAATTGAAGAGGCAATAACACATATAATCAAGGGATATTGCATGCCATCTGGTTTACCATGGCACCAAGTTGATGAGGCGTATGTTCCTGTTAAATGCAATGAGAATTTTCACTGATGTTATCTGTTATTGCCCTGCAGGATAGACGCATACGCGCCTATGATTCGCTGTCCAGACGAAGAAATACGGAATCAATTACTGAGATTCAAAAATTGACTAAGATGATGTCAACTTACCTCTCTGACAGCAAATTTTATGATGATACATCTCGTACAGATTGGCCTAATCTTGAAACATATAGGGATAAGATTATTCAAACGACACAAATTCTGAATGAACATCCCTTTGACGTTGAGTATGTTCAAAATATGCAACAAGAATGCGACAGTGTGTAAGTATACTTATATATTCTTTTTATTTGCAATATTACTGTACATGTATTAATGTATTTACATTTTTCATTGCTAGTAAGTATTACGTAATAACTTCTATTCTTTTTTATATGTATGACAGGGATTGTGGAGTCTTTATTGCTCGTTATGCAGAATACCTAAGTGAAGAAATGAACTTGCCTTCTGATGATTTTGAAGCAGAATACCATCGAATGTATTACGCCACACTACTTCGAAAATATGGTATTCAAAAAGAAAAGAAAGGTTATGTTAGTGAAAATGATAACCCTCCAAGACCAAAGTCAAGAATTATACAAATTTCAGATGAAAATGGAATAGTTTGTAGTGAGTAGTCTTACCGAAGAATATTGTTAAGATTTTTAATGTATTCTGCTGAAATTTGTAAGGAATTTTCAAAGTTTTATTTATTTTAGTAGTTTTGTAAGGAAGAATACAATGAATGTTTTTTTTTAATGAATATGATGAAATTTTTGTTTAACATATGTATTTTTTAGCAATGATCAAAGAAGTTTTTGATGAATATTGCATATGACAACATTTACATATATTTGTGGTTGTTATGTGTGTATATGTTTTCATATACATTGTAAATAATAAAAGTTACTAATGAATATTGTAAAATATGCATAATTGTAATGTGTGTATATGTTTTAATATACACAAAACCACCTAATTTTAATTTGTGTATATATTCTAATATACATATTACATTATAGAATTAACTAATAAGGTCTGAAAAATATACATAAGTATACATTTAATTGAAAAAAAAATTATCAAAGAAGTAAGTTAATTCAACTCTATATGTAAAACTTGTCACACCCCTTTTAACTCCAAAAAAGATTCGTTTTAAGTTTGAAAGGGTTTATATTAAAAAGTGACAAAAGATTAAAAATTTGCTTTGAAAAAGGATTATTTACATTTTTTATTCAGAGTTGCCATTTGGCATAAATCGGGTGTGCCAAGTCACCTTTGAAAATCCTTTTCAAAACAGTTTAACTCTAGAAACTGATCCGCGAATAGAGATTCCAGATAAGGAATTCTGTTGACCGAGGGGAAGGTGTTAGGCACCCCTCGATTCCGTGGTTCGACCACGGACGCTTGGTGGAGCGTATCGACTAATTTGACATCACGAATGTATAAACCACACAAAAACACATAAAACAATCAATCAAACACACAAAAATAAAATAAATCCAAAATCTAGTGTTCAGTCCAATTATACAGTCCAAAATAAAAAGACTGAAAAGTAAACCTACACTAATCCTAAACTACTCTCCAATGCTTTACCCGATGCCTCGGGCCTTGATCACAAGCCTCCTTTGCGTACATGATACTTCGGAGCATTTCCCGGATAAATCAATACAAATCCCTCGAGGCATTCTCCGGGCAAATGAATACATTTTTAGTGCGAGAAAATCAAACTATTCAACAAAATTTCAAACATTCCACGAAATTTCCAACATTCAACCCAAAGCCACAATTCTAAACTTTGCCGACCCAACCTATGTTTGCCTAAACCAATCAACGTATCATGATACTACCAAGTTCAATTAACATTCATTTCAAGTCAAACAACTAATGAATCAAACTAACCAAAATTCACCAATTTTATCAAGTTTTCCATTCTCACCCCCAAATTAATTCTCAAAATTCCAACAATTCACAATCACCACTTTAACAATCCACAATCATTGTCAACGAAACCGAACAAACAAATCGATATCACCCAAGTATTTATATCATGCTATACACAACCAATCACACGTATATAATGAAATCAAAATGAGAACGAGATAGAATTGGACCTCAAGTCGAGCTTTATTATGCAAATTATGCAATTGGGAGATGGAATCGGACCCGAAAACCTCGATAGACTAACCCGCCTCAACTCAAACCTCGATAGACTAACCAAATCCACAAGAACATCTCAAAATTCAATTCGAACAAAACTCCACCAAGAACAAACGAATTGGTGGCCGAAATTAACGTTTTCCGGCTAGATTTAAACTGAAAATAAGCAACGAATTGGATATTCGACGTGAGAATGGATGAAATGGGGCTGGTTTTCCATTCCCGCTTGGTCGGAGTTCCGGTGAGCTCGGTAGTGATGCAACTCAAAAAGGGATTGATAGAGATAACTTTTCCAGTGAGAAAGAGGAGTGTGTTCTCAGGTGTTTGCGTATTTTTCCTTTTTCTATGCATATGTGTGTATGGATGGTGTGTAGAAGAAGAAGATGTGAGGTCCAGTGTCTATTCTCCTTTTTGGAATTGTATGGGTGCCTATATGAAATTGGAAAAAGATAAAGAGAATGAATCTTTTTGGTCCCCCCCAGCCCTCTAATGGAAAATTGTGTGTATATCCTATCATAGTGGGTGAATTCTCTTAGTGGTGTGGAAGAATAATGTGATGTGAGGTGGGTCACGTGAGGTAGGGTTGAGAGGGTATGGGTGTATGTGTGGTGATGTGTCCTCTTTTAATTGGAGAGGTTGTTGGGTTGTTTAAAAGAAGATAAAATTTGTTAGGATTTGTTAAACGGGATAAAAATAAGAATAAATAAATAAATAAAATGATGAGGTGGTTATTTTATTTTGTTTTCTCTTGGAAAAATTACCACGCGGGTAGGATACGTGGTAAGACAGGGTAAACGGTAAAAATGCTTTCGGGGAGGGACAAAATTACATGTCTACATCATGCCCCTCTTTGCATGTAAACACAAAGTGTTTTCATACAAAGAATTAGATAACGAGACAGAATTTTGACCCGACCTTTATTCAAAGAAAGAAACAAAAGGAAGAAGGACAACCGAGTTAGAGAGTCGAGTGAGGTCCCGTCGAGGTTTCGGTTCGCGGCTCTGTCATTACATCAAAAATGAAAATTACAAGTTAAAAACATAAATAAAATTAGAAAAACTCTATTTATGCAGCTTTCCTTGACTCCTGACTCGCTACTTCATCACCCTATTCTTCAGGTGGGCTCCTGACTTGCAATTTCTTCAATTTTTTGCTTTCCTTTCAATTTCTTCACCCTGTTCTTCAGGCGGGTTCCCGACTTGCTATTTTTCAATCTATTGACTATCAATTTCTTCACCTTGTTGCTTGCTTTTCAACTGCTTCACCTTGTTGCTTGACTTTCAACTTCTTTATCTTGTTGTTTGACTTTTATTACTCGCCCTGTTCTTCAGGCGGGCTCCTGAAATCACATCTAAACTAAAAAAGAAATTTATCCCAAATAAAGATTATTATAAAGAGATTTCATTTGCCAGAAAAGTGAAGTTCCAAGCACAAGAATTAAATTTTGCCCCAGTTTATCATTAAAGGACTTTTATGAAAGTCACATCATTATATGAATCAAGGGGAATGAATCGAATAAAAGGTACGTCTTATAGGAATCAAGGGAATGACTCGACTAAAAGGTACGTCTTATAGGAATCAAGGGGGATGACTTGACTAAGAGGTACGTCTTATAGGAATCAAGGGGAATGACTCGACTAAAGGGTATGTCTTCTAGGAATCAGGGGCATGACTCGACTAAAAGGTACGTCTTCTAGGGGTCAAGGGAAATGACTCGACTAAAAGGCACGTCTTATAGGAATCAAGGGGGATGACTCGACTAAAAGGTACGTCTTATAAGAATTAAGGGGGATGACTCGACTAAAAGGTACGTCTTATAGGAATCAAAGGGGAATACTCGACTAAAAGATACGTCTTATAGGAATCAAAGGGAATGACTCAACTTATGTCTTATAGGAATCAAAGGGTAATGATTCGACTAAAAGGCACGTCTTATAGGAATCAAGGGGGATAACTTGACTAAAAGGCACGTCTTATAGAAATCAAGGGGGATGACTCGACTAAAAGGTAAGTCTTATAGGAATCAAATGAAATGACTCAACTAAAAGGTACGTCTTATAGGAATCAAAGGGGATGACTCGACTAAAAGGTACGTCTTATAGGAATCAAAGGGATGATTCGACTAAGAGGTACATCTTATAGGAATCAAAGGGGATGACTCGACTAAAAGGTACGTCTTATAGGAATCAAAGGGATGACTCGACTAAAAGGTATGTCTTATAGGAATCAAGGGGAATAACTCGACTAAAAGGTACGTCTTCTAAGAGTCAAGGGGAATGACTCGACTAGAAGGTACGTCTCCTAGGAGTGAAGGTTCAATTTAAGAAGTGTATCACCTAGCAAATAAAAAATAAAATCCCTGGACAAGTGTGTCTCCGAGGGTTATAGGATGATGAATTTTTACCTGTGTAGCAATATTGCTTCCTGCATTTGTAAAAGTGAGGCATTGCAGCCCTTGATGTTTATGTTCTGAAGTCCTTGCTTTGAAGGTAACATGTTTCCTGTTTCATCAAGAAAAACTTATGAGTTTAAAACCCGGTGGATAGTTTGTGGCTTTAGCTTTTGCGGTGATCGCTCTTGCCCTCGTCACATTTAACCTTGCATTCAACTATTAGCATATATCATTGACTTGCTGAATCAATGACCCGAACTCAGATTATTAAGAGTGACTGAAACAAACACAGTATCTCTGTTTTGCCATGCTTCTCAGATAGACCCTTTGAACCTTGGTATTTCCATGAGTTCCCCGATTTGTCTATTGATAAAACTTTTAGCATGCCCTTTTTTTTGGCTCATAATTTTTTTTCTAGCTTTATGCAATTAAAGAAGCTGGTAGCCAGTTTTGAAATCTTTCTTTTTCTTATTTTGACACGAACTTGACTCAAAGACAAGAAAAGAAAAATGACAATGACTTTTATTAGGACAACTGACTTAAGAAAATGAAATAAAAATAAAGAGAAGAAAGAAAAGACAATAAATGTCCCCATTTGAAAATAAAAAAATGAAAATTTATCTAGAAAAGACAGTCAACTCTAATGATTATGTCATGCATTTTGGATTAAGCTGCCTGATCTTTCCATCCAAACTTCTACCAAATGTTGTTCAGTTAATGGCCTTGAAACTGAGTTGCTTCCTTAGGCCAAATTCATTCAGAAACCTCATTAGGCTATTGGTGCCTTGAAGGGTTTTCACCAACAAACCTGTTTCTTTCTCTCAGCTCACCATTGCCTTATGGTGCCCGTGAGGGTTTTCACCAATAAGACTCTCATTTTTATTTCTCTCAACTTACCATCGCTTTACGGTGCCCGTGAGGTTTTTCACCAATAAGGATCTCTCATTTTTATTTCTCTCTTGATTCCTTACGCAGAGGAAGACAAGTAGTTCCTAAATGCATCATCATATCCATTGCAAGCTTAGCCATAACATCCTTAAAGATTGATCTGAAGGTCTTTCTTTGGATGTAATGACTTTTGGATAGGGTTAGAAAGAAAGGATGACATGAGGTCCAAACGACACTTGAAGTGGGGTAGGACTTACAACTTTTGGAATTGACTCAAACAATGAGGATCAATTTATGCCCCAATTTCTTTTGACTGGGCAATACTAAATTATTTATTTGGTTGGACCGAGCCCAGAGGAGGGCAGCCTACGTATCTCACCCCCGAAAGAGGAGAATCAGGTCACGCGTAGTTCTGGCAGCTGATACTTTCGCTTGATTCTGGTCTCTTTTCTCTTTTATTGTCTCTTTTTCTCTTTGAAACTTTTCTGACTCTATTTTTCTTACACTTTCTCTTTACTTTCTTTTTGGACATATTTTCTTCTTCTTTTTTTTTTTTGAAATTTTCTGACTCTATTCTTTTGCTCGACATTTTTTTTTTAAGCTTTGCTGACTCTATCTTGATTCCAAAAGAGGTGTATGAAAGAAAATAAAACTAAGTCTCAAATGGGGTAAACAAAGGATGACACAATGTTTGGATAACAAAATGAAATGTCTTCGTCATATCAATCATTGAAGATGCTAGTACATAGCATGCAATGTGAAAGTGCATGATCAATATCACTTATGACATGTTTTACAACACTAACTTTCCCCGAGCATGTGTGTCACCTCTTCTTCTACCCTTGTCAAACATACAACTCCACCTTTGTTGTACATCCCTCACATTGAATGACTCATGCTTTCGTGGAGTTGATTTTTGTTCTGTTTCTTGGGATCACACATCCGCTATTTGACCTAATTGAGCTATGTTTTTCAATTGATGACCAAGTTATTCTTATGCTTCTCAAAATAATTGCCTTGATTTTCAAAGAAAACTTCAACTTATCACCAAATGTATCAACACTCTACCTATTTCCTCAGATGTTTTTTCTAAATTTAGTCCTCTGATTCAAAGTTATGCTTAAAACAGGACTTTAAGATCTGGCTGAAATTCCGCAGGCATGTCATATCACTAGAGTCAACATAAAATGTACTATGTAAAGAAAACAAACAACACATATTTAAAACACAAAGGAAAAGGGGACATTCTCTTTAGTTGAAATAAAAGAGAAAAGGGTTTGAACATAAACGACAAAGAGACAAAACAAGATAGATCCCGAACTACAACCCTGAAATAATTCAGAAAATAGAAAATAAAACAAAACAAACTACCAGACCTCTTTCTAGTATGGACAGGGGTGACTTCTCGATTGCTCATCCTGACAACTTAGCCACTGGTTTGTATATCAGCATGACTAGAGCTTCCCTCACTGTCAATGTTCTACACCATAATTGATCTGTCTTCGATTATTTTTTTCAATTTCTCTTTTCAAATCTCGGCAATCCTCAACACTATGACCCTGAGCATCAGAATGATACGCACATCGTACATTAGGATCAAAATTTCTTGAATGAGGATTAAAAGTGTGCCCAAGGAGAGGAGTGATCATGCCCCACTATACCAATCTCTGAAATAAACTGGCATACAACTCTCCAATTGGTGTGAAGCTATCTCTTGACTTCTGCCTCATTTTATTATTTGACTTGGATCGAACATCGAGCCTAGAAGGTCTTTGTCATGTTTGTAGATTCGTAGGGTGACTCTGAGGCATTGGTGCGCGCCATTGTAAGTAAGAAGGGAGTTGAACATATGGTTGTGCGCACTATACTAGATGTAGAGGTGTGGAAATAGAGTAAAATGGATTTTGGGAAGGATTATAGAGAGCTTGGGTAAGAACTTGGGCTTGAGACTGACGGTGACGACGACGTCGTCTTCTTGGATGTGCCCTTTCTCCAACTACTATAGCAGTTGCATCTTTCTCATTCTTCTTCCCTCCAGTTTCCCTTACTTGATTGCAACATTTTCCCAAATGCTTCACGAATTCCTCATGTTCATCTTGCTCCTCAAGTTTTGATATCTCAAGGATTGGAAGGAGGTTAACACTTGAAGACATTCTCCAGTCTTTATATGAAACATCTTCTTTACCCACGGGTCCTAGGGAACTTTTCCTAGCATTTTCTGCACTCTTCATTTTTCGAACCATTTTCTCTAGCTCTTCTCGTATGCTAGACTTCTTGTTAAGAAATTTTGATGTCTAATTAACATTGATGTGGTCTCGGGAGTATAGCAATGATCATTGAGAGTATTGAACATATGTCTACTAGCAGATTGGGGCAGTACAACCGTTGGATTGATAGCCAAAGTGGAAGCCTCAACAGAAGGTTGAGCAACAAAAGCACAGGCAGTATGTGGTGTTGTCAATGTAGCAGGCTTATACTGAGAAACTAGAGGAAGAGTGACGGAAGCATTGGGATGCTTTTGGCTTGAAAGGAATTCTGAGTCATGTTGCAGTGCATCAACAAAAATAGGAAACTGACTTTGCAATTGTGATGGAAGAATCAATCTCGGTACATTTCATTCATTTATTGTCTTAGTCTCCTTATCTCTTGCTTTAAACTCTCATTTTCCTGACTCTTTGTTCGATCCATGATGTCACTCTCTATATCCTCATTGGACATAATTAACCCTTCCTTGGATTTGGTGTGATATGGAGGACCAGCTACAATTCCATAATGTCACACCAACCACCTTAAACTAACTGAACAAGAGGTAACAAACGTGTTAGAGTGCAACACTTTTTCAAAACTCTTTTTCTGCTTTTCTTTTTCTTTTTCTTGAAATTTTAAGAAAAAAAGAAAAATGGCAAATTATCAAAAGAATAGACGAAAATCTTTTTAAATTTTTTGGCTTTAATAACCTATACAAAATGAAACCTATGATTACCAAAGAAACTATTTCTGGGTTTTCAATTTTGCATTTCATACGAAAATGAAACTTGAACCTATTAAAGGAAAATCTTTTGTAGTTTTCTTTTAAAGATGTATATGAAACACCTACTCTAAATGAAGAGTGAAGAAAATCTTTTTGGATTTTTGAATAAGATCCCCGAACCAACAATAGGTTGCCTACGTATCTCACATCCCGAAAGAGGAGAATCAGGGGGTGCGTAGTTCGTCCAGTTTGGATAATTTAAGTTTAAATAACGAACTGAACCCTGACTTGAGAGACACGACCAAAGACAAATGATGAACAATGTAAATAAAATCTTTTTGTGTTTTCAGTTTGACACTACACATATAAATGACACCAACAACTATGAAAGAAAAATCTTTTTTTCTTTTGGTATTTTCCTATATGAAACGTACAAAACTTCTACCATTTTTTTTGAATTTTTCTTTTATAAAAAGTTCCTATTAAAAAAAATCTTTTTAAAATTCTCGAATTATGGATGCTTGCTAAAAGAAACAAAGGAAAATCTTTTTGATGTTTTTGTTTTTGACAAATGAATACAAAAAATAACAAATCTTTTTTATTTTTGAATTGTGAAAAATAAAAGTCATAAAGAACTCTAAAAACTCCGAATTCTCTTTTTTTTTCTTACTCACTTTTTTTTCAACACACCTTACTTCTAACATATGTTTTACCCAAATCAGTCCATCAAATGACCACGTTACCCCCAAAGATGCAACATTTAGCACATAGGGATACTTTAGAGGTGAGTCTCCTACACAGGACCAAGTGGGCCCCACTAAGTCTCAATATGATGCACATAAGCATGACCTAAAGTTGAGCTACGTTGGGGTTCACTAACCAGGCTGTTCGGGGGAGCGTATGGTCGATAGTGGCTGCGACAGCTTTCCACCCACTCCATACGTCCAACGGCTCCCCTCCTAAAATAAGGGTGACTCAAGTAGAGTTTGTGTGCACGACGTGCACTCCAGGACTTGTTGCAGAAAGAATGACTCGGGTTATGCACATGATGCCAGATATAAAGCAGTAACACATACGATAAAAATTGTAAACAAAGAGCACGTAGGCACTCAACAATGGTAAACAATAACACAAAACAACACAAACAAAATGTCTATACACCTATAGTGCCAAACTAAGCCGATACAACTCCAAAAAATAAGCTCGAATTCTGAAAAATTCCCAGCAGAGTTGCCAGAGCTGTCACACCCATTTTAACTCCCAAAAAGATTTGTTTTAAGTTTGAATGGGTTTTATTATTAAAGTGACAAAAGATTGAAAATTTGCTTCGAAAAAGGATTATTTATATTTTTTATTCAGAGTCGCCACTTGGCATAAATCGGGTGTGCCAAGTCACCTTTGGAAATCCTTTTCAAAACAGTTGACTCTAGAAACTGATCCGCGAACAGAGATTTCAGATAAGAAATTCTGTTGACCGAGGGGAAGGTGTTAGGCACCCCTCAATCCCGTGGTTCGACCACGGTCGCTTGGTGGAGCGTATCGACTAATTTGACATCACAAATGTATAAAGCACACAAAAACACATAAAACAATCAATCAAACACACAAAAACAAAATAAATCCAAAATATAGTGTTCAGTCCAATTATACAGTCCAAAATAAAAAGGTATTGAAAAGTAAACCTACACTAATCCTAAACTACTCTCCAATGCTTTACCCGATGCCTTGGGACTTGATCATGAGCCTCCTTTGCGTACATAATACTTCAGAAAATTCCCTGGATAAATCAATACAAATCCCTCGAGGCATTCTCCGGGCAAATGAATACATTTTTAGTGCGAGAAAATCAAACTATTTAACAAAATTTCAAACATTCCACGAAATTTCCAACATTCAACCCAAAGCCACAATTCTAAACTTTGCCAACCCAACCTATGTTTGCCTAAACCAATCAACGTATCATGATACTACCAAGTTCAATTAACATTCATTTCAAGTCAAACAACTAATGAATCAAACTAACCAAAATTCACCAATTATATCAAGTTTTTCATTCTCACCCCCAAATTAATTCTCAAAATTCCAATAATTCACAATCACCACTTTAACAATCCACAATCACCACTTTAACAATCCACAATCATTGTCAACGAAATCGAACAAACAAATCCATATCATCCAAGTATTTATATCATGCTTTACACAACCAATCACGCGTATATAATGAAATCAAAATGAGAACGAGATAGAATTGGACCTCAAGTCGAGCTTTATTGTGCAAATTATGCAATTGGGTGATAGAACCAGACCCAAAAATCTCAATCGACTAACCCGCCTCAACTCGAACCTTGAACGATGAACCAAATCCACGGGAACATCTCAAAATTCAATCCGAACAAAACTCCACCAAGAACAAACGAATTGGTGGCCGAAATTAACGTTTTCCGTCCAGATTTAAACTGAAAACGAGCAATGAAGTGACTGTTCGATGTGAGATTAGCTGAAATGGGGAAGGTTTTCTGTTCCCGCTTGGCTGGAGCTCCGGCGATCTCGGTAGTGACGTAACTCAAAAAGAAACTGATAGAGATAACTTTTTCGGTGAGAAAGAGGAGTGTTTCTCAGGTGTTTGCGTATTTTTCCTTTTTCTATGCATATGTGTGTATGGATGGCGTGTAGAAGAAGAAGCTGTGAAGTCCAGTGTCTATTCTCCTTTTTGGAATTGTATGAGTGCCTATATGAAATTGGAAAAAGATAAAGAGAATGAATCTTTTTGGTCCCCCCCCAGCCCTCTAATGGAAAATTATGTGTATATCTTATCATTGTGCGTGAATTCTGTTAGTGGTGTGGAAGAATAATGTGATGTGAGGTGGGGTCACGTGAGGTAGGGGTGAGTGGGTATGGGTGTATGTGTGGTGATGTGTCCTCTTTTAATTGGAGAGGTTGTTGGGTTGTTTAAAAGAAGATAAAATTTGTTAGGATTTGTTAAACGGGATAAAGATAAGAATAAATAAATAAATAAATAAATAAATAAATAAATAAAATGATGAGGTGGTTATTTTTTTTTTCTCTTGGAAAAATTACCACGCGGGTAGGATATGTGGTAAGATGGGGTAAACGGTAAAAATGCTTTCGGGGAGGGACAAAATTACGTGTCTACAAAACTAATAACATTTGTTTTTAAAATTTTTTGTTTACAACTATATGTTTACATTTACAACTCAGACGTTTTATAACAGATCTATGTATATTAAATGATATACATTAATTAATATATAATATACATAAAACATATATCTGAGTTAAAGGCTATAAATACAATTTATGTATGTTATATAATATACATAACTGTATCACATACTGGTTTCCATAAGTTATTTCATTTCTCTTCATAGGTATATCAAAACAATAAGTTAATTCAACATTATATAGAAAACACATAACATTTGATTTTCAAAATTTAGTTTTTAAAAAAATTAAACTTATACATCACAGTTTTTACATTGGAGCTATGTACGTTTTATGATATACATGTTACCATTGTTTGATAATATACATAACTGTGTTACTCTAGAATATTTCAAAGCACTTATGAAAATACACCAGCGTATACATAAAAATCACAAATAAGAAAAATAAAATAAATTAACACTACAATTAAAATCGAAATAAACAAAAATTTATTTCAAAGAAAAAATTAAAAAATGAAAATAAGTCAGTTAGTACTCTTCAAGAGTATAGCAAAACAATAAACTAGTTCTCCTTTGAAAAAAAACTACATGAACGTCTATTGTACCCTTCATGGCCGCATCATCCACAACGATTTGTGCTTGAAGAAAGTGTTTCACTTGATTTCTTCTTCCTCCCTTTCTTCGATCTACCTGGAAGTCTTTTGTATAACGGTGACAACACTTCTTCCTCATCTACACTGCTTGGAACAACCCAGTTTTTCTTGTCTAGCATTGGCACGATTTAAACTTCATATGTCTTGACCAATGTGTTTGGCTTGTAGTATTCTGAACAGTATTCTCCAAAATCTTTTACATGTTTAGACTTCAATACAGCTATAGCGTGAGCACAAGTTACTTGATCTATTTGAAACCTCGCACAGTTGCATGAGCCATTTTCTAGATCAATAATGTATCTTCTCCCAGATTCATAAATCGAATATATATATGTTGAAGAAGCGTTCACCTGAACAATAAATAACAAAATTCCAACCAATTATTTTTTACTGAAAATTTAAATTTAAATAGACTTCTTTTCAGTCAAACAAATACTACATATAAATGCACATTTCAAAAAGTTAAAGCTTATACATACCGTCATTCTCAAAGCTTTCACACCGTTGAGAGTAAGAATTTCTTCAAATTGACGACCCAAAGTGGTACTTGTATAAGAAGTTATTTCACTATTCTTACAGTTTCAAGAACCAAATAATATTCGAACTTCTTCTAAGAATTCATATATTGGTAATCCCCAGGCCTCTACCAAACAACCATTAATACACTCAGCAATATTCGAGGTCATCATCCAACCTCTGTTTACCGGTGAATGACATCTACTCCACTTTTCATATCCAGCTTCTCGTAAATATTTTTTCACTCTCGGATCAACTTTTTCAATCTTTGCCCTCAAATATTCAAAATCATCTTTCCTATAAGCTTTAGCCATTGAATAAAACAAATCAAGGATACTTTCTTTGCTCTTACGAAAGTTACTACAAATATTTTTCCAAAGATGTCATATGCACGCAAGATGTGGGACATTTGGATATACGACACTGACAACTTTTATAATACTTTTGTTCCTATCAGATACAACACACATGTTTTCACGTTCACCGAATGCAGCTTTGAATTGATTGAAAAATTATGTCCATGAATTATAATTCTCAGTATCTACAACCCTATACGCTAGTGATAATATACATCCTAAATTAAGTAAAAATTGTATTAGTAAAAGAACAACAAGATTTTTTTAAAGTCTACTGGACAAAATCTTTATATGTGTTAACATATACATCTATGTATATGTTAACATATACATAGTTAACATATGTTATTAGAATATACATAACTACGTACGTGATAATAAATACAATTTTTACTAATTTTTTTTTACAAAATACAAAAAATAAGTTAACGAATTTTTTTCAATAACTTAAAAAAAAAATATGAAATACAATGTATGTTTAAAACAAAAATAGGGATTTATTATTTTTCACATACCTGCACCATTAAGAGTACTTGTTGAGACGAAAGTGTCTTGATATGGTCTACTTAAATGTGCACCGTCAACAACAACAACAGGTCTGCAATACTCAAAACCCCTTATCATGGGATGCAATGCTATAAACAAATACATGAACCGATTATTCCATGATTTGTGCATTGCAACTTGTGAATTAGGATATACATTTTTTAACATATAAATGTATCTCGGCATCTGTCTATAACCATCCACAAGTCCGCCCCTAAGCAAAGCGATGGCACGCTCCTTCGCACACCATGCTTTCATATAATTTATATCCACACCATATACAACTTTCATTTCTTCAATGATGTCCCCCGGTGTGTGCCTTCTCTTATAGTTAACTAGTTTTGGAGCTGTGAATTCACATACAAAAGAAGTTGTCGCCAAAATATTCTGCAGTACCCTATCCCTCAAATTGCATGTATGTTCTGGATTAAATTTTCGAATCATAAAAATATCTGTTTTTTTGTAACTAGATGCTTCCAACTTTCACGTACATTCCTCATTGTAACAGCGGAGTACATAGCTGAAATATAAAAAATACTATTCACATGATTATATTTTGCATCATTTCATAAGTTTTAACAATTTAATTGTTACAAATCCATCATAATACAACATAGACATGCATAATATTTCATCAAAGATAGCTATATACAATATAATAATTCACGTAATAAATTTTAAAGACAAAATATGCGGATTATGGATTAAATAACAAATCTACTGACATGTTACCAATTATGTATATGTTTACACATACATAACTGCTCATGTAAATATTTTAATATACATAACTGTTTTCCCTTACCAAAACTGCTAATATAAACAATTTAAAATATATACATAGCAACTTATATGTCTATTTACCAAGCACCTCACACATATTATTCCCAAAAAAAATGATAACCAGTTGTGTTGTATATAAGCAATGGCTTTTCAGTAATAAAAATATAAAAAAAATTGTAAATTGAAATTCATTACCTTGCATAAACATACATAACTTCAACATACTAATAAACAGATATTGCAAAGGCCACACTGATAATTTGTATTTCGATTTTAGTTTTAACACAAAAAAATACACATGTTCATGCAACTATATATAACATTTTAATTAAAAATAAATAATATAAAACATTCAAGATTTCATATATCGTACTGCTTAGTATAAAAAAGATACGATTTAACCTATCTTTGTCTAATCGTTTTGCTCTAACATTGAATCCATTAGTCACCTTATATTTCGACATCACTGAAACAAGCGTATTTTTATCTTTATACATCTGTTTCACCTTTACAACAATACTCTTGCTATCACATATCAAGTTATCTTCAACCTTCGGGACATACAAAGCATACTCATTTTGTGTCTCAGCAACAGATAAAGCCAAAGCATCAAATTCAACACCTTTCAGGCAAACCACAACTCCTGTTTCCCTATCGAACAATATGTCGTCTTCACATTTTTCTGTTGTTGAAATACATAACGGATACATCATGAACGCCGGTTGACTATTTTTCAACTCGACATACAATCGTACATTATTATCGTTACGGATATGAAAAGGTGAATCATTCCCGTCAACAACATAACGTACATCAATATTTTTCCGAGTTTCATCAATGTTTAGTTCATCGGCAATTGACGAAATCAACCTCAAATAAGTTACTGATTCAGCAACAACAATCCCTTCACTTGTATAATCCACATATTCTGTTTGGGATCTCCATTTACCCGAGTACCTTAAAAGAATAGCAATATTCATCTTCAATAATTCGAAATAATTTGCTCTCTTCAGTAAACAACAAAAAACAGAGATGAAATTTGATTTTTGATTTATAATTTTGCTTCAGATTTGTGTTTTTATGTATTTGTGATTTTTAAAATTTGAAATTCCGTTGATGAAACATGATTTATGGGATACAGTAATCCACGTATTAAATTAGTTGCACCATTTACGTCAATGAATGTTGAATGTCCGTTACTCCCTGTTTTTGAGGACTCTAACATATTACAATATACATTACTTGTTATGTATATGCCTTTTAAGGAATGTATATTAAAAGGGAGAGAGACTAAACTAATTTTAAAAAGTGGGATGGGATGTAATTACTTCTAAAATGTTGATATTTATGTTATTTACCCAAAAAATATTAGCCCATCCATACTAATGTGACTCCCAATTGGGCCTAATAATTTGTCATTTGGGGTCTGACGAGATCCAAACTTCGGAGTGGATGTACCCAAGGCACAGTAGAGCCGCTTCGAGGACTTCTATTTAAGATGCATATTTAAAGGACTATTTTCATAAATCCCAATAGTTTAGTATGTAATTATATATAATCTCAAATATTTTTCATGTTTTTTTTATAATGAACATGATGTCATTGATTCAAGATCTGATGGTGATGGTGATGGTGAAAATTCGAGATCTATACATGAATTTTGTACGAATCATTCAATATCTATATACTAGTATCAGTTAATTATCAGCAATCAGAAATGCCTGAACAACACCGTCACCTCCGATGTTTCGAACAAATACCTCCTCCTCATCAACCATCATTCCATTCTCTGTTGGTATTTTGTGGTTCGCTGCTTCTACTGAAGCATCAAGATCGATAATGACTTCCATACAGAACCTAAGAGTCCTCCAAAGCTATTGTTATTCAGCCTCGATCGGTTGAGGCCTGATTCGGTTCTTAAACCTAAGCTTAATGATGCATTCTAATTCACTTGAAAACAAAGAGACGGGTCATATATATATATATATATATATTGAACCAACCATCTTATTACCATATAAACGAGGTAATGTGTTTTTAGGAAGTTTTAAGTTTTATGCAGCACTAAAATTATCTAACTCTAAAATTTGATTCTCTTATTTCTGAATGCTGGTGTAATTTTTTTTGGTGCCTCTAAACACCATTATCATCAATTATCAAACCACAACTTATAAATAAATCATGTGTCCCTGTTGTTATGGACTTATAATGGTTGTAAGTTTTGGCTTATTTAACTCACATTCCTTTTCTATTCGTCATTACTGTTGGTGAACTGTTGGTGCCTCTAAACTCAATTATCAATTGAGGTCTCGTTTGTATCTTAATATGTTGTCGTTAATGATTATCGATATATAATAGTGCTGATTATATTCGGCAACAAATGGTGGATGCGTATAATAATGGTTGGTAGTGATGATTGTAAATGGTAATTAATGGTGATGAGGATTGACGGTGGTGATAATTGTGCCGAGGATGGTGGTCATCAGTGAAAATATAGATAAAGTAGTATGGTAAACTGACATCTTTGTAGAAATATATCCTTATAATCTATATTAACTAAATAGCAAGAAAGTCTTGCTTAGATTGCTGCCAAGTGGCAGCCTATGAAATTGACACGTGTTAAATTTTAGGACAAATTAGTTAGTTAGGTAATAATTAGTTACTGTTTTCATTTAACAACTTTTTAAAAATTTTGGTAACTGATTTATTAATTTACTGTTTGCCTTTAATTCCTACGGCTTCTTAAAAATTAGAAGTTTGATATTTATATAATGAAGAAAGCTAAAAAGAAAGAAAAAAAATATTTTCCTAAAATAAACTACCCCAACCCCAATGAACACCCCCAAAATTGCATTGGTGCGCACGTTCCCCATTTAAATTTTTAAAGGACGTTATTAATATAGTTTTTTTTAATATTTTTAATAGTTATTTTGATAATAATTAAAATAACAAATGACATTACTATTATTATCATTGATAATTGATGCATTTCTTTAAGTTTGTTTGAACACCATTTGATCTGCCGTTTGTTTAAGTTAGGTTAGGTAATGAATGCTTATTGTTCTTTTTAAGTTTTAAAATTTTTTGATTCAATTTTATAAAATATCAAATTTCAATCTTTTATATATACTCAGCAGCAAGATAATTTTACCCATGATTTTGCCAAGTGACAGGATAAAGACACTTCGCAATTTCAAAACAACAATTATTTAGTATTTTATATTTTAAATTTAAAAATAATTAAATACCTAAATATTATAACCACTATTTATTTATTTTAAAATGGTGCAACAGAAAAATGTTGAACATAATTTAAAATTCAAGAATCTAAAATATATCAACAATTAAATAGACTAATATAATTAAAAATTTAAATTTATCCTATATTAAACAACTTATTTTACTAACAATTACTAAAGATAATATTTTTTAATTAAAAATAATAGATAAGGTCGAGTCAATTTTTTAACCTATCAATTTTTTTTCGTTATATTTTTATTAATATAGTATATTTAGGTAATATTTTTATAATTATATTTATTTTAATCTTTAAAAAAATTTAAAATAGACAAACAAGATAAAGACAAATGAAGAAAACTAAAATAGAAAGAAGAAAAAGTTTTCCTAAAATAAACTACCTCAACCCCCAAAAACACATTGATGTGCACGTTCCCCATTTAAAAGACATATCCCTTATTTCACAATATAGAATTAAAAAATAAATCAGTTAAATTAAAAGTCAATTTTCAAAAAGCCTAAATAGTTAATTTATATATTGAATTTCAAAAGATAAATACACCACTGCTTATATCCTTACAAAATACTAACTTCATAACCCACGCACATCAAAATAAAAAACTGCCCTTAAACTTCATCATCCACATCGTTTTGAAAAATTAAAACCTATTATTTCTAAACTAAATTCTTAACACATTTTATTTTAATCTTCTCTACACAGTTGCATTGTTTTTTTTTTACCTATTCCTCACTTTGCTGCAGTAACATTTCAGCAGTTTCTCTTCTCTTTTATTTTACTATGTTATTATTATGTTATTTGTGGAGAAATTCAAACAAACCTTTAACTGTTCCACTATATTTTTGATTTCTTCATCAACCTTCTTTAATTTGTTTTTATCCACAATCACAGAACGATCACTCGATGATTACAAATCAGTGGATGAGTTTTCACATATTGTTGGTAAATCGTTTTTAGAAATTCTTCAATATTATCATCTGGGTGAGTTTTGATATTTATAATTTTATTTTATCTATTTGTGTTTGCTTTATTTCTGTTGATCCGAATTTTCAAAGTTTTTCTTTGTGATTCAATGCGATAAATATATGATTGTTCATCATTAAAATCAACAACAGATTGTTACGCTTAGTGGCAGACTCTTATTGTCAATTGAGATGTTCCTACAGAAACATACAAATAATTGAGGCATTTAGAGGCAGACTCTTTTTGATTGTGTTTATACTTCTAGAGAATCATATGATGGATGAATTACAAACTATGATCAGATTAAAGCAACATTGAGTTACATATATATTACATTATTTATCCAGGTTCATATGGTAATTATTTGAGGTATTTCTTGAATTTTCAAAAATTAATATCCAGACCTTCATCGCATACTTTATTTCTATTTCGCCTATAACATTGAAGTTGGAGTTTTCTTCGCCTACTACTCATTTGGCCTTCAAGATTGTAATTTTTCTCTATTGTTACACTTTATGATTGAATCTCATGTAGTAACCACGACATAAATTATTATAGTAAGACATTATATTCTCAAGTTCAACTTTCACCTTACATTTGCTTTCAAAAGAACCAATGAAGAAATATTTGAGATATTTCTTATTGAAGCTTACTGTCACGCCTCAAATCCTATTGGGGCGGACTGGCACCCATAACCGAGGAGGCCCGGGAGAACCAGCTCATAACCTTATACTTCCCATGCATACCTCTATGACAACCCGAAATTCGGACAGCATCATGTCGCATATAAAAGGAAATAATCACCTGTATAAGCTCGAGCACACATATATATGTATATACAATACTTGGCCGTTGGAGCCATCACGTCTATTAACAAAATACCGCCTTGACTGTACACTAGGTCTACAAAGCCTCTAGACAATACACAGAGTTTAACTAAGGTCGGGACACACCCCGCCATATAACTAACTTCTATACAATACCAAAAGTGACTGGATATGACACGGAAAGCCCCGAAGCAAACTGGAGCTCACCAAAAGCAGCTGGATATCCTGGCTCCTACTTGTGCGGTGTATGAGCTGAGGTACCTGTGCCTGCAGCATGAAATGCAGGTCCCCCGTGGGGGACGTCAGTACGAAATATGTACTGAGTATGTAAAGCTGTAGATAATCACATATGATATAGGAGCTTAATAGAAATCAGAAACAAGTGAATAAATCGTAATAGGAGTGGACCACACTTACTAGAACTTGTGACAACCTGTACATTGTATTTATTCAATAACTTTACCTTCGTTCTTATCATCTTTGTAATCATTACTGTATTGTACTGTGATCATTAGGCTGACTCCAGTACATATCAACTGGGATGGACCCATGATAGGCTTATGCCCCTGGGATACCACCCATAAACACATAAATAGGGATCGACCCATGATAAGCTTATGCCCCTGGAATACCACCCGATAAACACATAAATAGGGATCGACCCATGATAGGCTTATGCCCATGGGATACCACCCGATAAGAGAGAACTTCCATCACTTAGTTCAATTAATCTTTGAGATTGTTATTTCGGTCGCCACCGCATTTTTGATACTTTGAAACAATGATACATCAATAAGAGACATATAAATAGACCATCAATGCAATAACAATGAAGTAAGAACTCATTGGCACATCAATGAAGTGTTTTGGAGTCATCAATGCCATAACAATGAAGTAGGAACTTATTGGTATATCAATGAAACGTTTTGGAGTCATTAATAGCACATGGATCTTGTTTGAGTAACCGGATACCTTCTGACATTCATTAGTGCAATAAACATGTAAGATTTGGAAAACAAGTAAGAATTGGAATGTCTTGACATCTTGTAGGGTGAAAACAAGTTCATTGGTAACGTAGGACATCATACAAAACCATTATGGATCACATGTTATTGAATAACTTTGGAAACTTTCTTAATAGAACAATTGTTCACTTTCATGCCAAAGATATGGTATAGAGTATGCTTTACATACCTGACTGTCAACCTTCAATACTAGTCCCAAATGGACTTCCCGTCTTTTCGGATTACTTATCTACAATGAACATATATAGCAATCTAGTATTAGCAACCAAACGTCACAATTCAATTATTTGAATTCACCAAACTAGTGGTTAAGTAGTAAGCCTTAATTACACCATAAAGGGTGTCACTTTAACCCTCTTATACTCCAATTACATTCACATGCCATGCACATTCATACAACATCCTCCAATATCAAGTTTGGATTCATTTATCCTTCCAACCAATCCATTAAACCAAATTGAGTCATAGACATAAATAATCATCAATTCAATAGTATATCACCATATCCACCTTCCATAACTCAATTACCATATCCTCCTTCCACAATTCAATACAACCAAACCATGCAAAATAGTCCATAACCCTATTTCCATCACCTTTCAATAACAACCAATACATATAATCCTCTATCACACATATACATATGGAAAAGAACAAAGGCAAACAATATTCATACCTTAGAATTCACCTCTTGATTATGCAATCCTGTTTGCACAAATAATAGGTGTCGTTCGAAGCTCTCGAGATGACAAACGCAGTTATCGGATTACTTTGGAATTTCTACGGTTGAATCAAAAGTAATTTAAAGGTCAAATTTGGCTAGGGTTTGTTCTTTCTCAATGATTGATGATGAAAATGAGTTTTTGAACTCATATACATGTATATATACACATATTCCCGTCCATAATATAATAGGAAATGACCAAAATGCCTTTAAAATTTAAATAATGTCAAATCTGTCCTTTGGTGGACTGTTTTGATAAGCTAAAGTAGATCGACCATAACTCTTTACTCCGATACTGGATTTGGGTGAAATTGGTATCGTTGGAAGGATAATTCAAAGGGATTTCATTTCATATAAAGTAGGCCACCCAGTTCGTCCTGTACAAGGAGTTATGGTCGTTTGAAGTTGACCCTAGAAATCTGTTTTGATAGGCTGAAGTAAAACAAGTATAACTCCTTACTCAGACGTTGGATTTGGATGAAACCAATTGAATTGGAAAGAAGACTCAAAGATCTTTATTTTCATAGGTTGCAGCTCTCCCAGTTCATTATATTAAGAGAGTTATGATCGTTCGAAGTTGACCTAAAAATTCTGCTGACCTCAGTAGTTTGTGTGCAGGAAATTTTCCTGCACATTTACTATTCCCAAATATTCCGGCCACCGTTTTATAGTTTCGAACGTGCTCGATTATATCCGAAACCTATCCGTTTTTGGAAATCTTTATATCGTTGGAAAGCTTATTCAATAACCTTCGCATGGAACCATCGACGGGCAAATTCCGGTATAAATAAAATAAAAAATTAATTCCAAATAAATAAGACCAATACGCGTACTTGAATACGCCAATACACGTACTTAAATACGGGGTGTTGCACTTACCATAGTACATGAGAAGTTTGAGATCGAAACTTGATTAATTATTCTTTTGTTGTGTAGGACTAACAAGAAAATGATTAATAGGACTAACAAGGAAATGATTAGTACAAAGAAAAAAACCGAAATTATTGTCCATTTTACCATCTTTATGATTGTAACTGTAATATGTAATGTTTCATTTACCGTATTAATTATTAGAATCCTAGAATTTATTCTGAAATTAAATATTTTTCACATTCTTATGATTTCTTCTTATGATTTCTTTCACAATTATTTTGTAACTAAAAATAACATAGTAATGAATGAGAAGGTCCCTAAAATAAATGAGTCCTGTTCAATTACTTTATTATTCTGTTTTCTTATAATTGCTATTTTTTAATATGTCAAAACTGATCTAATTCATTAGCTTTTTGTTTCTAATCCATTAGGTGCATTAGACAACTCACGTATAAATTAAAAAGAAACTTAACGAAATCATTCCAATGGTCCTTATAGCATATATTGTGAAAGTTTTGAGAGGAAATTGACATATACTATGTTAAGTTAAGAGTTTCTAGAATTAAATTTTTAAAATTTAGATGATTGTTCTAAGAATTTACAGATTTCTTGCATATAAATAGAGACAGGATAAAATGATCTGTATACTATACTCCCAGTAATCTCTTAGTTTATGAGTAAAATTGCCTTATAAATTTTCATATGTAAGATGTGTGAATATTCAATTTTCTTTTCTTTTTTGACATTGATATATTTCATGTAGTGCTTTGCACAATGCCATAAGAAAATTACAGAAATTACTCCAGGAAGTTAGGCCATTAAATTATTTCAGTGATGCACACCATATATAGACTGCAAATTTTGATATAATACACTAAGGGTCTTTGGTTATTAGTTAGAGTTATGCAGATATTAATAATGCAAGAATTAATAAATGAAAATGCTAGATTATATGGTGTCACTGTTGCTGAATAAGAGAAATTGAAAGGTGAGTTTCGTTCATTAATATTAATTAAGTTGTACGTGGGTAAACCATTAACTTCTGAGATTTGAGGTTTGTCAATAATTTTTGTTGATGAATGAAGAGTACAAAATGATCGTAAATTCACATTTCATGAAAAAAGAATTATTTTTTATTCATTGATGATTGTTTCTAATACTCAGTTATTCTGAGATCGATTATTGAGAAAGCCATGAGAATCTCAAATCCATGTTGAAAAAGATATTGAATGTCTGAAAAATAAAATAAAATGTGTGGGAGTCAGGAGGAGATGAGATCTATGTATAATTCAAGACTATGAATCACCTATCCAGAATGAAGTGATGGTTGTAGTATGATCTCATTGGTATTAGTATGATTTGCGAGAAATCACATTCATAGAAGTTTGATGTTATCGTGAGAGGTTTTTCTATTTAAATATTAACACATTTTCTTATAATTAAAATTAAGACAAGATAAATATAGAATTAAATAACATTAGTTCATCAGAAAATTAACGCGGTTAATTTGGTAGTGATGAGATCATTAAATGTGAGATTTCTACTTATATTACACGTGAAAGTTGGATTCATCCTTTTTACTTTGATTTTAAAACATTAAATTTTAAATTTGAATTTATTCAGATTAACACCTTAATGTTTGAGTATTTGAATTTTTAGTTGCTTATAACTTCTCCCTTGGAAATTTTTTAAAATTCAAATCGGATTATGCTCCTATAATTTTTGGCTCTTTATTCTTAATTATAACTTTAAAAAATTATCTTTATCCGAATTAATACCTAACCAGATGAATATTTTAAATTTTAAAATAATTACAACTTTCCTTATGAACTGCCTATTTTCTTCACATTGATCAATTCCTGCTATTTGATGTGAAATATTACTTCATCCTTCTCATAAATATAACTACTTTTTCCTAGAAAATAAATAGTGATTTTACTAATTTTCAAGTCAAAAATATTTTGAAAGAAATGTAACTTTTTCTTGGTTATGTAAAGAAGAGTGACAGAAAGAAAATCATTAATGTTCTCTTAAAACCATTAAACATAGTTTATTTTGAAATAAAATGAAAAAATTACAACATCATTTGTCTAAGACACCATTTATTTAAAATGGAAGGAGTACTATACTCTCCATTTCAATTAGTTGGCTCTTTTCATTAAAATACTTAATTTAATTTAATTATCTTTTTTATGAAATCAAGAAAAATTTATTATACTTTTTCAATACTATCCCTATCATTAAATGACGAAACAAAATTCGTATACTCAAATTTATATTTTCAAATTATAATTAACAAGGCTAATTTGATAAAATAAATTTCTAATAGTGTATTAAATTTTTTCTATTCAAACAATGAATTATTGAGAAAAATAAGAAACACAATTAAATTATATTTGACTTCAGAAAGGATAGAAGAGTAATTTTTTATTTTGAAATATGCACAACAAATAGCTGGAAGAAATAAAAAACTAACAAAAGATCGAAAGAAAAAGCCTACATGAAAAAATCAGTAAAGACCAAATTAGAAATGAAGTGGGCGACGAAAATTGATGGCTAAAACATGAAAACCAAATTCCTGGGCTATTCGGTGGGATTAACTTCGATCGAATTAAATGTCCATTTCGCTTGAAGATTTGAATATGAGCATCAAAAATTAGAAATATACAAATATAAAAAAAAAAAATTTAACTATTTAACATAAATCTTACTGGAAAAAATAAATATTTTAAATTAATAATTATTTTGTTAGTGAGCATATTAGATTGAGAAATAAAATTATAGCTGAAATATAAAATATAATCAAATAAATCATACAACTTATATTGTATTGCTTTTTTCTGTTTATATCTTAAAGAACTCTATTTATACGTCGTATAAAAAAGCATTTGACATGTTGAGAAGCCACAATTTGAAATTCAGTAACTTCTTCGAGTTAGCTAAAGAGAATCAAAATTATTACATATCAAGAATTTACACTTTTTACTTTTATTTTTATTTAATAACTTAAATAAATAAAAAATTCATATCTTTTATATTAGTCTATAATTTTTACACTTATAAACAATCAATAAACGGTTGTGAATCGGATGATTTAAATTTCACAATCAATAAGGTAATAAAAACATTCAATGAGTCAAACTAATAAGAGATACATCATAATATTTTCGTGCATCGCGCGGGGATGAATACTAATAATGTTAAATATTAGGATAGCTACGTTAAAAGAAAAAGGACAAATTAAGATAATGAATCCATCTCTTTTTTCATTAATTATCTACCTAATCGGAACTCCATCATTAACTATCCTAATAAATTATTTTGTTTAGTCTGCTCCAACTGCACCCTACTCTTTAATTTTTTTAAATCTATGTTTTATTTGCTTTCCCTCCAAAGTTCGTATCTATGAACTGATCTTCTACCCCACAATCCATTAGTCAACATTATAAAATGAAAAAGAAGTTGCATGTCTTCTGATTGACATACCATCTGCTAGCTAGCTACTTTATCAAAGTCTTCCAAAAAATTAATTTACAAATAATTCAAAAATCAAAGTACTATTATCATGAATATATTAATGTAAAGAAAGATTAACCACTAATTAACCCGTCCCCATCAATTTTGAAATTCTCAATTAACACCAAAAAAGAAGAATTATGTAAAGATATGTGCGTGGACTTCAGCGTCCTGATCAGTCCTTTTGTCAATAGTATCATATAACTAATAACATAGATCTAGACTCCTTATTAAGAGTTCTAATTAACCTAATAACTTATGCTCAAATTCTATATATACATATTAAGAAATTTATTTACTTATAAATATATTTGATTGTGAATCTAATTACTATTATTATATTACTTGAGGGTCCAACCCAAACAACTAGACTAATAGGTGGGAGAACCGGGGGCAGAGCCAACTTAGGGTGGGGGTCATCCAAACTCCTTACGGAGGAAAATTACGCTATTTTCTCTCAGCTAGTTCGTGTGTTTATTTCTTCATGTTTACTAGCACCACCACCTGAAAAAAAATCTAACTTATAAACCCGTTAACATTTCTCTTTTTAACCGATGAGGAACAAATTGACACAGAGTTTCATCGCGCTAGAACAAAAAGAAAAATACTAGTAAAAAATAATGTTTGCAGCATTTCCAATGAGCCATAACAGATAGGGGTGTTTTAGCCTTAGGTCAGGAATAAGTCACTAAAATGCCCAGAATCCAAGAGAAGGGAATTGGTACAGAGATGGATTACAACATACTACTACTGGATTTGATGATTCATATGTTTCTCTTTTCTCTTTTCTCTTTCCCAAAACAAGGAAAGAAATCAAGAAAAGGAAACAAAGAATGCAAATCAAGAAAGTAAATTAAAGATAGACGAAAATGATAAAAAAGAGTAGCTAGTCAGATCATAATTAAAAAGAATATTCTTGTGATGAATTATTTAATTCATCTCATGCCTTCTGGATGCAATGGGAAGAGTTGAAGAGTCCTATCACCATTTTCTCTACAACTTCTCTTTTCTTCTTCTTCTTGTTGTTCTTCCTCCAAGTATTCAAATGTCCACCCCCTACACTTTCTCTTGTATGGACTATCTTCTTCCCTCACTACTTCTCCCTATATCAATAAGTTACGCTTTATCAGATCAATTAAAAGATAACTACAGATAACCATCAATAAAAAAGCGATTAAAATTAGTAAACATTGGCAGAGCTAGGGCGCAAGGGGTTCATCCTAACTTCCTTTAACGAAAAATTATACTAGCTATATATACAAGACCACCAAAATTACTTTGTATACATATATAAGAGATGTTGAATCACCTGAACTTATCGGTGTGTTATAACATGTCAAAATGTAGTAACGTTCTTAAACATGTCCAAATATAATGGTTATTACAACATGTCAAAATAGATCGACAATTTTAGTTATCTTTTTTTATGCTGACAGTGTATTATAACTTCATTTAATAGTTCAAAATTTATATATACTATAGTGCAAAAGATCACGAGACATACCCTAGTGTCAAATGACAAAGGACTAGTGACTATGGCTGGCGGTGTTCTTGGACTTTGGCTAAGGCCAAGGCTATTCCTCTTTTGCTTTTGTCTCTCACGAGCTTTGTGGTTTTGAAACCAATAGAACACATTTTTCCCTTCTATTTTCCCATATTTCCCTAACTGTGCTGTGATTTGCTCTATTTGCTGGGCATTTGGGGTACGCATTCCACCTCTATACAGCATTTCCAGTATCCCTATCTGTTCTTGTGTTGGATTCCACCTCGTTCCTCCTGGGTGTGACTCCACCTGCATCAACATACGTGTTACATTTAAAACATTAAAAAATAAAAAATAAAAAGCAGTACGGGTGCATTAAAACTCCCGCTATGTGCAGAGTTTGGGGAAAAGCTCCCGCTATGTGCAGAGTTTGGGAAAAGGCCTAACCACAAGAGTTTACTATATGCAGCCTTACGTTATATGTAAAACATCATTAAATGGATCCCCATGAGTCCTAACTAGCTACCGATATGCCATCGATCGGTGGAAGCAGGTGTAAAGTGGTAGGATCAATGTTCTAAAAATTACTCCCTCTATTTGGAAATAAGTTGTCGTTTTAGCTTGGCCATATTCCTTAAGAAACTACTCATTTCTAGAAAATAAAGAATGTTTTACTAACGTATCCTTAATAAGTACATTGAAAAAAATGTATTAGCTTTTAAGTAGTTTTTTCGTAATGTAAAACTCTCCTAATTTAGAGAAGGATATCACTGATGTCTTCTTAATTACTATCTAAAGTAGGCCCTAATCTAAAGTACCACTTTTTCATGAACAAAATATAAAGGCTATAATAAAACTTATTCCTAAACGAAATCAGTACTAATATTAAAGAAAAACACTAAAGAGTTTTTCATGTTCCAACTAGAGAAACATGTTAGCTAGAATAATCCCTACATCATTTAATGCGACCCTCTATCATTTAATGTTAAATGTAACTAGTACATACCACTTCACTCTAGTAGAGACGAACTAAGAGTTTGAACTTTATGAATTTAATAGGTTGTTGTATGCAATGTTCTTTTGAGTCAATTGCAATGTACTATTTGTACTACACAAGTCATATTTTTAACACATAGTAAATAAAGTTTAAGCCAATTGGGTTCAGTTGAACTCATAGCTTTAGTTGATACATCACTAGATTCAACTGAACTCATTGCTTTCTGTTCAAATCATGTATAAGCATATGCACAAAGTTTTTGAAATTACCTGAGAGGAATCTTTCTTCTCTTCATTGAAAGCATGTTTAGGAGGGCTAGTGCTACTTTCCGGTCTAATGAAGCTCTTAAGATCAAAAGGAGGAGTAACAATGGTGGTTGAATCATTATTGGTAGTACTGTTGAGCTTAGGAGCAAGTGGTCTTAAACGTTTGCAACCAAGTGTAAGTGAAGGAGGAGCAGTTGTGGTTGCTTCATGCTCCAAGAATCCACGTGTGAATTGATGCACCTTCATGGTTAAGCTTCCTGATGATCCCATGTACATGAAGAGAGGATTATAATATTCATGGGACTAGACTCTTCCCCATTATATAGAACTCAATTATCACTCCTACTACTAAAAGGTGGAGTTTAACTACCATCATATTTACTGACAGAGTAAAAGAATTTTTTACTGTGCGATCTAGTTACCTAAAAGATAACTACACATTGTAAGCCGGTAACCAACCAACTAATCTATAATAAGTTAAATTCATAATGTTAAAAGCACAATACGTACTATGTTACAATACGTTAATAGCGTAAAAAAAAATTACACTGTCAGTATCTATTACTTTATTCGTCTCAATTTATGTGGCACAACATAATTTAGACACAATTTAATTAAGAAAGAAATGAAAATTTTTAAAATGTGTGGCCTAGCACAAATCTTAGTCATTCGGGTGATTATAGAACATTTCATTGAAGGTAAAAGGGACATTTGAAAGTTAAGCCATTTCTATAGATATTCTTTTCCGGACAAATTAAAAAGAACAGTGCGTCACATAAATTGAGACGAAGGGAGTTGTTAGGATCAAACAGTTATCATCATGCCAACAGTTCGACAAAGCAAGCGTCACATTCAATTATGACTGTTACTCGGACCACTCCAACCCATCGGACGCATTTTAATAGGCAGGATATTGACGCTACTCGATCAATTTAAAAAAAAAAAAAAAAAAGAGAGAGAGAGAGAGAGAATGAAGAAAAAAGGTAAAAGAAAGTGGGAAATGAGGTGGGTGCCTAGAAGAACCAAGACCAAATGATGAGGTGAGGTTGACTTGAGATTTCCATTTTAAAAAGTAAGAGGAAAAAAGTGGATCCATAGAGAGCTAGCTAAAGAGAGGGAAAAGAATTAAACCAAAGGAAAAAAAAGCTGTAAAAAAAAGGTTATGAATGTAATGGATAGGTGAGCGTGTGGGTGAAAGTATTCGTGTGTGTGTAGTTGGCTAGTCTTATCAAATGCAATGAGTTTGCTTCTCTTTTTCTCTCTATTTCTTTTTTTGCCTTTTTTTCTTTCTTCTTCTCACTTTCATCATTATAACTTGTCCATGCTTTTCGGTGGCCTCTTCTCCTTCTAATCTTTATATCACTAAATAAAGTGAAGAGAAGAAAAATATAAGTATATATATATTTTTTTTGTCATATTTGATTTGAAGGGGAGTTTTGAAATAATTGATAAAGTTGACGTTATGTGATCAAGAGGCCACAAAAACAACATCTTGCAGAAATACAAGGTAAGATTGTGTTCAATTAACTCGTGTGATTGTGTCTGCATTTAGACTTCCCGCATAGCTAGAGCTATAATGCCTTGAATTGTCTTTTTTCTTTTTCTTATTTAATTAGTATGACCCTTAAGAAGTAGTAGTATATGAAATAATATTTTTACTATATATCAGTCCTAATTATAATATTGAAAATAATTTACTCCCCTCGTCAATTTATTTGTCTTACTTAGTTCGTTTAAAAAAGAATATTCCTTTTTTGTTTGATAATTCTTTAATTCGAACTTCCCACATAACATGTTTAAGATCACAAGATTGAATGACATTTTTGAACATTCTACGTATCTTAAATTCTCTTAAAAGTTTGTTATACATTTTAAATTTCATGACAAGTCAAAGTCAAATAAAAAAATTGAAGTAAAGGGAGTCGTACATAATAATAAGCTTAAAATAAATATAAAGTGATAAATTATTTTTAAATTTTTAAAATTTAATTAATATAAATGAATATTTATTTTTTAGTATGGTGGATAAATAGAGGTGGACATGGGAGAGATTATTAAAAGAAAAAAAAGTTTCCTCCAATCCCTAAACTCCTAATTGGAACACTTTAATTTGTTACTTTCTAAGATACGGATACGGAAAAAAAAAAAATTGAATGCCGTCTTTAAGTGGTGGTGGAAAATGTTGAAAAAATTAACACAAAGTTTATTATTATAATATTATATGTGTATAACATGCATGACGTGTGTATACAACTACATATATTTTGTATACTATATGTGACAAAAAAATCCATCTGATGTAGCTTTAGTTACGCCCATAACCCAAAATAACCCTTTTTTTTTTGGGAACTGTATACTCCAATTTCCCAAATAGTATTATCAAAAGGAAAAACCACTATCTCACACTTTATATCAACCCATTTTTGTATAGCAAAAATCTTTGCATGATTCAAGCACATGCATCAAAGTAAAGCCCTAATTATCTGTCACCCATCAATGATTGAATTTCATTAATTTATGAGGAGGCATCAAGTGAAATATAGTCAAGACCGTTGGAAATTTAGAAATTTATTTCATGTACCATATCTTTCTTTTTCTTTTGTGTATCTAAATAGGAGTACTTTGTTCTTTTAATTTATTAAATTCCGAGAATGCACCGAAACCCATTAATTCCTCTAGAATTATAAAAAGTCAAAAAAGAAAAATATGCAGCTTGACTAAAATATAGAGAAGATTGTTATAGGAGCTGGCTCATTCAGAAACGTGGCAGCTTATTATTGAAGGCAGGTATTTCTCGTCTTGTCAGTAATATTTAGTACTAAAATATATGCATTACAAATTTTAAAAAATATATGTAACGCATATTATATTCTTATTTTTCAATGGATGGATTATTTTCGATAGTATACTATCAGCTCAAATAAAACATTTTAGAGAATTTGAAAAGTAAATGCAGTGGTAAAGAAATTACGTTGCGAATGACGCAGAAAAAATAACAGCACCAATAAATAATACGACAATAAAAAACTAGAGGAAACCCAAATACTTTTGTTTTGAATCCCGACTAACTATAGACTTTTATTACAGTACTTTAATGCATGCCTGTTTAAAACCAGGAAAACAAAAAAAGAATATTATATTATGTCCTCAATTATCCATAATTCGAAACTAGACTGGATTATCAAACCTGAAATGTGAATCCAACAAAAACTTTATAGTGAAAGTCTTCAAGAGAGTGCTGAAATTTATGCCCCAATCCTGAAAGATCTACTGATCGAGTTATGCTACTTTCTAATTATCTTGGCTTGGTATATGAACATAAGTTTCCATTTTTTTCCTATCCGCCTTTGAAACTATAAGAATATTTGCTAAGGAAAAAGTTATTGAATAGTTTGAATCATCTTAGGTAAAAGGTTAATTAAAACATATTATTATTTCATTGAAGAGTAAAGATGATATTTGAATTCAAAACTGCTTTTGGTTTTAGCACGTGAAAATAAATTTGTGATGGGTGATAACAGTGGCTTACGCAGAACGACTTTTAGTAAGCAGTGTCGATTTTTATATAACAAAGACTAAATATTTAATTACCACAATTCCTCACAAGATATGTTTTTGTCTCAACTGGTATATAGTCTAATTTTAAGCTAGAAGAGGTCTTGGGTTCAATACTACTTAACCACCATTTTAAGAAAATTTTACAAAAAATTAAATAAGAAAATTTTGCAGAAAAAAGTACCAATGAAGGTTTGAACACCAAACCTGTAAGATGCAAAGAAGGCGCTGGATCCTTGCACCAAGAGGAGCATATTATTAATAAGTGTCGTTTCCTTGAATATTAGTTTTTGCGCACAGTATTAACATATAATTGTGTATATAGTTGGTAAAAAAATTCTACGAAGCAGTGTCGCTTGATACCCCTTCCCTCAGTGTGGGTTCGCCCTTGAGTGATTACGATGAAGCTCGAATTCGAAACCGCAGGTGTAAAATTCGAGTTCAACAGCCGGGTCAATCAGGAGATGACACGCGACAAGTGTGACAGATCAGATGCGACTCAACAAGTAGATGTGTCTTTAGATTTAGCTCCAGCACCAACCATATATGCTGATTTCATTTACTAAGAACCCAGAGTCATGATTCAACTATTTCAAAGAATTCGAGCACATATTAATTACATGTTAATTAGTGTTGAGTTCGAAATCGAGAGGGCGTCATGCGGAAGCTTAAGCCTTAAAGTTTGCAAACCTTGAGACAATAAATCAGACGACAAAGAAAACAATACTAAAAAGTATAAAATTATTATATGTTTTGGCCAATCGGCCTACGTATTATAAAACCTAATATCGAAAAACATTAAACCTATTGGGAGAAATTTCCCCCTAAATAAAACTCTTTAATGAACTACATTGTGGATGCTATTGTGTTATGGTATGAGAAGGGGTGTTCTATTTATAGAGTTTCAAAATCTTTCCTCAAAGAAAGAGGTTAGTCAAATATGGAAAAGAATTATATTTTTTCTTTCAGGAAAAGTAAAAGTAATTATGGTAACTTTTATTTTCCTTCTAAGAAAAAATAAAACTTAAATATAATAAGAAAATCAGGGCAAAAATCCTAACAACTAGATTCATTTTCTTTCTATTTCCTTTTGTGTTTACTGTAAGGTGAGGATCCTAGTTCCCTGTAATTAGTCCGATACCATGGACCAACAATCTATCATATATGATATAGGGCAACCCGATATACTAAATCTTCCGCTATGCGGCACGATTCTGAAAAAGGTCGCTGGACGACAAGGATCTATTGTACGCACCCTTATTGATCATATATATTATGTTCTAATATAAATATAACGAGTGGAAAAACAACACTCCTCGATAAGAATTCAAAGTTTAGGCGTGGAGAGTGTCAAATGACAAGTAACCACTCGTTTGAATAAAAGCAAAGTTTGAAAATGATCATTTCATATACGTCAAGGCCCATAAGACACAGAAAGAGTGATGTCCAATCAAACATGCGATGTTTTTTTTCTCTGGCATATTTATAGTAACTTTATAAAAATTATTACTATTATTCATCTATATTTACTCTCCAATTTAACGTCGTACATGAAGGATAGATTTTGCATGCAGTATTACCCTTTGAAAATAAGCAAAGGTTGTTTTTTTCATTTTCATTTTCCCCCGACCAAATCTTACCTATAAAACCTATGGAATTAGGTTTGAAGAAAAAAAGAATTCTAAATATAGTTTTGTCCTTTTGGCCTTTAGACTAGAATCCAAATAAGTTGTCTTATTATTGGCCTGCACCAAGTCATTCTACGTAGAAATGTTTTCACATTTAGAAATGATTTCAATTTTGAAATTAGTCACGTTATCCTATTTTTATGTTTCGGTGCCCCAACGTCAAAGGAATAATATTCAATTATTGAGTTTTTTCTTTTTCTGAATTGAAAGTACAGCTCACAAAAATTATATTTTCGACTTATAAGCAAATAAAAGAATTTCTTTTTGATTGGCTTAAAGTACTCATTCAAAATTACTCTCCTCCTTCCATTTTAGTATTTTACATGTCACTCTTTAATTTGACACGATATTTAAAGAGAAAAGGATATTTTTATAATTTATGGTTTAAAATAATTTTTTAATATTTATATGGTTGTAAATTATTTTATTAGAGTGATAAAGAAATTTTAAAGTTAACTTTTTTTTCTAATTATAATAAGATGACATTCTTTTTTAGACTAAAAAGAAAAGGATAACACATAAAATAAGACGGATGGAGTATACTGTATATTTTATTAAAATGAAGTTTTTCTAGATTGATTGCCCCGTTAATTAATCTCCAGCTGTTTTACATTTTTTAAGGTGTCGATGGTTCTGTACCTGATAGGCTGATATACAAAATACTCCAATAAAGTGTCCCACAATTATTTAATTTCATCTTTCAAGGTAAAAGGAAAAGGAGGACGGATGAACTATGATGACAAACATAAAATTTTGCCTCATTAAGAACATTCTTAATTATGAACTAAACAAGCAAGAAGTACAAAGTGGAATGGAAGAGTATAATAACATACGTATGATCATGGGAACTACACAATGAGTTGAGTACGTGTGGCCATTTCGATATTATAACACACTCAATTATCAATTATTCTCAGATACCCATGGCAAAGAAAATTCAATTAAATTCTATTTACGAGAAAGTTATATTGTACAATAGGATTAAAATATATTTGTTTGTACATGTTCATATATTAGGTGTGATATCTTTACATTTTAAATCTCTTTTGTTATGAACCAATTGTCCCACATTGAAAAAATAGAGAAATGCTTAGGGAATTATAAGTCAAATAAGTTCTCCCATCTATTAGACTAATCTTTTGGGTTGGGCTCTCCTGTTTGGTTTATAACAATGGTGCTCTCGTTGAGAGTCCCACGCGTTGGGCCGTGACTCGAAGTGGTGGCCTGTGCGCTAGGAGTGGTGGCCTGGAACCAAGAGGGGTGTCAGCCCGTGACCAACGAGGATCGATCCACGTGTGGGGGGAGCCGCGCGTCGGGCCGTGACTCGTAGTGGTGGCCTGTGGCCCAGTAGTGATGGCCTGGACCCAAGAGGGTTGCCAGCCGTGACCAACGAGGATTGATCCATGCGTGGAGCCAAGACTCGAAGTGATGGTTTGTGTGTGCGCAAGGAGTGGTGGCCTGGACCCAAGAGGGGTGTCAGCCGTGACCAACTGGGTGTAGCCTTGACCAACGAGGATCGATCCACGTGCGGGGAGCCGCTCGTTAGGTCGTGACTCGTAGTGGTGGCCTGTGTGCCCGTAGTGATGGCCTGGACCCAAGAGGATTGCCAGTCGTGACCAACTAGGCATAGTCGTGACCAACGAAGATCGATCCATGCGTGGAGCCAAGACTCGGAGTGATGGCTTGTGCGCCAGAAGTGGTGGCCTGGACCCAAGAGGGGTGCCAGCCTTGACCAACGAGGATCGATCCACGTGCGGGGAGCCGCTCGTTGGGCCGTGACTCATAGTGATGGCCTGTGCGCTAGGAGTGGTGGCCTGGAACCAAGAGGGGTGTCAACCTGTGACCAACGAGGATCGATCCACGTGCGGGGGGAGTCGCGCGTCGGGTCGTGACTCGTGGTGGTGGCCTGTGGCCCAGTAGTGATGGCCTGGACCCAAGAGGGTTGCCAGCCATGACCAACGAGGATCGATCCATGCGTGGAGCCAAGACTCGGAGTGATGGTTTGTGCGCAAGGAGTGGTGGCCTGGACCCAAGAGGGGTGTCAGTCGTGACCAACTGGGCGTAGCCTTGACCAACGAGGATCGATCCACGTGCGGGGAGCCGCTCATTTGGCCGTGACTCGTAGTGGTGGCCTGTGTGCCAGTAGTGATGGCTTGGACTTAAGAGGATTGCCAGTCGTGACCAACGAAGATCGATCTATGCGTGGAGCCAAGACTCGGAGTGATGGCTTGTGCGCCAGAAGTGGTGGCCTGGACCCAAGAGGGGTGCCAGCCTTGACCAACGAGGATCGATCCACGTGCGGGGAGCCGCTCGTTGGGCCATGACTCGTAGTGGTGGCCTGTGTGCCAGTAGTGATGGCCTGGACCCAAGAGGATTGCCAGTCGTGACCAACGAGGATCGATCCATGCGTGGAGCCGTGACTCGTAGTGGTGGCCTGTGTGCCAGTAGTGATGGCCTGGACCCAAGAGGATTGCCAGTCGTGACCAACTAGGCATAGCCGTGACCAACGAGGATCGATCTATGCGTGGAGCCAAGACTCGGAGTGATGGCTTGTGCGCCAGGAGTGGTGGCCTGGACCCAAGAGGGGTGCCAGCCTTGACCAACGAGGATCGATCCACGTGCGGGGAGCCGTTCGTTGGGCCGTGACTCGTAGTGGTGGCCTATGTGCCAGTAGTGATGGCCTGGACCCAAGAGGATTGCCAGTCGTGACCAACTAGGCATAGCCGTGACCAACGAGGATCGATCCATGCGTGGAGCCAAGACTCGGAGTGATGGCTTGTGCGCCAGGAGTGGTGGCCTGGACCCAAGAAGGGTGTCAGCCTTGACCAACGAGGATCGATCCACGTGCGGGGAGCCGCTCGTTGGGTCGTGACTCGTAGTGGTGGCCTGGACCCAAGAGGATTGCCAGTTGTGACCAACCGTGCATAGCCGTGACCAACGAGGATCGATCCCTGCGTCGAGCCCACGACTCGGAGTGGTGGCTTGGACCTAAGAGGGGTGTCAGCCGTGACCAACGAGGTCGTTGGTTCTCAAGCGGAGGTGATTGTTATGAACCAATTGTCCTCGGAGTGGTGGCTTGTGCGCCAGGAGTGGTGGCCTGGACCCAAGAGGGGTGCCAGCCCGTGACCAACAAAGATCGATCCACGTGCGGGGAGCCGCTCGTTGGGCCGTGACTCGTAGTGGTGGCCTGGACCACTCCGAGAATTGCCAGTCGTGACCAACTGGGCATAGCCGTGACCAACGAGGATCGATCCATGCGTGGAGCCCACGACTCGGAGTGGTGGCCTGGACCCAAGAGGGGTGCCATCCGTTACCAACTGGGCTTAGCCGTGACCAACGAGGTCGTTGGTTCTCAAGCGGAGGTGATTGTTATGAACCAATTGTCCCACATTGGAAAAATAGAGAAATGCTAAGGGGATTATAAGTCAAATGGATTCTCCCACCTATTAGACTAGTCTTTTGGGTTGGACTCTCTCTTTTGGTTTATAACATCCTTCCTCAAATGTTTTATAGCTCATATACTTAGTCATAAGCAGTCTCAAGGACTAGCCACAACCAAGAATGATCATTATTTGGCTCATTATTGTATTTGAAAATCTTATAGCGTCTCCTATTTGAGCATCTGATGAATCAAAATTTCCATGAAATCATTCTTTTGTACTTACTTTTTGTGATTGATATATCTACTTGCATATTCATGGTGCCACTACGATTCCCGTTTATAATTTGTCTAATGATTCCTTTATTCTTTTTTATTTTTTCTCTTTCTTTATTTGCCTAATAGTTTGTGTACGTATCAACATCAATCATCTTGTGGTTTGCCAATATATATAGGCTCATGAATCTATGCTACTGTAGATTATTTAAGACTTTTAGTACCTTCTTCTAGTAGTAATTGGAACTTCATAACCCCACTCTATGATAGATGGTAAAGAAAATTAGTGTTCTGAGTTTGCGAATAAAGTCATATATTGAAGGTTGAGAAGATTGAGAAACCACATAAAAGTTTGTTGGAAAATATTATGAGACCTTTTTTGGAAAAGATGACGCTGATTTTGCCAAAAGTGGACAGTATTATCATGTTAACAGTATTTTTAGACTCAGTTTTCCCAATCGGTCAAAACAAATGGTTCAATGAGATGAGTATATAAATGACGAAGTAATAACATGAGGCTCTGCTTGAAGAAGTGAATACAATGCAAGATGAAGATAACTTTAGGATTTTATGGCCATATATAATTAAATGCTCATTAACATAATGAATCTTGAAAATTAACCCGTTGATTATGGTAATGTGTCACGTGGTACTTAGTTCGAAGGAAAGACATAAATCCTGATGATTGACTACGCGAAACTTAATTCAAGGGGAATATTGAAGGATGAACAAAATTTCATATTGATAGTTAAAAATATTATATTGAACAACTACATATAAAGCATAAAAATACTATTAATGGTCTAAGATATTTTAGAGAAAATCGAGCAGATTAAGTGACTAACGACTCTAAATAAAAAATATCATTATCTTAAGAATATCTTCAAGCTAGTTGAACCCGTCTTTTTAAGACTATTTAAGACTTTTAGTACCTTCTAGTAGTAATTGGAACTTCATAATCCCATTCTACGCTAGATGGTAAAGAAAATTAGTGGTCTGACTTTGCAAATAAAGCCACGTATTGACGGTTGAGAAGATTGGCAAACCACATAAAAGTTTATTGGGAAAAATATTATTATGAGATCTTTTTTGGAAAGATCATGCTGATTTCGTTGAAAGTGGACAATATTATCATGTTAAGAGTATCTTTACATTGAGTTTTTCCAATCAATCAGAGCAAATGGTTCGATGAGACGAGTATATATGAAGAAGTAATAACATGAGGCTCTGCTCGAAGAATCGTGAATACAAGTTGAAGCTAACTTAGGAATTTTGTGGTCATAATTAAATGTTCACGAAAGACATGAAAATTGATGATTAACCAAGTGAAACTTAATTCAAGGAAAATATTGTATGATGAATAAAATTTCATATTGATAGTTGGAAACATTATATTTAACAACTACATATAAAGCATAGAAATATTATTAATGGTCTAAGATATTTTAGAGAAAATCGAGCAGATTAACGCCTAAATTAAAAAATCATCATGTTAAAAGTATATTCAAGCTAGTTGAACCCATCTTGCTAGGATCTTCCGAAGTGCCTATGCCTCCATAAGAATGTAACCGAAAAGAGAAATAAGTTACATTCTTAGATTTCGACAAAATCATCGCATTAAATTCTGGGCAAACAACATAAATATCGATAATTTGGAGTTTAATTATAGAAAATCTCGACATTTCACATAATAACTGAAAAAAACTGATTTTGAATCTGTCGAGATACATATTAGCTCCCTATACATCCAACGTAAAGATACATAATTAGCTCTCGATACATTTTTTTCAATTTCGGGTCTGTTGAGATACATAATAAGCTCCCCGATATATTCAATGAAGATACATAATTAGTTGAGATTTTGTAATTACTTCGTAAAGGTGAACGTTTGTGTAAATCTAGTAAGTTGAAAGTGTATATTAATTGTATTTTTCCTTAAATTTTCTGATAGGGTGGGAAAATTTTCTATCAAAATAATGTCTCAATGCAAATATTCAAGCACCGTAGGTACAATGAGAGTGTGATATTTTTGTTGGAGTAGTTAAGACAAGAAACAAGGTGATAGAGGTAAGTGACAGTGCACCAAAGTAGCTTTTTTGAGTTGATTTGGCGATCACATTGAAGGTACAAATGAGTAGCAATCAAAAAGGGGGGGTTAAAAATATGGAGTATGATGATGATAATTGATAGATATTGAGGGATTATTCTTTGGTCAAAGAAAAAGGTTATAATTTGGGTAAGTGATTGGGCATAATCGTGGGAACCCACACAGTGGAACAAACGGTGGAAATCCATCATTACTAGCTAAGAATTTTGCCATCATTTGCACGTGTCCCCTTGGCCCAACCCCTCCTTTTCTCCCTAACACCAAAATATTAAGGGGTTGAATGGTTAGGAACAGTTATTTCGAAATAATTAATTTAGAAATTAGATTATTTGGGATTAATTATTCAATTATGTATATAGAATAACTTAATCGATCATTATAATATAAAAAGTGGGATAAGTAATTTCAATTTTAACTAATATCTTCTATCAAATATAAAATAAAATAATCTTTTATTTTATACCGAAATTACTTATCCCCTACCTCACACCAGACGACCCCCAAGGGTGGCTCAAGCTACTTCCCCAAAATTTTGAATTCTTAAAAATTTTAATAATAAATTTTATAATTTCAACTTTAATTAAAATAATAATGAAGTTTGTGAAATATTTTAAAGAAAATTATCCAAAAAATAAAAAAAGAAAGAAAGAAAACACTATCTGATTTGTACAAGAATATTTTAAAACTTTAAATTAAACAACTCAAATTTCATATTAATAATAAAATTTTAACAACAACATCCAAGTTAATGTATTAAAAAATAAATGGCTAACATCTTGTTAACCAGAATAATTCTTACTTTTATTACTAATCATTTTAATTTGTGAAACTAAATGTTATGCGTCTTTTTAAAAATATTACAACAAAAATAATTAATATGCATGAACAAATACAACTCTAAATTATTATGATATTATTTTATATGTATGTGTATATATTTAAGGCCTTTTATTAAAGTGTGGCTTTACGTCACTAATTTTATTGAGACGCTTTTAAAAATATTACTTTTCGTCTCAAAATAAGTGTCATATTAATGTAAACACCCTTTATTTTTAGTAGAGGTTGTGAGTTTAAATTATGAAAGAAATATAAAGATGAGAGTTTCTAGACAGAAAGGTAAAAAAAAGTGTCATCTTTTTAATATACTAGGTACCTCAGGCGTCCGTGCTATTACGAGTCCAATATATGTTATTTTTTATTTTAATTTATGTGATACAATGCAATCTAGATAATTAATTATATTTTTAATATATTTTTAGATTTTTTAAGTTGTGGGTTATTATAATTTATAATATTTTTTGAAATTGTAATTTAATATTTTAAGTTGTTAGTTATTATAATTTATAATACTCTCCTTATTCAAACTTTTGTGGCATTGATAGTCAATTATATTTTAAAAATAATTTAAGTTTTTAATTATTGTGACTTATAATACTTTTTCTTCTATTTCAATTTAAGTGACACTGGTATAATTTCAAGAGACAACCAAATATCACGATGAAAGTAGCGAAGCAGACATGTCTTAAATGACTTATAATAACTAATTCGAAGTGATATAGCAAAATCGCTATAAAAATACTTGTGAAAAATAATTAATTGGGTCTCAAATAAGATGTCAAATTAATTTAATACATCAAGAGTTAATATATAATTTTACGTCTATTTTGTATTTTTTATTAAATATTATTAAATTTTTAATACTTAGATGACCTATAATAATTAATTGGGTGTGATATAGTAAAACTACGATTGAAGCAGCTAAACAAACATCTCATAAATGTCTATTTATATTTTTTAATTAAATTTTATTAATTTTCTAATACGTAAATGACATATAATAATTAATTAAGAATAATATACTGAAATTACAGAGCAACCAAGAAACTGATATAATTTCTAGCGTCGGACAAATATTACGATTGAAGTAGCGAAATCAACACGCCTCGAATGACTCATTATAACTAATTAAAAGTGATACAATAAAATTGCTATAAAAAATACTTGTGAATTTTTTTTAAGTGAGACTCATATAAGATGTTAAATTAATTTAAAACATCAAGAGATAATTTATCATGTTATGTTTATTTTATCTTTTTTGTTAAATATTATTGATTTTTAAATACTTAGATGACTTATAATAGTAATTACTCAGAGTTGATATAATAAAATTACAGTTGAAGCATACATGTCATAAATATCTATTTTACTTTTTTAAAAATTAAATTTTATTAATTTTCTAATACGTAAATGTCATATAATAATTAATTAAGGGTAATATAGTAAAATCACGAAACAAACAGGCAGCTGGAAGCAGACATGACAATCGTCAGTTGCCTGCTTCTGGCAGCTGCTACTCACACTTATATATAGTACTAGTTGGCTTACGGTGTGCTACGCACGGCTCGATGTTGATCCTTAACAATTCTACGTTATGTATAATTCTATCATTTAATTAAAACCTTGATTTGCTTGGTTGATAAATTCTAAGTTAGGCATATATTATTATATTTAGATTGATGAAATTTGTATAACAATATTTTAAGTTGTTCAAACTTTTGTAGCATTGATAGTCAATTATATTTTTTAAAATAATTTAAGTTTCTAATGATTGTGATTTATAATATTTTTCTTCTATTTTCTACTAATTAGAAGTGACATGATAAAATTATTATAACAAATACTTGTGAAATTCTTTTTAAGTGATCTCATATAAGACGTCAAGTTAATTTAAAACATCAAAAAATAATTTATCATTTTATGCCTATTTTTTAATTAAATATTATTAATTTTGTAATACTTAAATGACTTATAAAAATATCAAAAAATAATTTATTATTTTATGTCTATTTTATTTTTTATTTAAATATTATTAATTTTTTAGTATTTAAATGACTTATAATAATTAATTATGAGTGATATAATAAAATCACGGTTGAAGCAGTTAAAACAATCATGTCATAAATGTCTACTTTTATTTTATATGATTTTTTTTTTAATTTTTTAATACATAAAATGACTTATAATAATTAATTAAGGGTAATATAATAAAATCACAGTTGAAGCAACTGAAGCAGACATGTCGATCATAAGCAGGCTGCTTCAGCTGCTTCTTTGCCACTAAGGGTAATATAGTCAAATCACAGTTGAAGCAGCTGAAGCAGACATGCATGTTGACCATGAGCAACTTGCTTCAACTGCTTCTTCGCCACTTATTATATAGGATAATAATTAGGGTAATATAGTGAAAACATAGTTGAAACAGCTGAAGCAGGCATGTCGACTATGAGCAGCCTGCTTCAGCTGTTTCTTTGCCACTTATTATATAGGACTAGATGCCAAGGTCCCGCGCTAGCACGGGCTAGCACTGACTCAATACATATATATTTTTTTGTTTCAATTTATGTGACACAAATAGAATTTAGATAATTGATCATATTTTTAATATATTTTTTGATATTTAAGTGTTTAACTATTATAATTTATAATAATTTTTATGTAAGTTTCAAATAATATATGTTACTCTCCCTGTCCAAACTTTTGTGGTATTGATAGTCAATTATATTTTTAAATAATTTAAATTTTTAATTATTGATATTTATAATATTTTTTCTTCAATTCTGATTTAAGTAGCATTGATATAATTTCGACAGTCAAACATTTATATTACATCTTTTAAATTTTTGAAGTTGTTAATTATTGTGATTTATAATATTTTTATTTTAAAAAATATATATATAACTGATTAATTTTTTTAGACATTTTAAACTGTTAACTATTATAATTTATAATATTTGCCATGCATGTAATGCAATTCATATATGTTACTCTCCTTCCAAACTTTTATGATATGAATAGTCAATTATATATTTAAAATAATTTAAGATTTTAGTTATTGTGATTTATAATATTTTTTCTTCCATTCATATTTAAGTGACACTGGTATAATTTCGAGAGTCCGTCAAATATTTTATATCTTTTAAATTTTTTAAATTGTTGATTATTGTGATCTATAATATTTTTTACGTATTCATTTGATCTCAGTGACATAAATAAAATTTAGATAATCAATTATATTTTTAATATATATTTTTAGATATTTTAAGTTGTTAGCTATTGTAATTTATAATACTTTTTTCACACTGTAATATACTATTTTAAGCCATTAGTTATTGTAATTTATAATATTCTCTCCTTGTCCAAACTTTTGTGGCGTTGATAGTCAATTATATTTTAAAAATAATTTATATTTTTAATTATTGTGATTTATAATACCTTTTCTTCTATTCATATTTAAGTGACACTGATATAATTTCGAGAGTCAACCAAATATTATAATTGAAGTAGCGAAACATGAATGTCTTAAATGTTTAACTAATTACAAATGATATAACAAAATTTCTATAAATAACACTAGTGTAAAGAATTTAAGTGGGTCTCATATAAGACGTCATGTTAATATAAAATATCAAGAGTTAATTTATCATTTGTCTATTTTATTTTTCTTATTAAATATTATAAATTTTTAATACTTAAATGACTTATAATAATTAATTAGGGTGATATAGTAAAATAACAGTTTAAGCAGCTAAAACAGACATGTCATAGATGTCTATTTTTATTTTTCTTACTAAATATTATTAATTTTTTAATAAGTAAATGACTTATAATAATTAATCAGGGATAATATACTAAAATTACGGGTAAAAATGGCTGAAATCGACATGTCATAAATATTTATTTTCTTTTTTTAATTACATATTAATAATTTTTTAATATGTTAATGACTTATAATAATTAATTAGGAGTAATATAACAAAATCACAGGTTGAGCCAGCTGAAGTAGACATGTCATGAATGATTATTTATATATTAAATATTATTAATTTTGAAATGTGTTAATGACTTATAATAATTAATTAGGAGTGATATAGCAAAATCACGGATTAAAGCAGCTGAAGTAGACATGTCGTAAATGATTATTTATTTTTTATTATTAAATAATATTAATTTTTTAATACATAAATAATTTATAATAATTAATTATGAATGATATAGTAAAATCACGGATTGAAGCAACTGAAGAAGCGGGAGGACAATATTGTCTTGCCTGCTTTAAGCCACTTATATATAAGAGTAATAATAAGAATAAGAATACTTCATTTTAGTGTTAAGATAAAAATTATTATATTTTTTCAATTATATCATTAAATTTCATTTTTATTAGTGTTCAATTTTCAATAAAAATTTATTAAATGGCAGTAGTTTACAAACTACATACTTATTCTTTATTAATTTCTCATTGATGTCATATGGTTGATATAAAGTTCTGTTGCTTTTTAAAATTGTTAGATTTACGACAGATTATTAGTTCAAATCTTACTAGTTGCAAATCTAGAATACAAGAATTAGAATAATCCTCTTTCTAATACTCCATATAGAAGACTCCCAATTTTTTTATTTTTAAAATGGACCTAACTTGACATGGAACTAAGAATCATGTTGAATTGAGTTTTTCATTCTTAATCAAAAATCTTAAGTTTGAATTCGGAGATGGAAAAAATCCTAGTGGGTATTACAAAGCGCTTTCCCCTCTAATAAGATTTCGGATTAGATGGAGGCACGTACCACGACATACATAGAAAACCAAATGAGAAAAAAAAAAATGGAGGTGTACATGGTCAGTATAAAAATATCAGAACAAGGAACTGCAAATTAAATCCCTAGACTTAACTGGGGCTACTTCTCAATTATTAGAACTGCTTTTGGTGTCCACTTCAGTTGTTCATCATTGAGTACGTACATCACTATACCTAATAAATTCTTTAGCTTTTTTCCAAAAGGACAGACAATATAAAACAAATTTGTCAAAAGAAAGTAGTTAGCAATTTGCCTTCAAATTTCTTGCCTCTTTCTTTTTAATTCTTTCTCCATTGTTACTTATGAGTACTATAATTTCAGAGACACGAGACTAAAGAAACAATTGAAGTTAGAAAAGAACGTAACGCAATTTCAAGAGCATTGATGTCTATATCGTAATTTATTATATCCTCCTTTAGTTAGAGAGGAGGTTCATGTTCGTTAAACTTATAAGTAGGTCAAATTGTTTTATCAACAACTTTGGTTTATTTACGTGTTTGGTATATATTCTAAATATATTTAAGTACCGTGCTTATAAGTCAAAAGTCATAAGATGATCACTCTCATTTTATATATTTTTAGCCAATAAGTTCTTACAACACATCGATTACATACCATCAGCTTCAGTATTTTTATCCACACACATTACTACTTCTTTATCAAATTGAAAAAAAAAAAAACATTTTAAAATGCTTATTAACACGTAGGCTTATTTTAGTTATTTATTATCAAGTAACTCAAACACGATCAGAATCTTAGAATAGTAGGAAATTCGGTCTACGACAAAATAATTGGAATGACCACCTCCAAATGACCAAATCTAATTAGAAATGACTTCCTGAACCCATAAGCTTTTGTTGTTTTGTATTTATAATTATCTGCTATCTCTTAATTTATGTGGAATTTTTTAAATTTTCAAGATTTAAATTATAAGAAAATTATAATTTAGTATGTTTTGTATAATTTTTAAATGTAAATTCTTTGTTGAACAAAAAGCGAACGAACAACAAGTCACTTTGATAGTTTGATTTCATGTTGGTCTTTACTTCGGCTATTAATAAAGGGAATTTAGCTTCAACGATTAAACAACTTGATCTCAAGATCGAAGCAAAGGGGAAGTAAATATCATTTGACTAAAGAATATTACTTGCATTTCCTACTAAACCTAGTTTAAATTCCTAGTACCCAATTGCACTAGGCTATCTTAGGAGTAACATGTATAAAAATCATTGAATGGAATTGCATCAAACAATTCGAGTAATTTATGAGAACCAAATTTACCAATGATGCATGAAAGGTCTATCTAAGGACAAACATGTTGATGTCGGTAAGTTGAAAAGGCCATGACACGTGGTACCAAATTTCATGTAGAAGTATGGCAAAAAAAAAAGAAAAAGAAAAATAACTATAATTATTACAGAAAACAGATGAAATGTCATCCTCAAATCAAAGCCCAAACAACTTCTAACAAAGAAACTCCTTTTAAACATATGTAAATATATATACCTAAGGTTTTCAATTTGTTTGGAAGCCTTTATAGGTAGGAAATTGATGGAAAGGGAAAGGACGATATCACTAGTGTTCAAATGGCTATTTACCCTTTTAACATATGTCAAATAAAGTGAAAAATTGAAAGTGGTGAAATTGGAGGAAGTCATCATTGTTATTCTTGAAAATTAATTATTCCCCCAACTAAGAGTTTTATACAAAAGCATCTTTTTTATTATCTTAGGTCATGACTTTATGGATCTACAGTGTATTTATTTCAATTTCTAGCTTTCCTTTTCTTTTCTTCCCTAGAAAAAAGAGCTTGAGTTTGTGGATGATCGTAACATTCCCATGATCGCATGGAGAAAATTGTCATGTCGTGTATGGGAAAGTGGGTGCAAATTGGATTTCTTAAGAGGAAAACAAATCATAATACAGGTGAATCACGCCTCCTCACGTGCGAGTCTGATTCTTTTAATTTCATGAGTCAAGCATGTAGAAAGTCTTTTTTTCCCATGACCTCTATTTGATTTGATATCATATTGAAGTATGTGATCATCTTATCTAAAAGTTTGAGCAATTATAAACAGAGCAAACTTATTATTTCAACGAGAAGTATAGTCAAACTGGCCCTGGATGTCAACTTTTGGGCTAAATACACCCTTATTGGTCGAATATTGGTATTAATTAGACTTTATATGGGAAAAGTATTCACATCTACCCTTGTATTTTCTGAAAAGACTTAGATTTACCCGCTTTTAAAAGTTTGATTCAATTGAGTCCTTGTTAAATGAACTCGTTTCCTTTCCAAACAAAACCAATTTTTGGAACGTTAACAAACAAGGACATAAGGGGTCGTTTGGTAGAGTGTATTGAAAGTTAATGCATGTATTAGTTTAATGTGTATTAATAGTATCTTATTTGGTATATCCTTTTACTCTATGTATAATTTGCATTAGTTTTACACTTTATTGTGTATTGAGGTGTGTATTAATTACTAATACCTCGAAATCCGTGGCATTAGTGATACAATGGATCTAATGCATACATTATCATGCTTAAAGACACTATTATTCCTAAAAAAATTTCGCATCCTTTCCAACATATGTATTGAGGGTATGTAAATTTTTTTTTTTTTTTAGAAATTATGTAATTCATGTTATTTTTAATACATTGAACCAAACACTGCATAAGAAAAAATACAAGCATAGCTAACACAAGCATTACTAATGCACCATATTTTATATTATTCTTATATACTCTATTAAACGACCCCTAAAAGTTTAGCGGCCAAGACTTAATTGAGCCAAACTTCTAGTGAAGGATAAATCTAATCATAAAGGGATCGTTTGGTACGCGAAACACAGTATGAATTTCATCCCAGCTATAATTTTTGCAAATTCAAAATATAAGAATTCATTTTTTTTGTTAAATATTAAGTTCAGTTGAACCCGTTGTGTTGAGCTCGCCTCCCGCAACTATCACTAAGGAGTATGAATGGATGACAGACCAAAAACAATTAGTTGAATTGATAGCACAGAAAGATCCCTCTCCCAATACAAAAAAGAAAAAAAACTTTCCTTTTCATTTTATTCCTCTCCTTTTTAAGCTTTTGTTGTTTTAGTGCCCAATAATTCCCTTTTTCTATATGCTTCCAATTTCTTTTCTTTACAAATCCCTTTCTCCTTTTGTGGTGTGTTGTGCACAAACTCAAGAAGAGTTAAAAGATCATCTTGACTCTCCTCAAAGTCCAAATGTCTTTTTCTTTCCCCACTAACAATTGTTAGAAATGCAATTTCCCAAGTATTTTTTTTTTTTTTTGAATGAACCTTTTTTACAAAATTCACAAAAAGAGACAAACTTAAAATTGATGCAAATTTGTATCTTATTCAGTATATAGTGGACATTCTTTAATTATAACATGTACATTTTCCCGCCAAACAAATCTGAATTAATTTGGTGAAGGAATACTCATCTTTTTTACTCCCTAAAGCTTAAAAGGCTATAAAGGTCCCTCTACTACAAAATTAAAGCTCATGCATCCAAATGGGAAACAGCACTAGTTTGTTACCATAATTCTTCACTTCTTTTTAACCACTTGGTAATATTGATATCTTTTTTTTATTCTTTTGTCTCATTTCTATAAAAAGAAAATAGGATAATATTACTTGCTCGTTATTTTTTACACGTTCCTCAAAATAAAAATAAATTTCTCTTTTTTACTTATTCATTTAGCAGCAAGAACAGCAATAACCAACCTAGTGCCACAACAGGTGTGTGGGCATATGATGTACGGTGACCTTACCCGGCCCCTTACGTAGAACCTTGTCTTAACAGAAATGTAATCAAAGCAAGGTTAGAAGGAAAATAACAACAGTAATATAGCAAGATAAACAAAACAAACAAGTAGTAATGAAAATTGGGAAGTAAAATTTGACACAAATACTACTACTTAAGTAGAAGAGACGACTAGCCCCTACCCCTCTCACATAAAAGTACGACAACATCAGCTACTTTCTATTGTTTTATCCTAATCTTCGACTTCGATATTTTTCTATGTAGGATCATGTCCTCAGTAAACTGAAAATGTGCATTTAGCAAATCAAGAAACATTTATAATTTTCTTCCAATATTATCATTATCATTAAGTAACCACATACACTACTAATAATCAAGCTTTTGATTTTCTAAAAATAATCAATAAAATTGATTTAGTAAAACAGACACCAAATAAATATATTTTCTTAAGGCGAATATCAAGTCAGGTGAAATAAAAAGGAACAGAGGGAGTAGTTACCTTGTTGGATTCGAAATTGAGAGGGCGTCATGCGGAAGCTATTAGTTGCAAACTATTGAGACGATAAATCAAACGAAAAGAAAAATATACTAAAAACATGATGATTATATAGTTTGGCCAATTGGCCTACATATAAAAACCTAATATAAAAGAAAACATAAAACTATTAGAGAGAAAATCTCCCCCTAAACAAAACTCTTTAAACTACATTGTGGATGCTATTGTGTTATGGTATGAGAAGGGTCTTCTATTTATAGATGTCCAAAACCTTTCCTCCAAGAAAGAGGTTAGCCAAATATGAAAAAAGTTTTATATTTTTCTTTTAGGAAAAATAAAAAGTAATTATGGTACTACTTTTATTTTCCTTCAATAGAAAATTAAAACTCAATTTTGGTAAGAAAATCTAGGAGAAAACCCTAACAAATCTCCCCTTTTTGGCTTGTTTTCTTCGGTTGATTCGCCTTCTTCACATATTTTATCTTTGTTCTTCATATAGTCTTCATCACTGCTACTTGACATGTTTAAAAATGGAGCTTTTGGGGTTAAAAATATATGAGCTCTTTTCGGGTTAAAAATATTGGAGCCCTTTGTAGGGTTAAAAGTAAGCTTTATTTTCAAATATGTAACAGCAGAATTGTTGAAAATATGATTGACAATTATCTCCACATGTAGCTTTTTGACAAAAATCTTCATTATCATCCAAATTGTTCCAGCTTGATTTTGAAATCGCTTTGAACCTGTTTAATCTCGTCTCACCACACCATTGGACCATTGAAATGTAGGCTATGATACCACTTGTTGGGTTCGAAATCGAGAGGGCGTCATGCAGAAGCTATTAGTTGCAAACTATTGAGACGATAAATCATACGAAAAGAAAAACATACTAAAAACATGATGATTATATAGTAATTTGGCCAATTGGCTTACATATAAAAACCTAATATAAAAGAAAACATAAAACTATTAGATAGAAAATCTCCCCCTAAACAAAACTTTTTAAACGACTACATTGTAAAGGCTATTGTGTTATGGTATGAGAAGGGGGTCTTCTATTTATAGATGTCCAAAACCTTTCCTTCAAGAAAGAGGTTAGCCAAATATGAAAAAAGTTTTATATTTTCCTTTTAGAAAAAATAAATGTAATTATGGTACTACTTTTATTTTCTTTCAATAGAAAATTAAAACTCAATTTTGATAAGAAAATCAAGGCAAAAAACCCTAATAGTAGTTACAGTTACATACAACAAATCTTTCATATGATATTAATTAGTTTAAAGTATGACAAAAATATTAGTGCTTGGCCAAATGCACCTCATTCTTATTTGTTAAAAAAGCGCAGTCCGGCGCACTAAAATTTTCGCTATGCGCAGGGTCTGAGAAAGAGCTCCACCATAAGGGTGTATTGTACGCAGCCTTATCTTGCATTTTTGCTAGAGGCTATTTGTAAGACTTGAACCCACGACCTCCTGGTCACATGGCCGTAACTTTACCAGTTACTCATTCTTATTTGGTCAAGAGGTAAAATGCCTCAAGTTGGGTCAAAAGAGCCCACCAAATGTTGGTCTTGCTCAATGGCCAGACTATAGAGCAAGTGACCCATGCCTTCTGCCTACTTGGGCTTGATATTTTGGTTTCCTGAACAGATATTTGGGCTGGACTTAATTGAAATGAGCTATTAGCCACAAAAATTATAGTTGTCCACAATAAAAACTTGAACTACAGCCTCATTTATTAAGATTAAATGCCTCATATTGAAGCATCCTCCAATATTTCAAATGTAAATACTATGGTTCTATTGTATAAGTATAAACATTCCAGACTCCAGTTCCTTTAATAGAAAGGTTTTGAGGAGATAAAGATGAATCAATAATGAAATTGTAGTTGAAAGTACAAACAAACCACAAATATTAGAATAAAAATTCTATAAATTTTCTCGCAAGCATTCATGGTCGATCGATGCTGGTAATAAATTTAGTGAATGCTAAATTAACCAAAACAAGCTTCATAGAATTTATAAATTACTCCATTGTACATATTTAAATCAACACATACATGATATACCTCTGTTTGAATAATTTTATGTAACTTACACCTTTTGAAATTTTTGAGAATTACATTTTTCATGATTCTTGAATCAGATATCACACATGTGATTATGTGAACTATTAATCAAACATGTATATTCTAATAATAAAAAGTTCTATTAATAATATTTTCAAAATATAATATTTAATTGGTTAACATTTAGTTGTTGGACATAGCCTTTTAATTTTCTAGCTATTGGCCAACGGTTAGTCATCTTCAATTTCTCTAAACTTTTAAGGCACTTTAACAATGTGAACGTTGGCAGTGAAATTTTTGGACTATAAAACTTGTCATTTGTGTCACACCCCTTTTTTCGTCTTCAAAAAATATGTATTTTAAGTTCGAAAGAGTTTTATTATTAAAGTGACAAAGGATTGAAAATTTATTTCGAAAAAGGATTATTTATATTTTTTATTCAGAGTCGCCACTTGACATAATCGGGTGTGCCAAGTCACCTTTGAAAAATCCTTTTCAAAACGATTTGACTCTTTGAAACTGGTTTGCGAACAGAGATTCCAGCTAAGAAATTCTGTTGACCGAGGGGAAGGTGTTAGGCACCCCTCGATCCCGTGGTTTGACCACGGTCGCTTGGTGGAGCATATCGGCTAATTTGACATTATAAATATATAAACCACACAAAAAACATACAGATCAATCAATCAAACAAACAAACAAACAAACAAATCCAAAATTATAGCGTCCAGTCCAATTATTACAACTCAAAATAAAAAAGGGACAGAAAAGTAAACCTACACTAATCCTAAACTACGCTCAAAGGCTTTACCCGACGCCTCGAGCCTTCGTCACGGACATTCTCCGAGTACATAATACGTCGGGGCATTCCCTGGTGAATAAGTACAATGTGACCTCGGGGCATTCCCCGGCGAATGAATACATCTTCAAATCTTGCGCGATAAAGTAAAAGACTATTCACATGCACATTCCCACATTCAACCAAATACCGTTCCTAAAATTTGCCTACCCCGACCTATCGTTTGCCTACTTATTTAACGGCCTAACACATAACACTATAATGTTCAACAATTAACAAAAAATAATCGGCATTCACCAAATCAATTTTTTAAATTCCCACCCCCAAGTTAATACGCAAATTACCAATTTCAATTCTTCGACTACCAATTCGAGTTTTCACATTCAAATCCAAAATCAACCAACACAAACAAAGATCCGAACATGCCAAGCAACAAATCATTCATATTCACGTAGAAATTAAAGGGAGAGAAGAGAGAATTGGACCTCAATGCTGCTTTAAATATATCGAATATAGAACTGTGTCCGGAAAAACCTCGATTCGAACCTCCACACGAAGCAAACAAAATCCAAATCGGAATTAAAAAATCGTGACCCGAACAAATTTAAAATCAGTTGAAAAACCTTAATACGAATTCCAAATCATGGATTTCGAACCAATCGTACATGAATCTCACCGGAGATCGGAGTCGGGTTGTTGCTTCTACCTCGCCAGAGATGCGATAGACCCGACAGTCACAAAATGATATTTTCCCGACTAGACTTCACCGGGAAAAACTAGAGAACATAGGGGTTTAGGGATTTCGGGTGAGTGCGAGTGACTGGGTTCAGCAAAAACTCCGATTTCGGCGAAAGACTCGCCGGAAACACCCAAAAGTAGTCGGCCTCCTCGTTGTTTTTGCTCTCTCTCCTCTGATTCACTATTGTGTCTCTCCTGTGAACTGAAAAGGAAGGAGAGAAGATGTATATCTGTGGCCTCCTCCCCTTTTCTTTGTCTGTGTGTATATGTGCTGAGAGTGTGTGGAATTGTTGATGGTGAGGGTCAGTCCGTGTGATTCAAAAATGGTGTTTTCTGTGGATATATGTTGCCAATAGAAGCAAGAATGGAGACCCTCACTCTATTCGTTACTCTCCATCCGAAGATTCTCCAGGGTGTGTGTATTGGGGTATGAGTTGTATATTAGTGATGGTGTGACTTTTTTTTTCTATTAGTGGTGGGACCCCCTTCCTTTATTTTTTTCTGATGGTGATCTATGGGGAGTCTATGCTCTTTTCTTTGTGTCCAAGAAATGTGGGGGAGGGGTGGTTACGTGGGGTAGGGGTAGGAGGGTTAGGGTTTAGGATGTGTTGTTAATTTTTAGTTGGGTGGGTTGTTAGAATATTAGGATAAGACAAGGTTTGTTATTTTTTTTTGTATTTTGTGAGGGTATAATAACATGGCTGAGGGTACACGGTAGGATAAGGTAAATTGGGTAAATTAATCTTTCGGAGGGACAAAATTACGTGTCTACATCATGCCCCTTTTGAATGTAAACACGCAGTGTTTTCAGGCAAAGAAGTAAACAACGAGACCGAATTTTGTCCCGATCATTATTCAAAGAGAGGAGTAAAAGAAAGAAGGACAATCGACTCCTGTCAGACACCTTATCTACCCAAGTCATGAGGAAGTCACAAGTATCTCAAAGGGTTGGAAGAGAAGTGGACTATACCGAGTTGGAGAATCGAGTGAGGTTCCATCGAGGTTCCGGTCCGCGGCTCTGTCATTACATCCAGAAATGAAAATTACAAGTTAAAACATAAATGAAATTACAAAATCCTATCTATACAGCTTATGTTGGATCTTGACTCGACTTTTATCATCCTATTCTTCAGGTGGGCTCCTGACTTGCCATTTCTTTCAACTTGTTGCTTGACTTTCAATTGCTTCGCTTTGTTGCTTGACTTTTCAGTTAGTTGCCCTGTGCTTCGGGCGGGCTTCTGATTTGCAATTTCATCACTTTGTTGCTTGACTTTTCATTTCTTCACTCTGTTCTCCAGGTGGGCTTCTGAAACCCAAAATTAAAACTAGAACGAAAATTATTCCAAACAAAAATTATAGTAAAGTAGTATTTCATTTGAAAGCGTGGTCCCATTTTTCAAGAGGGTCCTGAACTGAAAGTAAAATCCCATTCTTCAGGAGGGTCCTGAACAGAAAGTAAAGTCCTATTTTTCAGGAGGGTCCTGAACAAAAAGTAAAATCCTATTTTTCAAGAGGGTCCTGAACAGAAACTTAAATCCCATTTTCTAGGGAGGTCCTGAACAGAAACTAAAATCCCATTTTTCAGGGGGTCCTGAACAGAAACTAATATCCCATTTTTCAGGAGGGTCCTGAAAATAAAGTAAACTCCCATTTTTCAGGAGGGCCCTGAACATAAAGTAAAGTTCCATTTTCCAGGAGGGTCCTGAACATAAAGTAAAGTCCCATTTTTCAGGAGGGTCCTGAACAGAAAGTAAAATCCCATTTTTTCAGGAGGGTCCTGAACATAAAGTAAAGTCCCATTTTTTCAGGAGGGTCCTGAACAGAAAGTAAAATTCCATTTTTCAGGAGGATCCTTAACAGAAAGTAAAATCTCATTTTTCAGGAGGGTCCTGAACAGAAAGTAACTCCCATTTTTCAGGAGGGTCCTGAACAGAAAGTAAAATCCCATTTTCCAGGAGGGTCCTGAATTGAAAGTAAATTCTCATTTTCCAGGAGGGTCCTGAACATATAGTAAATTCCCATTTTTCAGGAGGGTCCTGAATTGAAAGTAAATTCCCATTTTCCAGGAGGGTCCTGAACATAAAGTAAATTCCCATTCTCCAGGAGGGTCCTGAATTGAAAGTAAATTCCCATTTTCCAGGAGGGTCCTGGACAGAAAGTAAAATCCCATTTTTCAGGAGGGTCCTGAACATAAAGTAAGGTCCCATTTTCCAGGAGGGTCCTGAATTGAAAGTAAATTCCCATTTTCCAGGAGGGTCCTGAACATAAAGTAAATTCCCATTTTTCAGGAGGGTCCTGAATTGAAAGTAAATTCCCATTTTCCAGGAGGGTCCTGAACAGAAAGTAAAATCCCATTTTTCAGGAGGGTCCTGAACAGAAACTAAAATCCCATTTTCCAGGAGGGTCCTGAACAGAAACTAAAATCCCATTTTTCAGGAGGGTCCTGAACATAAAGTAAAATTCCATTTTTCAGCAGGGTCCTGAACATAAAGTAAACTCTCATTTTTCAGGAGGGTCCTGAACATAAAGTAAAGTCCCATTTTCCAGGAGGGTCCTGAATTGAAAGTAAATTCTCGCGGATGTGCATTTCCAATGGTAGCTGAATTAAGTGAAGTGAATTTGCCCCTATTTCAACAAAGAAAATTTGTCAGTTAAAACTTAGTGGTGGCTTGCAGATCTTGGCTTCTCAGGTATCTGCCCAGCACTCGTTCCTTTCATCTTTGTTCCAAATCGCTAACACTTGCCCTGTCTTAACGCATCATCGACCCGGATCCAGATTGAGGGAAGTGAGTTCTGACTCGAACAATGGGCTTCCATTTTACCATGCCTCTGAGGTGCACCCTTTTCCCAAATCTGAATGCTTCCACGAATCCAACAGCCTGTCGGTTGATAGACTTCCTTTGTTTCGTGTTGAATTACGATCATATTTCTTTCCTGTGCTATTCCTTGGCTTTTCCTCATATAATTGGAAAGACTGGTAGTAAATTTTGAAATCCTTTCTCGCTTGTTTTGACACAGACTAGACTTAAAATGTAAAGAAATGATGGTGACTTTTATTTTGATAAATGACATAAAAAGACAAAAAGCATGAATATGTAAATGAAAGAAAAGGGCAATGTCCCATATTCAAAAAGAAAACTTATCTGAATACGACAACCAACTCCAATGAGTATGACATGCATTTTGGATTGAGCTGCCTAATCTTCCTATCCAAACTCCCCATTTGTTGTTGAGTTCGTGCCTTTGCCGCTGAGCCGCTTCTTCAAATCCATTGGACTCATACATCACATTCGATTGACGACATCTTAAAAGACTTTCGCCAACAAATCTCTTTCTTTTCACTTTTCACTTTTCTCTTAAACTCGCCATCGCCTTACGGTGCCCGTGAGGGTTTTCACCAATAAGATTCTCTCATTTTTATTTCTCTTCACTCACCATCGCCTTATGGTGCCTGCGAGGGTTTTCACCAATAAGACTCTCTCATTTTCATTTCTATCAACTCACCATCACCTTATGATGCCCACGGGGGTTTTCACCAATAAGACTCTCTCATTTTTGTATTTCTTTCTTGATTTCTTATGCTGAGGGAGACAAGTGGTACCTCAAAATGTATCGTCATATCCATTGCATGCTTAGCCTTAACATTATCAAAAATTGATATGAAGGACTTTCTTTGGTTGTAACTTGGCTTTTGGATAAGGTTAGAAAAAAATGGCAAGGGGTTCAAACGACACTTGAAGTTGGGGTGGGACTTACAACTTTTGGAATCGACTCAAACAATGAGGATTAACTCATGCCCCGGTTTCGTTTGACTGGGTGAATCTTAAATCTTTATTTGGTTGGACCGAGCCCGAAATAGGGCAACCTATGTATCTCACTCCCGAGAGAGGAGAATCTGGTCGCACGTAGTTCCATCAACTTGTTCTTTGTTTTGATTTGATTTTGATTTTTTTTTTCGAACTTTTTCTTTTATTCTTATTTCCTTGACATTTATCTTTGACTCTATTTTGATTCCAAAAGAGGGATATGAAAGAAAATTAAAACGTAGCTCAAACGGGTAAATAAAGGATGACACAATGTTTGGATAGAAGAATAAAATGCCTTCATCATATCAATCTTAAAAAATGCAAGTATTAAACATGCAATAAAATCAACAAAGGATAAAATATTATACATAATATCTTTTGACCGCATCAGCATTGATAGCCATTTCTGCCATTTTGCCTTCAGTATCTGTCAAATATAAGGCTCCATTGGGCAACATTTTCTTCACAACGAAGGGACCTTGCCAGTTAGAGGAGAACTTGCCTTTTGTTTCAACCTGGTGAGGAAGGATACGTCTCAATACCAACTGACCAACTTCAAAATTCCTGGGACGGACCTTTTTGTTATACGCTCGAGCCATCCTCCTCTGATACAACTGGCCATGACACACAGACGTTAGCCTTTTTTCCTCTATCAAACTCAAATGTTCCAGTCGGGTTTTTACCCATTCGTCATCATCAATTTCTGCTTCTACAATGAATCGAAGAGAGGGAATTTTAACTTCCGCAGGGATGACCGCTTCTGTCCCATACACCAATAAATATGGAGTTGCCCCTGTTGAAGTGCGAACAGTGGTGCGATAACCTAGCAATGCAAACGACAACTTTTCATGCCACTATCTAGATCCTTGTACCATTTTTCGCAGTATCTTTTTTATATTCTTATTGGCGGCTTCTACAACACCATTGGCCTTTGGGCGATATGGAGTAGAATTTCGTTGTGCAATTTTAAACTGTTGACACACTTCTTGGATCAAATGACTATTGAGATTGACAGCATTGTCTGTAATGATCATCTTAGGAATTCTAAATCTACAAATGATATTGGCATGAACACAATCTACCACAGCCTTCTTTGTCACTGACTTGAAAGTTACGGCTTCTACCCACTTTGTGAAGTAGTCAATGGCTACCAAAATGAATCTATGTCCATTTGATGCCTTCGGCTCAATCGTCCAATCACATCCAATCCCCAAGCCACGAACGGCTATGGAGCGACCATTGCATGCAACTCAACAAGAGGAGAACGTATCAGATCACCGTGTACCTGACATTGATGACACTTTCGAACAAATTGAATAGAATCCCTCTTCATAGTAAGCCAGTAATAACCGGCTCGATGAATCTTCTTTGACAAGACATGATCGTTCATATGCGATCCGCATACTCCAGAGTGTATTTCAACCATGATTGTCAAGGCTTCGCTTGCATCTACACACCTCAAAAGTCCCAGATCTGGGGTTCTCTTATATAAGATTCCCCCACGTAAGAAAAATCCACTAGCCAAACGCCTAATAGTCCTCTTTTGATCGTTGGTGGCATATGTTGGGTATTCTCCTGACTGAATGTATCGGTTGATATCCAAGAACCAGGGTTCTCCATCGAGCTCTTCTTCAATCGCATTATAGTAAGCATGCTGATCATGACTCTGTATATGCACTGGATCGATGTAGGCTTTATCAGGATGTTGGAGCATTGAAGACAGAGTGGCTAAAGCATCAGCAATTTCATTATGAATCCTTGGAATATGCCTAAATTTTACTAACACAAACCGTTGACATAGCTCCTGCAAGCATTGTCGATACGGGATGAGCTTCAAATCTCGCGTCTCCCAATCGCCTTGAATTTGATGGACGAGCAAATCCGAATCCCCCAATACCAATAATTCTTGAACTCCCATATCAACAGCTAACCTCAAACCAAGAATGCAGGCTTCATACTCTGCCATATTATTAGTACAGTAGAATCGAAGTTGTGCTGTTATCGGGAAATATTGTCCCGATTCAGAGATAAGAACCGCACCTATTCTGACTCCTTTCATATTGACAGCTCCATCGAAGAACAACTTCCAACCTGGATCAGTATCTATAACGACTTCATCGACACACGACACTTCTTCGTCAGGAAAATATGTCTTTAATGGCTCATACTCTTCGTCGATGAGATTCTCAGCAAGATGATCTGCCAAGGCTTGGGATTTCATGGCGGTTCGAGTCACATATACAATGTCGAACTCAGTAAGCAATATTTGCCACTTTGCCAATCGACCTGTCGGCATAGGCTTCTAAAAGATATACTTCAAAGGATCTATACGGGAGATAAGATAAGTAGTATAGGATAAGAGATAATGCTTCAACTTCTGTGCTACCCAAGTCAGGGCACAACACGTCCTTTCAAGAAGAGTATACTTGGCCTCATATGTGGTGAACTTCTTGCTAAGATAATAAATAGCCTGCTTCTTTTGCCTGTGACATCATGTTGACCCAGGACACAACTGAAAGAATTGTCCATGACTGATAAATATAAGATCAAAGGTCTACCAGGCTCCGGGGGTACCAGCACTGGCGGATTTGACAAATATCTTTTGATTCGATCGAACGCTTCCTGACATTTTTCAGTCCATTTTACCGCCGCACTCTTTTTCAGCAACTTGAATATGGGCTCACAAGTGGTTGTGATTTGAGCAATAAACCTTCTAATGTAGAACGTCTACCAAGCAAACTCATCACCTCCATCCTATTCTTAGGCGGGGGAAAATCCTGAATGGGTTTGATTTTTGAGGGATCCAATTCAATCCCCCGACGGCTGACCACAAACCCCAATAGCTTTCCAGACGGAACTCCAAATACACATTTTGCCGGGTTGAGTTTGAGATTATACCTGCGAAGCCTTTCAAAGAACTTTCTTAAATCTTTAACATGGTCGGCCCGATTTTTTGACTTAATAATCACATCATCCACGTATACCTCAATCTCCTTATGCATCATATCATGAAACATAGTGGTCATGGATCTCATGTATGTTGCTCCAACATTCTTCAAACCGAACGGCATCACTCGATAACAATAGGTCCCCCATGGTGTGATAAAAGACGTCTTCTCTGCGTCTTCATTATCCATAATGATCTGGTGATATCCGGCATAGAAATCCACAAAAGAGGCAACCTCGTGTTTAGTACAGTTGTCTAACAAAATATTTTGTTTGGTAGTGGAAAATCATCTTTTGGACTTGCTCTGTTCAAATCACGGTAATCAATACACACTAAAATTTTGTCATCTTTCTTTGGTACGGGAACAACATTGGATAACCACATGGGATAATGAGCCACTCGAATTACTTTGGCTTCAAGTTGTTTCATGATTTTCTCTTTGATTTTAATACTTACATCAGTTTTAAACTTCCTCAACTTCTATTTGACAGGAGGGAACGCGGGATCAGTTGGCAATTTGTGAGCCACTAATTCAGTGCTCAAACCAGGCATATCATCATAAGACCATGCAAAAATATCCTTATAATCAATTAATGCTTGAATTATTCCATATTTTAGCTGTGGCAAAGCATGTACACTGATTTTAGTTTCCCTAACATCTTCTTGATCCCATAGATTTATTGGCTCAGTCTCATTCAAATTAGGATTCGATTTGTCTTCAAACTGTTCCAACTCTTTGTTTATTTCTTCTAGTGCTTCTTCTTCATCATATTCCCCATCCTGCTTCATTACATCTTGACTAGTTTGGATTTTAAGGTCAGGCTAAAAATTCTGCATGCATGTCATGTCATTAGAATCAGCATAAAGAGAACTGTATGTATAAAAAAAAAGAAAAACAAAATATATTAGACACGAATCAAAAGGGACATTGCATTTCATTAAATAAAAAGATAGAAGGGTTTAAACATAGATGCCAACATAGCATAAACAAACTAAAATCCGAATTACAACCCTGAAATAACTCAGATAAACAGAAAGAAAAACAAAATAAACTACCAAAACTCCCTCCTGACGGGAAGAGGAGTGACTTCCCAATTGTTGAGCCGGACAACTGGACCTATGAATTGCACGTCTGCCATACTAGTACCTTCTCCTGCTTCGACCATATCAACATCAATAAAAAGGTTCTGGCAGTCATCAACCAATTCAACTTCAAATTCCACACGCTTCGTGAAACCGCTCTTAACAAATGATTCACTGAGTAGTGGCATTGGGCGAGGGAGTGACCATGTTTCCTTTTTCCTTCCCTTAGCTTTCTTCAAATCTTCAGCCGTAGGCTCAAATCCCAGACCAAACGTGCCCACGTTCTCACTCAGACATATGGGACGAACTATACCGTGCAGAGACGCTCCCAAACCCTTTCCTGGCTCAAATCCGTATTTCCAAAGTTCACTCACCATCATGATAGAAGCGGAAGACAATTGCGGTCTTGGTATAACCTGCCATTTAAGGATACAATTCACTGGCACTGTATCAAAAATTTGATAGACGAATGTCTCCTCTACGTTATTTGCTTCAATAAGAGACAAGGGAGAATCTTCGTAGGCGGACAAATCTCCTTCACCGTGAATAACCACTTTTTTCCTGCCATGCTCAAACTTAATCATTTGGTGCAGTGTAGATGCAACCGCCTTGGCCTTGTGGATCCACGGCCTTCCCAGCAACAGATTGTAAGAGGAGTCTATATTCAATACTTGAAACTCTATGGCGAATTCAACAGGCCCTATGATTAACATTAGTTCTATTTCACCAATGGAGTTTGATTTTGCACCATCGAAAGCCCTGACACATACATTGTTGGGCCTGATCCTGTCAGCACCAATATTCAACTTTTGCAAAGTAGAAATAGGGCAAATATTTGCACCTGAACCTCCATCAATCATAACATGAGTGACGTAGAAATCTTCACACTTCACTGTAATGTAAAGGCCCCGGTTATGCCCTGTACCTTCAACGGGCAATTTATCGTCAGAAAAGCTGATCCGATTGACCTCAAAGATTTTTCCGACCATTTTCTCAAGCTGATTTATTGTAATCTCCTTAGGAACATATGCTTCATTTAATACCTTCAGTAAAACATCACAATGTTCCTTGGAGTGCAACAGCAAAGATAAGAGGGAAATTTGAGCAGCGGTTTTCTTCAACTGGTCTATTATTGAATACTCTGACAATTTCATCTTTTTCAAAAATTCTTCGGCTTCTTCTTCGGTGATTGATAATGCTCAAACTACAGCTCTCGTAAGAGTGTAAGCGGTCGTTGTCAAATATAGAACCCAACTGGGTTGGGTGTCGAATCCCACAGGGAATACTTGGTCACTAAGTATGCAACGATTAGTAGACTGTTGATCGAAAATTCTACGAAAAAGGGGGGATTTAATTGTAGCGTGAATTAAGAGTATCAAAGTAACAAAGAAAAACAGAATGTTTAGTAGGTTTTAATCAATGAGAATTTTAAGTTAGGGTTATGTCCACCTTATGAGTTTTACGTATCTATTGGCTATGAGTTATGCGGAATTCAGACATGCATGCGCTTATAGAGATTCGTATTCTATGGTAAATCCTAGTGTCTTTCGACCATCAAGGATTATATCACTTTAACTTTTTCGAGCTTAAAGCGTATACTAATGGTACGAATTCTCCAAGAGGTTAATCCAGTTACGGCACTAACTTTTAAACAGGGGTTGGTAGCCCTATTTCCTTTTCATTCTCTCTTTTCCAGACATGTAACTTTTCTTTCGAACAAGTTAATGCTATACTGGCGTATTCTATATGTTTGCAACCACAAGAATTCAATTAAGATGAAGAGAGTAATGATATAAGCAGCATACGTATCAAGAATTCACAAACTCATAGCAATAGATAGTATATCATAAGGCTTCCATAACCCTAACAGAGAAGTTTAGCTACTCATGAGGGTAACGGAAATCAACGAAGACATCATCATCATACCACAACTCTAGCAATCTCACGTTGAAGAGGAATGTGGCGTCACAACAAGATTGACGTTTTCCTCTTGGCCCGTTGCTCTCAAGAGAGTCGTGTCCTCTGTCATAAATTGTACGTGAATTAGGAGCAAAAGTCGAATGAATAAAGACTTGAATTAATGAATGAATAAGTGAATGCTGAAAAATTCAGCATTATAGGGTTTTTATAACATCCTTGTCCTAGTCCTACTGAAATAGGGTTTTTATCCTTGTCCTAGTTCTATTGGGTTACTGCATAAGTTACTGCTGATCCCCCAAGTCTTTAGAAATGTTGTTTTTGCCCGGGACAAGTTCTCCATGCATCATTTTCAGTCACAAGTTTCCAGAAGCTGCCTTCCTTCTTACGTGAAGTTTCCTTTGGCGTCCAACAGTCCATAAAATGCTGAAATCTTCATCATAAATACTTGAAATCTTGCTAATCACGTTGGTTAGCTAACTTACAGGAAAAAGGACTAAAAGTGTAGGAATTATATATTTTGTCCTCAAAACTTGGCTAAAATATGGGTTCATTAAGGTGCTTTAGGCGTGTAAATACGCCTAACATCAACACCCCACACTTAAAGCTTTGTTCGTCCTCGGACAATATATCATGTCCATATAAACATCTACTTAGGGTTTCACAGTAACAACACAAAATATTCATCAAGACAGGCACAACAATTATTAACAAAGAGTAGTTTTCTAATCACTTCTAGAAATAATTCAACCTCCAACATAGACTCGTGATGATGGTTAATTTGTATCCACAAGTTAAGGCACAAAGAATCATACAAGACTACCCAAAACTCATCAACCATGTGTGTCTCACATAAGATACTACCCATAATCACTCACAAGTATTGCATTTTTCAGAACATGGGTATAAGTTTCTCCTTGCTCTCACTCTCACAAAGAATTCATATGTTGCAACTGATGACCATAGGCTTGCCCTTAGTGTAATGCTCCACTAATATCAGAATGCTAAGCTTAGGATCAAATAGGTCTTTTACAGGTTGTAATGTAGGCTAAGGGACGGGTAGGACTATTTTGGCCAGAAATAGTGACTATGTTCCTAAGCGCTTTAATACATCACATTATGTCATTAAAACTCTCTTTTAATCAACTCTGCTACCTTTCTTTCATCTATCACCCCTTTTCACCTATTTTGCCATTCAAGCATAACTATCTTTTTATTTAATCATAAACACAATTTATCTTCTTGTTTTTCTATTTTTTTTTTTATATATATATAACACACCTCTATGATAGCCACTCTTTTTTTTTCATAACAAATTCAAGTACCAATTCACTTTAAGACATCACTCTCACCCAATTTCCTCTTATTTTGTCACATGACTTCACAATTTAAAGCACTTAGGAATTTGGATCAAATTATGGTCTTGAAAAAAAATGGATTAGGCTTACATATGAGGTTGTCAAAGAAAATGGCTAAAGGCTCAAAGGGGGTTAACTAAGATAATGTCCATGGGTAGGTAAAAGGAAGGTAAACAAATACAGGTTGCCAAAGAAATGCCTAAATCATCTCCTAAACTTGCACTCTTTATTTCGCTTTACATACACACCAGGCAAGTTCTAGCATCAGTCACAACCCAGAATATACTATATCCTCACACACACAAGGCACATGGTCAACTTTATTGGGAGAAGTATAAACTCTTGACCCAACAGATGAATGAATTAAACCACACAAATATCACACAGTGAGTCACACTTGGAGCCTAAACGTCTCAATAGCAATGATTTTAGCACAAACTCTTGTCATAATACCATGCCGTCTATCAGAACAATTTCATGCAATAAAAAAATTTAAAATTAAACTAACTAATTACGACTAATTAAAACGAACAAGAACTAGAATAAATGCAAATGCAGACAAAGAAGTATCGCATACAAATACCAGCACCCCACACTTAGATGGGACACACTGCCCCCAGTGGAAAATAAATAAGAAGAACCTGATTAGTCGGACTCATCCTCTATGTCTGGGGTCATACCCCCTGCATTGGAATCATCATCAGAGTCGTCGTCATCAGAGTTCTCCTCCACCTCGGAGTCTGGAATTCGTCGATCATCATTGGTTGGCATGTCGTCATCAAGAGGTTCCTCAAAATATACACCTACTCCACACATCGCCCTCGCATGCTCATTCATTGGGTAGTCATAATCCAACTGTTGGAGCTCTGCAGCAGTTGGAACACGACCCCCGCTCATCATGGTAAACTTCATCATGCCATATAAATGGCGGGAGAAGCTTTCGTCGCGAGCATGTCTTTCTGCAGTGGTTAGGTTGACGCCATGCATGGATTCAGCATCTTTAACCTTTGTGAGGTCAACCTTCTTCGGGTTGTGTGGAAGATTATGATCTGCAGGTTCCTCTTCAATGTCCTCCTTCCTCAATATCGCAGTCAACAGATTGCCAAAGCTGAAGTGGGACCTCTTGTGCAGCCTGGCCTTACGCATTGAAGATCGAATAATCGCCCCAATGTTGATGGGGATGTTCGTCATCAAAGCGTACACCAAGCACACTCTATCACGTGTGATCTTTGTGTACTGTGACCCTGGAATCAGGCAATAATTGACTATCCGCAACCATATCCGAGCTTCTCTGTTCAAGGAGGCATACGGGAAGGTATTGTGCCGACCGGTGTCCTTGTGTCTACTCCATCGTGCCATTGATCTTGCTCCGCACAGTGTGTTTTTGATTGCCCTGTACGGAGGTCTATTACACAGCTCCTTGAGTGGTGATGAATCAACAGATGGCAAACCTAGAAAGGAGTTGAAGAACTCCGCATTTAGTTGCAGGACTTGGCCCCGAATCTTTACTTCACTCCCTGTAGTTTTCGGTGACCAGTTGGCATAGAATTCTCGTGATAAATCGAGATTGCACTCTCCCATATCTCGGAAGTGAAATCAAGATGTAACGCCATTATCTTAGCCAACATGCGGGGTTCTTTCTTTGCTAGGCTTTCCTTGTGTATTAACTCCACATGAACATATTTTTTCTCTTTATTGTTCCTATACCACACCTTTCCTTCCTCCTCTAGGACCCATTTAATTCCGAACATGCGGCGAGGTATTTGTAGCGAGGAGGATTCGCCTTGCTCTTTTCGTCCCCTTTTCTGGCCTTTTTGTGAAGTGGTTGCTTTTTCTTTTCCTTGTCTTGCTTTTGGTGCCATTGTACCTTAGATTAAAATAATAGTCATGTTAGCTTCATCTCGGTGGATACAATCAACAAACAAGCAGTAGTGGCACCACCCCACACTTAATTTGTTGGCATAAACTAGTGAAGTGAACGATGTCGATTACTCAGACTTCATCGCCATACATTTAGGTGTTATGTTCCAACAATATATTCAGCGCAGTCATACTTTTCTTGTCATCTTCACTATCCTTTTCAATTCTTTTTCATGTACTCTTAACTATGTTTTCATGTTTGGACTAATGCATCTCTTTGAACAAAACTACTACATAGATATCGTATCAATTTATGGCTTAGAAATAATCACAACATCTCATGTTTGTAGTTAACCAATGATTTTCATCTCGATGGACAAGTCATTCAAATATACAAGCTTTCGAGTTACAAGATTATGCAATTATCTTAACCATGTCGATTCCGCAAAAGTATGACAGTGTATCAAAATCAAATTCAGGTTGGAACCAAGTCTAGAACACCCATACGTATTCTTTCACTCACTTAGTTGTATCACAACAAGTCAACCACATTAAAATCACCAACACTTCTTCAAGATTTAACAACTTATTATAGGCGTAGTATTGTAATACTTACGGAATATAAAAGAAGAGCAAAGAATTACTTACTTGGTTGATGGCCTTGGAAGATGTTCTTGCAAAGTTAAAAGAGCAAAAGGAAAATTTTTGAGAGATTTTGGAGAGGTAGGCGGCGCTTAGGTTGAATTTGCAATGCATTTTTGTTCTAAGACTAAGGTTCTATTTAAAGGGCAAGCTTGGGTCGGGTTTTGACCCGTTTGGAATCGGATTAGGAGACCAAAAAGTGAGCATAGGCGGCGCCTTTTGCAAAGCCTAGTTGATCATAGGCGGCGCCTATGCTATGGCATTGTTAGGCATAGGCGGCGCCTATGCCATGACACTCTAGATTCAGAGAGCTTAGGCCATAGCATAGGCCTTGCCTTGTTCGTTGCCTAGATTTTCATAGGCAATGCCTAACTCATAGCCTTTTACGTTTTCATTCCCAACTTACCACCTTCAACATGCAATACTTCCAAATCAAAATTTGAAACCAATCTCCTCCTTTACACCTCTTGCACCTACACTTATTCAAAAACAACAAAAACGATTAGAACGATGGGTTGCCTCCCACCAAGCGCCTTAGTTTTGGTCGTGGCTCGACTCTTCTTTTTGGATTTTTTTTTTATTTAACAAAAACAAACTCTTAGTAAAACAATAAAGAATGAAAAACGATGGGTTGCCTCTCATCTAGCGCTTGATTTATTGTCGCGGCACGACATAGTTACCTCGAGTACTTAGATTTCGTCGAGATAGATGGTGGCCATGCATTTTATCGAGTCAAGAGGACCGATATATGGTTTTACTCGTTGTCCATTCACCTTAAAGACAACACCATTATTGTCTTCTAGCTCAACTACTCCAGACGAGTAGACTTGGCTAATTTTGTACGGACCAGACCATTTGGACCTTAACTTACCTGGGAATATCTTCAGTCTGGAATTGAAAAGAAGTACCATATCACCCTTTTGAAAGTTTCGTTGAACAATCCGTTAATCATGATACTTTTTCATCCGCTCCTTGTAGAAGTCTAATCTTTCATACGCATGTAGACGGAATTCATCCATCTCATTCAGCTGCTCCAATCTCATATTCATGGCATCATCCCAATTCAAATTCAATCGCTTCAACGCCCATAATGCTTTATACTCGAGCTCAATGGGCAAGTGACAAGCCTTCCCATAAACTAGTTGGTACGGGGACATGCCAATTGGCATTTTGAATGCAATACTATAAGCCCATAGTGCTTCGTCCAGCTTCCGAGACCAATCCTTCCTATTAGCGTTTACAGTCTTAGCAAGGATCTGCTTGATCTCTCGATTAGAAACCTCTACCTGTCCACTAGTTTGTGGGTGATAAGGCGTGGCTACCTTATGTTGCTTGACCCCATATTTCACCAACACGGATTTGAACAGCTTGTTGCCAAAGTGTGATCCTCCATCGCTTATGATGGTACGTGGTACCCCAAAACGAGAGAAGACATTTCTCTTCAAGAATGCTACAACACGCTTTTCTTCATTATCGGCCAGTGTTACTGCTTCGACCCATTTGGATACATAGTTGACAACAACTAGGATATATTTCATCCCAAACGAATTTACGAATGGGCCCATGAAATCAATACCCCACACATCAAACAGCTCTACTTTGAGAATTTTTGACATGGGCATCTCATGGTGCTTCGAAATCGTGCCTTGTCTCTGACATTGGTCACATCTTCTCACACATTCGTAGGCATCTCTAAATATTGAAGGCCAATAATAGCCGCTTTGCAATACCTTCCTTGCTGTTCGACCACCTGCATGGTGTCACCCAACTTGGGAAGCATGACTTGCTTCCAAGATACTCGACACTTCCACATGAGATATGCATCGCCTGATAACACCATCCGCGCATCGTCGAAACGAATATGGCTCATCCCAGAAGTAGTGTTTTACATCATGCATGAACTTCCTCTTTTGATGAAAAGTCAGATGTGCAGGTATCACATTACTTACCACATAGTTTGTAAAGTCTGCGTACCATGGTAATTCTTCCACCATCGTGGCTAGGATCTCTTCATCGGGGAATGCATTATTAATCTCAAGATCGGGTTACGTTGTGTGCTCATTCTCAAGTCTAGATAGGTGATCAGCCACTTGGTTTTCGCAACCTCTTCTATCTTTTACCTCGAAATCAAATTCTTGCAGCAATAAAACCCATCGAATTAGCCTTGGCTTTGCATCCTTCTTCGTCATTAGGTATCTCAGGGCTGCATGATCGGTATGAACCACCACTTTAGTCCCCAACAGGTAAGCACGAAACTTTTCAAAAGCATAAACAACTGCTAGAAGCTCTTGTTCCGTGACCGTATAGTTCTTCTGGGCTCCGTTCAAGACCTTGCTCGCGTAGTAGATTGGATGAAATAACTTTTCTCTTCTCTGTCCAAGTACATCACCCAAAGCTACTCTGCTTGCATCACACATAACTTCAAATGGTAGGGACCAATCAGGTGCTACAATGATAAGAGCTTCAATTAGCTTCCCTTTGAGGCATTCGAATGCCTTCAAGCAATATTCACCGAAGTCAAACTTTGCATCCTTCTCCAAAAGTTTGCATAATGGACTAGCAATCTTGGAAAAGTCTTTAATGAACCTTCGATAAAAACCTGCATGCCCGAGGAAACTACGAACTCCCTTTACAGAGATTGGAGGTGGTAGTTTCTCGATGACTTCAATTTTAGCTCGATCCACCTCAATTCCTCTTTCGGAAATTTTATGCCCAAGAACAATACCTTCTTTAACCATAAAGTGGCACTTCTCCCAGTTTAGCACCAAGTTGAATTCAACACATCTCTGTAACGCCATACTTAGGTTCGCCAAGCATGATTCAAACGACTCACCCACAACTGAAAAATCGTCCATGAATACCTCCAAGGTGTCTTCAACCATATTAGAAAAAATAGACATCATACAACACTGAAAAGTGGCGGGTGCGTTACATAGCCCAAATGGCATACGTTTGAAGGCAAACGTACCATATGGGCATGTAAACGTTGTCTTCTCTTGGTCTTCGGGAGCAATACAGATCTGATTATAGCCGGAATAACCATCTAAGAAGCAAAACCATCCTTTCCCTGCCAATCGATCAAGCATTTGGTCCATGAATGGCATTGGGAAGTGATCCTTAAGCGTCCATGAATTCAACTTCCGGTAGTCCATGCATACTCTCCACCCTGTGACAGGTCTGAGTGGAATTAGCTCATTCCTTTCGTTTGCAACTACCGTCACACCCCCTTTCTTGGGCACACACTGTACCAGACTCGCCCATTTACTGTCAGAGATTGGATACACTACCCCTGCATCTAACCACTTAATAATTTCTTTCTTCACCACCTCTTGCATAGGTGGATTCAAACGTCTTTGATGCTCAATAGTGGGTATGCAATTTTCTTCAAGCTGAATCTTGTGCATACATATCCCAGGCGGAATACCAATAATATCAGCGATGGTCCAACCGATGGCTCTCATGTATTTCCTTAGAACAACGATGAGAGCTACAACTTGCTGCTCACCTAAGTCAGCCGCTACAATAACCGGGAGGGTGTTTCCACTTCCCAAGAATGCGTACTTTAGATGACTGGGTAGCTCCTTCAATTCTAACATTGGTGGCTCTTCAATGGATGGTTTAGCTGGTGGTGTAGGCCGATTTTTTAGATCGAGGTCCAGCTTCTTGGGAGCATAAGGATACGACCCTATTCCTGTTAGAGCATAAATAGTTTCTTCATAATTTTCAGCATCCTCACGCTCAATATTCATAAGCACAGCCGCCAATGGATCAATAATAAGTTGCTCCTCTACGGATAATTCTTTCTCATCATCAAAATAAACATCAGCTACCGAGAACACGTTCAGATCTTTGGGTTGCTTCATTGATTTGCATACATCAAAGCGGACTACTTCGTCATTCATCCGGAATAAAAGCTCATTCGCTCTTAAATCAATAAGAACACTCCATGTTGCAAGGAAAGGGCGCCCCAAGATTATGGGAACTTCAGAGTCCACCTCACAGTCCAGAATAACGAAGTCTACCGGAAAGATGAATGAAGAAACCTTCACCAATACATCATATAAAATACCAACAGGTCATTTTACCGACCTATCTGCCATCACGAGCCGCATATTGGTTGGTGTAGGGTCGCCCAACCCCAACTTTCTGTAGACGGATAGTGGCATCAAATTGATGCTAGCTCCCAAATCGCACAATGCCTTAGAAAAATTCATAGATCCAACCGTGCAAGGAATAGTGAAAGCACCAGGGTATGCCTTCTTCTGTACTAGTGATCTGGTAGCGATTGCACTGCAATGATGAACAGTATCCGTCAACTCATAACTTGCTGCCCGCTTCTTTGTCAAAAGATCCTTCATAAATTTTGCGTACCCAGGCATTTGTTCCAGTGCCTCGACCAAAGGAACATTAAAAGTTAGCTGCTTCAACATAGTCATAAACTTATTGAACCTGGTATCGTCAGCTTTCTTCTTCAATCTCTGAGGAAAAGGTGGTGGTGGAAGGGGAATAGTTTTCTCCACCGCTTCCTTTTCTTCTTGCTTCAGTTCGGCGATCTTTTCAGGATGTGGACGTTGAGAGGTGACGTCACGAAAAACCTCATCAGCTGCTTCGGCATCTTTTGGTTCTGCAATGATCTCATTATCTTCTATATCATCAACCACCTGCTTGCCTTTGGATGGATTTTCCAACACTTTACCACTTTGGGTGGCGATAGACATACACGATCCATCATTCCTTGGATTTTGCACTGTGTCGCTAGGTAGTGTTCCAGCTTTTCTTTGATTTAATGCCGCTGAAAGTTGACTCAACTGCTGCTCTAGTTGCTTTATTGCAGTAGAATGCGAGTCAACCAATTGATTTATTGAAGACAAATCGTTCTTCACCTCATTCACTCCCGTATTAGTTGCCTCTACTCCCTTCAACAGCTTCGCCATCATATCTTCCATCGACATCTTCCCAGAGCCAGACGCCACAGCCTCACGGTTTCCAAGAGGAACATACAAACCACTCCTGTCAGTCTTATTCTTCCAACCACCTTGATCGCGGTCCTTGTATCCAGATTTATCATAATACTTCCGACCTTGGTTTCCTTGGGCATTGCCTCGGAAACCCCCCTGATTATTCAAGTAGTTGGCTTCTTCCTCTGAATCGGATTCATCTCTTCCTTTTGACGCAACTGCTTTGACTTTTTCGGTCTTCCCTAATAATAAATGCTTGGTAAGAAGATCCATCTGCGTTTTCATGTGCGCCATATCTTGGTCACGTTCCTCTTGTCTACGCCTCTACTCTGCAGTCAAGCCAATAGATACGGTAGAGCTTGCTACCTCAGAATCCCTGGTATGCCAAGCTCTACTCTGCTTTGTCATACGATCTAGCATATCACTTGCCTCAAGAAAAGTAAGGTCCATGAATGACCCACCTGCAGCATTATCAACCACTGGCTTAGTCACTGAGTTCAAAACCCTATATAATATTTCCATCAAGTGGATATTCGTCATCTGATGGTTTGGGCACCGCATAAGCTTCTTCTTGAACCTCTCTCGTGTTTCGTGGAGAGCTTCAGTTGGAAGCTGTCGGAAATTGCTGATCTCATCTCTCAACTGTGCTCTCTTGGATGGCGGAAAGAATCTTTCTAGGAAAGCGTCTTTCAGTTGCCTCCAATTAGTAATAGAATCAGGAGTTAGCCCGTTCAGCCATAGAGTTGCCTCCCCAGACAGAGACAATGGAAATAAGCGCAGTCGAATTGCATTTTGTCCAACGCCAGGATTGTTGAATGACTTGCATATAGAAATAAAGTTGATCAGATGCATATTCGGATCATCACCTACAAGTCCACCAAATAACCCTTTGAGCTGCAATAACTGAATCATGGTGTTAGTGATATTGAACTTGGCTCTGGGTGCCAAGGGCGGCGGAATAATAGCTCCTGTGGCACCAGCTCCGTCCAGATCGTCATCATCATCATCATCATCAAAAGGAATCTGCATAGCTCGGTGTTCAGGTCTAAGTCTAGCTTGACGATCTCTTCTGTTAGCAGGTGTCGCCACCTCAGCATCACGCCTAGGGTTTAGTAACTCGTCATCACCTAGGTCCTCATCGTCAGGATTTGTTGCTCGCCCAGTGTTATCAATATTCATTTGATGTACTTGGGCAGCGGCCAACGCAGCTAGTCTAGCCTGCTCCTGTTGAGCAACCCTTCTTTTAATGTCACGTTGCGCCTCCATTCTGCCAATACGATGTGGTTCAGGATTGATAGGTAATAACGGTTGTCCTGAACTTCGAGTGTTTGGCATGCACCGAATAAAACCTGAATAAAGCAAAAAAAACAACTAAAAGTAAAATCTGAGAATTTTCGACCAAAGGGTCTAGTAACTATCACAAACTTAGTTGACAACCGTATTCCCCGGCAACGGCGCCAAAATTTGATAACGCTCAAACTACAGCTCTCGTAAGAGTGTAAGCGGTCGTTGTCAAATATAGAACCTAACTGGGTTGGGTGTCGAATCCCACAGGGAATACTTGGTCACTAAGTATACAACGATTAGTAGACTGTTGATCGAAAATTCTATGAAAAAGGGGGGATTTAATTGTAGCGTGAATTAAGAGTATCAAAGTAACAAAGAAAAACGGAATGTTTAGTAGGTTTTAATCAATGAGAATTTTAAGTTAGGGTTATGTCCACCTTATGAGTTTTACGTATCTATTGGCTATGAGTTATGCGGAATTCAGACATGCATGCGCTTATAGAGATTCGTATTCTATGGTAAATCCTAGTGTCTTTCGACCATCAAGGATTATATCACTTTAACTCTTTCGAGCTTAAAGCGTATACTAATGGTACGAATTCTCCAAGAGGTTAATCCAGTTACGACACTAACTTTTAAACAGGGGTTGGTAGCCCTATTTCCTTGTCATTCTCTCTTTTCCAGACATGTAACTTTTCTTTCGAACAAGTTAATGCTATACTGGCGTATTCTATATGTTTGCAACCACAAGAATTCAATTAAGATGAAGAGAGTAATGATATAAACAACATACGTATCAAGAATTCACAAACTCATAGCAATAGATAGTATATCATAAGGCTTCCATAACCCTAACAGAGAAGTTTAGCTACTCATGAGGGTAACGGAAATCAACGAAGACATCATCATCATACCACAACTCTAGCAATCTCACGTTGAAGAGGAATGTGGCGTCACAACAAGATTGACGTTTTTCTCTTGGCCCGTTGCTCTCAAGAGAGCCGTGTCCTCTGTCATAAATTGTACGTGAAATAGGAGCAAAAGTCGAATGAATAAAGACTTGAATTAATGAATGAGTGAATAATAAAAAGCTTTGAATGAATGAATAAGTGAATGCTGAAAAATTCAGCATTATAGGGTTTTTATAACATCCTTGTCCTAGTCCTACTGAAATAGGGTTTTTATCCTTGTCCTAGTCCTACTGGGTTACTGCATACTTGTCCTAATCCTACTAAGTTACTGTTGATCCCCCAAGTCTTTAGAAATGCTGTTTTTGCCCGGGACAAGTTCTCCATGCATCACTTTCAGTCCACAAGTTTCCAGAAGCTGCCTTCCTTCTTACGTGAAGTTTCCTTTGGCGTCCAACAGTCCATAAAATGCTGAAATATTCATCATAAATACCTGAAATCTTGCTAATCACGTTGGTTAGCTCACTTACAGGAAAAAGGACTAAAAGTGTAGGATTTATATATTTTGTCCTCAAAACTTGGCTAAAATATGGGTACATTAAGGTGCTTTAGGCGTGTAAATACGCCTAACATCAGTGAATGACTTTTTGATAGATGACGGTGCACTCACCATTGGCTTGTACTTTCTTAAACTTTCAGGCACAAAGCATTTTCCTGACCTAGTCACACCCCCTACCTCATCTACATCTTCCACTACTTCTTTCCCGTGATAGGTCATCACAGTCCTCCCATAATTCCAGGGAACCGTTTTCGTATCATATATCGGAGGTTGGGTCACCGGTTTGAGGACAATAGACGCTGCCAGTGCTCCTTTCACCGTCAAGATGGGCTGACTCAGAGCTCCTACCACTGTCAACTTAGGTTTATTCTGACTTAAATCAACATACCTTCTGGCGCCTTGTACTGTGATCAGGGGTTTCTTTGTGCTTTCTTGGGCTTTATCTTCTCTCATTCCTTCCTGGCTAAATGACATTGCTTTCAAAGACTCTGCTACATTCATCGATTTCTCCTCAATGGTCTGTATCTTGACAATAGGCTTATAACACCTTAAAGACTCTTTCCCATCATATATCAATTCTAACATATTGGCTTCAGCATGGGTTGGCAGCGGATTCTGGTTAATGTTTGGACCACCCTCTGGGGCCTGGACCAGCATCTGATTTGTGTCAATTAAATCTTGGACAACTCTCTTTAAATGCCAGCATTTCTCGATATCATGGCCTGGCATGTCAGAACAGTACGCACACCTTAAAGAATAATCGAGATTCCTCGACGGTGGATTTGAAAGCCTTCCTTGAATTGGGCTTAAGACCTTCAACTTTCTCAACCTATCAAACAAGCTAGCATATGACTCCCCAAGAGGTGTGAATTGATTTTTGACCGCCTTCTCTTTCTTATACTCGGGCCTAGGTTGAAAATCGGGTCTGGAGGGGTTTTGGTAATTCGGTGGAGCGAATGGGCAATTTTGTGGAGCTTGCGCGCGCCACTGCGGGTAAGAAGGGGTTTGGGCATATGGCTGCGCGCTATATACTGGGTACGGGGGTGGTGGAATGGAATATAAAGGGTTTTGTGGAGGGTAGTAATGGTGGAGAGGAATATATGGAGCTTGGGCGTAGACTTGGGCTTGGGATTGGGGATAGGGGCGAGGTGGTCTTTTAGGATAGGAATGGGTTCCGGCTACGACAGTCGCCACGTCCTCTTTCTTTTTTTTTACCTCTGAATGCGCCAGATCCACCTTGAATCGCTTGTGTGGTGGCTTTTAATGCGGCAAAACTCACTATTCGGCCGGTCTTGATTCCGTCCTCTATCATCTCCCCCATTTTGAGTACTTCAATAAAAGACTTTCCCATTGCCGGAAGTAAATGTTAAAAATAGGTCTCATCCTGTGCCTGAATGAAAACCTCTACCAACTTACTTTCTTTCATTGGAGGCTTTACCCTGGCGGCATGTTCACGCCACCTTATCGCGTATTCCCTAAAACTTTTAGTGTTTTTCTTCTTCATGTTGACCAAAGATTTTTTCGTCTGGAATCAGGTCGATGTTATACTGAAAATGTTGCACAAACTCAGAAGTTAACTCGTCCCAGCTGTTCCACTTGTCGATATCTTGATCGATAAACCATTCTGAAGCCAGATCAGAAAGACTCTCGCCAAAGAAAGCCATGAGCAGCTCTTCCCTTCCTCCTGCAGCCCTCAACTGGTTGCAATAACGTCTCTAGTGTGCCACGGGATCACCATGTACTGCATACTTCTTGAACTTGGGCATTTTAAAACTGAGGGGAAGGTTGATGTCTGGGAACATGCAAAGATCTTTATAGGAAACACTCTTATAATCTCTGATTCCCTGCAAATTCTTCATAGCCTGTTCTAAACTTTTCAACTTTTGGGCTACGATTTCCTGTTCCTCTATTGCGACAGGTTTCTCCATATCAAATAGAAATGCAGGTGGCTGAGTGTACCCATACGGTTCATTCATTCTCAAAGTAGGCTCCGGGGCATAATACTGACTATCTGGAACCTTCAATACTGGCTCACTGGCAGACCTAGGAAGCCCCATTGTGGGACGCACAGCATATATGGGAGTTTCATGTGGTGGCGGAGCCACGAATACCGGTGTGATCAGTGGCGCTGGCTGAGCAGTGGGTCTTGATTGGGGAGCTGCCAAGGGCACACCAGAACTGCCAGGATAATAATGTCGCGGAGTAAATCCTGGCGCGTGCTCAGGTGACTCAGTAGAAGCAGAGAATTGCGCCTGAGAGAGCGGTGGGCAATTAGAGATATTCTCAAGACCTTCAGGGAGCGAAGGAGGAAGCATTCCGCTGGCCCATGCCCGGTGTAAATCTATCAATTGTTGCCTGAGCCTTACTACCTCATCATTGTGTTCTGAACTTTCTTCCCTGTGATCCTCATCCGGGTCAATGAGCGAATTTTCAATCTCCCTGCTAGCCATGACGTGCTTTGCTTTGGATCTAGTGAAGTATGGGTGACTAGCCAGAGTGCTGCAAACCTACCACTGTTATCTGAAAGATCATGCTCATCAAAGACGACATCCGTTAGGATTGAGGTACACAACAAGCATGGAAATCACATTGGTAAAATTGTCCTAAATTCATGTTCATTTCTACCAGCTTTTGAGGGTAGCGAGGTCATTTTAACATCATCCCGATTTTTATCTACACTTATTATTATTATTATTATTATTTTTCGTATCCATCTCTGTTCTTTTCCCTTCTCTCGTTATCTACCTTTATTTTATCATTCTTTATGACTTTTGTTTTTCTTTAAAAGAGGAAAAATAATGAAAAACAACCAAACAAAATGATTAGATAAAACCCAAAAGTAGGTTGCCTACGTATCATGTTGTACATGAATCAGATCTTGCGTAGTTCGGGCAGCATATGCATAAACATCACATTTTTTTTTATTTTTTTTTGCGAAAACGAAAATAAACAAACAAAGGAAAGATGTAACATCATAACATTTTGACGAAAGAAACAACAAAACATACAAAGAATTTAGGACCACTTTAAAACTAAACAACAAATACGAAACAACATTCTAGACCCCTAAGACGACATACGTGAAATTACTAATAAAGACCCTAATACCAAAAACAACTTGACTTCGACTTAAAGCAGACACCACCCTACAATGACAGACACATAAAAGACTTAAACTGAATAAAGATAAGAAATGCTCTTTCAGACTGGTGCTCTGCGTGATGACCCTGACTGAGAAGGACCTGTCTGTGAAGTTCTCTTTCTCCCATTTAAACTTTGTAGCATATCCTGTAAAGACACCCTGATATTAGGGAAGAAGCTTCGGGCCCGTATTCCTGCCTCATGAGGAGTGCACTTGGAAAGATTATTCTGACACCTTTCTACCGTCTTGAACAAATCTGCTAACTGAACTCTCAGTGTTTCCACTTTGGACCTCGCACTTTCATCCTGATGGTCGTCAACTATGCATTCTTCCTGTATTCTCCCTCTAAGATGCGCTGGTAAGGGTTGACTGATACCCTGAGGGATAGATTGAAGCCAGGCCCCATATCCCTGAGTGTACCCCGAATTATCCAAACTTTCTTTGAGAGTGTCCACACCTAACTTTGTTGCATGCTTCTAGAACTGCTCGTATTTGCTTTCACCTAAGGCTTGTTCCTTGAAATAGTCAACATCCTTTAGAAGATCCACTACTGGTGGCACGTCCTGCGGCCTACCCAACTGGCGCATTACCCTAGAAGGACTGTATGGTCTAGTGCAATTAAGCCCTAACATAACTAGAAGGAGCTGCATTTGACAACCAAACAAGATTATCTTTGGTCGAAGCCACAGACAAGTCCACAAAATGTTATCCCCGGTTCTTGACTCAAGAAATTCAATCCAAGCGTCGAATCCCACGGGTAGCTAGAATTTATCCAAACGCAACCTGAGGTCCATGGCTTTCACTCGATTGGGAATACAACGATCTACCACGTCTGGTCTAACTAAAGAAGGCGCATGCAAATGCTCCATCATCCATAACTGCAATATCAGGTTACTGCCTTAAAAAAATCTCATCCCCCCCTTCACTTCGGTTAAAGCCTTATATATTTCTGTTAAGATCATGGGTATGAGAGTGAACCTGCCCTTTTGATTAATGCCCTTGTCGTTTTGATCCTTATGAAATAGAGCCATCACCATAGATTGCAAACGGGTATTAATACGCCTTTCTTCTAGTGGAAACACTAAAATACCTAACAAAGCGAGGGTGAAAACTTCAAGATGTTTTCTCTCCCACTTCTCCTTAGTCATATGAAATTCATCCCAAAAGCAATCAAAACCTTCCGAGGGCCCGAATCTAGCGAACAAAAAATCTAAGGAAACCCACGAATCACTTAAACAACCCAAATGCATACCCTTACTTTTTAAACCACAAGACTGCAAAAACCTCACGCCAGTATGATTTCGTGCTCGAATCATATCCTTCTCGATATAGGGAAAATGCAACAAACCGGATATTTCTGCCAAAGTAGGAGTCATTTCACATTCTCCAAACCTGAACACCAAACTACTTGGATCATAAAAGGTCAACAAAGCCTCTATTAAATCTGGACGAGGGGTAACATGCAGAAGTTCCGTAAGATCACCAAATATTTTAATCAGTTTCTGCTGATCAACATAGTTAAATATTTTCCACCACTTGATTAACTTTTTGGGAACCTTGACAACCATCGGGACTCTAGACTTGGTGGACAAATCCATCCTGTAATAACACATAAGACGTTATCTCAAAAAAATTCGACAGGAGTAGAAGATTCCCAACCCTTGGGATTTTTGACGCAAACATATGTCGATGGGACATACCACATTCATGACTCCAATTTGCCGAACAGAAGTACTGAGCGAAATCAGTCTACTTGGCTAACAACTCTAGATTACGGGGGGAGAGACCTAGGCTAATAATAAGACAAAGGCCAACACAAAGATTACCGGACCCACCGAGGGTTGCCAACGTATCCCAACCCGAGGGAAGGGAATCAGGTATGCGTAGTTCATCCAGATTGGACAATTAACTAATAAATTGACCCTAACTTAAGAGACAACCAAAAACAAACGAATGAAAACTTTTGGATTTTCAACCTGACATTTCAACTAAGACTGACACCACCAATTATGAAAAACATCTTTTTGGTATTTTGTTTTTGACAAATAAGTAGAAAAGGCAAACAAAACCCTTTTTTTTCAGCATTTTTTTTTTTGGTTAAACTTGCGGTACTTTGAGAAGATGAATGCAAAAACGTAAAAAAAATCTTTTTGAGTTTTTGGATCGTGAAGAACAAAAGTCATAAAGAACTCTAAAATAAACTACGACACTCTTTTTGATTCATTCTTTTCGACTCACTTTTTCTAAAAAAAATTCGTTTTTGCCTACGCACCTTACTCCTAACAAATATATTTTTTTTTTCAAATCAGTCCGTCAAATGACCATATTACCCTTAAAGATGCAACAGTTAGCACGTAGGGATGCTTTAGAGGTGAGTCTTCTACAAAGGGCCATGTGGGTCCCGCTAGGTCTCAGTATGATGCACATAAGCATGACCTAAAGGATGACCTACATTGTGGTTCACTAACAAGGCTGTTCGGGGGAGTGTATGGTCGATAGTGGTTGTTTTGCTTTCCACCTACTCTATAACACCGACGGCTCCCCCCTAAAATAAGGGTGACTCAACTAGAGGTCGTGTACAACACGTGTACTATGGACTTGTTGCAGAAAGAGGGCCGGGGGGTGGACACATGATGCCAGAAATAAAAGCGGTAACACATAGGATAAATACTGTACACAAAGAGCACGAAAACAATCCATAATGATAAGAAAATAACACAAAACAACACAAACAAAATGTTTATACACCCATAGTGTCAAACAAAGCCGGTACGACTCCAAAATAAGCTTGAATTCTGAACAACTCCCCAGCAGAGTCGCCAGAGTTGTCACACCCCTTTTTTCGTCTCCAAAAAAAATATGTATTTTAAGTTCGAAAGGGTTTTATTATTAAAGTGACAAAGGATTGAAAATTTATTTCGAAAAAGGATTATTTATATTTTTTATTCAGAGTCTCCACTTGACATAATCGGGTGTGCCAAGTCACCTTTGAAAAATTCTTTTCAAAACGATTTGACTCTTTGAAACTGGTTTGCGAACAGAGATTCCGGCTAAGGAATTCTGTTGACCGAGGGGAAGGTGTTAGGCACCCCTCGATCCCGTGGTTTGACCACGGTCACTTGGTGGAGCATATCGGCTAATTTGACATTATAAATATATAAACCACACAAAAATCATACAGATCAATCAAACAAACAAACAAAAAATAAATCCAAAATTATAGCGTCCAGTCCAATTATTACAACTCAAAATAAAAAAGGGACAGAAAAGTAAACCTACACTAATCCTAAACTACGCTCAAAGGCTTTACCCTACGCCTCGAGCCTTCGTCACGGACATTCTCCGAGTACATAATACGTCGGGGCATTCCCTGGTGAATAAGTACAATGTGACCTCGGGGCATTCCCCGGCGAATGAATACATCTTCAAATCTTGCGCGATAAAGTAAAAGACTATTCACATGCACATTCCCACATTCAACCAAATACCGTTCCTAAAATTTGCCTATCCCGACCTATCGTTTGCCTACTTATTTAACGGCCTAACACATAACACTATAATGTTCAACAATTAACAAAAAATAATCACATTCACCAAATCAATTTTTTAAATTCCCACCCCCAAGTTAATACTACCAATTTCAATTCTTCGACTACCAATTCGAGTTTTCACATTCAAATCCAAAATCAACCAACACAAACAAAGATTCGAACATGCCAAGCAACAAATCATTCATATTCACGTAGAAATTAAAGGGAGAGAAGAGAGAATTGAACCTCAATGCCGCTTTCAATATATCGAATATAGAACCGTGTCCGGAAAAACCTCGATTCGAACCTCCACACGAAGCAAACAAAATCCAAATCAGAATTGAAAAATCGCGACCCGAACAAATTTAAAATCAGTTGAAAAAACTTAATACGAATTCCAAATCACGGATTTCGAACCAACCGTACATGAATCTCACCGGAGATCGGTGCCGGGTTGTTGCTTCTACCTCGCCAGAGATGTGATAGACCCGACAGTCACAAAATGATATTTCCCCGACTAGACTTCACCGGGAAAAACTAGAGAACAGAGGGGTTTAGGGATTTCGGGTGAGTGCGAGTGACTGGGTTCAGCAAAAACTCCGATTTCGGCGAAAGACTCGCCGGAAACCCCCAAAAGCAGTCGGCCTCCTCGTTGTTTTCGCTCTCTCTTCTCTGATTCACTATTGTGTCTCTCATGTGAACTGAAAAGGAAGGAGAGAAGATGAAGATTTGTGGCCTCCTCCCCTTTTCTTTCTCTGTGTGTATATGTACTGAGAGTGTGTGGAATTGTTGATGGTGAGGGTCAGTCCGTGTGATTCAAAAATGGTGTTTTCTGTGGATATATGTTGCCAATAGAAGCAAGAATGGAGACCCTCACTCTATTCGTTACTCTCCATCCGAAGATTCTCTAGGGTGTGTGTATTGGGGTATGAGTTGTATATTAGTGATGGTGTGGCTTTTTTTTCTGTTAGTGGTGGGGCCCCCTTCCTTTGTTTTTTTCTGATGGTGATCTATGGGGTGTCTATGCTCTTTTCTTTATGTCCAAGAAATGTGGGGAGGGGTGGTTAAGTGGGGTAGGGGTAGGAGGGGTAGGGGTTAGGATGTGTTGTCATTTTTTAGTTGGGTGGGTTGTTAGAATATTAGGATAAGACAAGGTTTGTTATTTTTTTTTGTATTTTGTGAGGGTATAATAACATGGATGAGGGTACACGGTAGGATAAGGTAAAATTGGGTAAATTAATCTTTCGGAGGGACAAAATTACGTGTCTACAATTTGTGCTTTGGATTAAAGAGTAGAAAAACAGTGAACACTTCTGCTTCTTCTTCCTCTTTTCAATTTGTTGGATTTGTGATAATATTTAAGCTTTGTCGTTCCTGCTCCTAAAGAGCTTGTTGAATTCTGGGGGTTACACCTTACCGGTGAAATATCCTCACGAACAGTAACAGATATACACCTCAAACTTTCGAGATATTCTATTATTCCGCAATTGTGCAACAACATTTTACAGTATGTTCTCCACATTAAAAATTTAATGAGTATATATTTATTTCAAAAAATGGAACTTTACATTTTACAAACTAGTTTTGATCCTTTAACTCGATCAAATTATCGATTAACTCAACCCAAGTTGACCTCGAGTTCATGCATATAAACTATAGTGGTAGTTGGACCAACATACAACTGTTCTCGTGAATGCTTCTTCCCACCCAAACTACCTCGAGTCAATATTGTAGACTATATATATACTCCCTTTGTTTCATTTAGTTCGTCTTTATTCTAAAAATATTTGTTTTAATTTAGTTATCGAAATCAAAAGTATTTTAATATGTCTTTCAATAATATTCTTATCATTAAATAATTAAATAAATTATATATACTCAAATTTATATATTTAACGTATAATCAATAAGGCTAATTTGATAAATAAATTCTTAATAAGTATTTACCTTAAGGGAAGTGTCATATTAACAAGGCCAATTATTTTAAAACAAAGGGAGTAGTAGCTAAGGGGAGTGGGGGCTTCAAAAGCATCGATAGACACTCAAACTTGTTGCGAAAATTCACTTAGACCCCTAAACTAAGGCCTGTTCCTATCAGACCTCTAAACCCCTGAATTTTGTTCCAATTGGGCATTTTTTGCCTATGTGGCACTGCGCGTGCAGTGCCATCGTGGGAGGCGCGTGAGGAGCATTTTTTTTTTTACTAATTTACTAATAAAAAGATGTCAAGTAGCATTGAGGGGCCCAAATTTTTTTTAATACCCTCCATTTTGGAATAAGTGAATTGTTGGAGTATTTATTGGTGTTTCAAAAGAAGTAAATCATTGAATTTTTTTTTCAAATTTACCCTTATGATTTGACACCCAATTAACTTTTGAAAAAGTATTACAAGGTCAGTTTTTTCTTTTTTTGGGGTAAAAATGGAAAGTTGTGTTAAATTTATGTCTTTAATGTTTTTTTCTTAATCTGTGTACCAAAATCCAACAATTCATTTATTATGAAACAAGGGAGTAACAATTTTTTTTTTTAAACACTAAAGGCCCCAAAAAGCATTAGAGGGCCTAATATTTTTTTTTTTAATAAAACTGAATTTAAAAAATAATTCTTTTTTTTATTTTCATCTTTTAAAAAAATTTATAATTTCTTTTTAATAATTAGTTTTATATATTTAAAATAATTTTATAATTATTTTTTCATAATTTGGATCCTCAATGCCATTTTTTATTTTCATTTTAAAAAGTTTTATAATTTTTTTTAATAATTATTTTTTAAATAATTTATTTCATTTTTGAAAATTTTTTATAATTTTTTTTAAATAATCAGTTTTTTATTTTTTAAATAACTTTATAATTATTTTTTCATAATTTATACCCTCAATGCCATTTTTTATTTTCATTTTTTATAAAAAATTATAATTTTTTTTAATAATTATTTTTGTAAAAAAATAATTTTTTAATAATTTATTTCATTTTTTAAAAAAATTTATAATTTTTTTTAAATAACCAGTTTTTTATTTTTATTTTTCAAATAATTTTATAATTATTTTCTCATAATTTGGATCCTCAATGCCATTTTTTATTTTCATTTTAAAAGTTTTATAATTTTTTTTAATAATTAATTTTTTATTTTTAAAATATATTTTTAATAATTTATTTCATTTTTTAAAAAAAATTATAATTTTTTTTAAATAATCAATTTTTATTTTTATTTTTCAAATAAATTTATAATTATTTTTTCATCATTTGGATCCTCAATGCCATTTTTTATTTTCATTTTAAAAAGTTTTATAATTTTTTTTAATAATTTATTTCATTTTTTAAAAAAATTTATAATTTTTTTTAAATAATCATTTTTTATTTTTATTTTTCAAATAAATTTATAATTATTTTTTCATCATTTGGATCCTCAATGCCATTTTTTATTTTCATTTTAAAAAGTTTTATTTTTTTTTAATAATTATTTTTTTATTTTTTAAATAATGTTTTAATAATTTATTTCATTTTTTAAAAAATTTTATAAGTTTTTTTAAATAATCAGTTTTTTATTTTAATTTTTAAAATAATTTTATAATTATTTTTCATAATTTATATCCTCAATGCCATTTTTTATTTTCATTTTATAAAAAAATTTATAATTTTTTTAATAATTAATTTTTTTACAAAAAATAATTTATTTCATTTTAATTTTTTTTATAATTTTTTAAAAATAATCAGTTTTTATTTTTATTTTTTAAATAATTTTAGAATTATTTTTTAATAATTTCCCAAATGCCATTTTTATATACTTTTTTTTAAAAAATTATAATTAATTTTTAATAATTATTGGACCCACAATGCCACATGTCAGCTTTCAATTAGTTCGTTTTGCCACGTCATTGCGTGTGTGCTACACACACTTTGAGCTTTTTGATGATAGGGAAAAAAATGTCCAATTGGAACAAAATTCAGGGATTTTAGGGGTCTGATAGGAATAAGACTTAGTTAAGGGATCTAAGTGAATTTTCACAACAAGTTTGAGTGTCTGTCGATGACTTTGATCAAAGATATTTATCCTATTTTTTAGATTATTATGAAGTTGGTGAATCTTATATATACTTGTTCATCAAGCACTATTATTACTATGATTTTGTGTGGAGTCAAATTCAACTACCTCCAATGATCTATTCCCCCAGCCAAGACGGCAAAGAGGTTGAAAGATACAGACGTGCAGTGGGGATGTACCGTTATAGATACGAATTTAATAAGTATAAATAATATAAATATTAATTTTTAAAAGTAATTATACTTTCTTTAACTTAAAATCCCGACTTAAAATCGATAGCAGTAAAATAGGTACAATACTAAAAGTCTTAAAAAATTTAATTTATATAATTCAAATCCTAAATTTGCCCCATGGAAAGTATAGTAATGTAAAATTCTCCGCAATTGCTGAGAAGGTGCAACGTTTGAATTTCTTATGTTAGAAACAACTAGTCAAATATGCTTTGTTGACTCAACAAATACCTAAAGTATTCAAACCCATTGGTTTATTGATTCACTTATTTTTTGCAATTAGTCTGTAAATGCTCACACCCCAAAGACTTGTCTTATTAAGGATATCATGCAAAGGTTAGATTTCACCGGGGGCGGACCCACGTGGTCCGTGTTGGATACTTGAACACTTATTCACTTCGGTAAATTTTTACATATTTATATAAAAATACAGCAAAATTGATTAAAATGTATTGATAAACGCCCATTGACACAAATGATTTTTGAGAGCTTTGGCTTTGATGTGAAACTTATGCACCTTCAAATTCTGAATCCGCCCCTGGATTTCACCAACTTCTATCTACCTATTTAGAAGAGTAATACATTACAAGAAAATGAAGAAGATAAAATTAGTCCCTTGTATTTAGATTCTATACGAAGTATTGGAAGATTGTCTAGGAGTTGTGAAAGAAAAAGAACAAAAAAAAACTTCCAAAAATACCAGTAAGCCCCATCAAATCCTGAAAACAATAACACCAAAAATAAATTAAAATATAGCAAAAATTTTAGCTCAAAAAAAGGTGTATAAAGACTCCAAAAATAAACCAGAATTAACAAAAACTACACCTCCAATATAAGAGACTATTTCTGTTTGTTTTTTCCTACTGTTCTTATCTATAAACCATTTTATACTTCCAACCCAAGCCACTTAATTAAATAGGTTGGTGAGACGGTGTAGGTAGCAGTTGGACTAAGTAAGCATTAATAAATGCTCTATAAAAACCAAATTTCATACTACAATAACAACAAAGCAAAAAACAAAACAAAGAGAATGGCTTCTTCACCAACTGTTCAACACATTTCAGATTGTTTCATCAAGCCACTTTACAATTCAGAAGAATCTCAAAAACCAATTTATCTATCATCATGGGATTTAGCCATGCTCTCAGTGCAATACATTCAAAAAGGTATCCTTTTCACTAAGCCATCATCTTTTCAACTTGATTCATTTTTGCAAAAACTTAAAGAATCCCTCTCAATTACCCTTGATCATTTTTACCCTTTAGCTGGTCGATTTAAAACACTTAAACAAGAAAATCCCCCTCTTTACACTGTCTATATTGACTGTGTTAATAGTCCCGGTGCAAGATTTATTCATGCTAATCTTGATTTAACTGTTTCTGATATACTTTCACCAAAAGATGTGCCTTTAATTGTCCAATCATTTTTTGATCATGATAGAGCAATTAACCATGATGGGCATGAACTATCTTTGTTAACTATTCAGGTTACTGAACTAGTTGATGGGATTTTTATTGGTTGCTCAATTAACCATGTGTTAGCTGATGGTTCTTCATATTGGCATTTCTTTAACAGTTTTTCTGAAGTTTTCAAAGCCAATAATGGGCAAAAACAGCTCATTCCCATTTCGAAAACTCCTAATTTTAACCATTGGTTTCCAGAAGGACATGGTCCGATTATCAATCTTCCTTATACTCATCATGATCAATTCATTAGTAGGCACGAATCCCCGAAAATGAGGGAAAGATTCTTCCATTTCTCATCAGAGTCGTTAAAGAAACTCAAAGCTAAGGCCAATCAAGAATGTAACACGACCAAGATTTCGTCTTTACAAGCTTTGTCGGCTCATATGTGGAGATGCATAACAAGGGTTCGAAAATTCCCATCGGATCACATGACAAGTTGTCGAATGGCGTGTAACAACAGAGGAAGATTGGATCCTCCGTTGCCCGAAAACTATTTTGGTAATTGCATACAAACAGTCAGAGGAATTGCCTCAGCTGGAGAACTTCTTGAGAACAACCTTGGATGGGCAGCGTGGAAACTGCATGAAGCTGTGGTGAATCATAACAATAAAGAAATACGCGAATGGGTTGAGAAATTGGAATGTGGTATGATTTATCAGTTGGGATTCTTTGATCCTAGTAGCA